>OX422216.1:260993162-261340662 GCA_949130495.1 Sambucus nigra | reverse complement strand
TATACATTGAAGGTACTTGGTCAATGGAAGGTGAGAGTCATATTTCTTAGGCTAACTGCGACCTGCCAAACCAGCGCCCATCACGAAGTGACTCCCTAATTATGGGACAAAATTTGGTCAACAGCAATGCTCTTTGGTGATGTTGTGTGTATTTTATTAGTATCTTATGGAGAGAGTGTCTTTCTTGATCATGCCCAATTGAGAATAAGGTACAAGTATAAATAATAGAGCTATATTAAGCAGGGATAATAAGTGAGAGTGGGTGATGTGTAATTATCTACAAGTGAGTGTGTGATGAGCATAAGTAGAGGTGTGTGTTAGTGACACCTACGCATGGATTTTTAAGTGGTGTGTGCAACATGTGGATATACGTGATCCTAGGTGCACGTGGTGTGAAGTGTACATGGAAATTTTCTACAAGTGTGTGAATAGTGGCATAAGCATGAGGTATATATGTACAGGGAATAATAACGGGAACATGAAAATAGGAGGAAATACAAGAAAATAAAACACCTATGCAAACAGAGTCTAGACCTCTTAAAAATAGTCCCCATCGGAGTCTCCACTGTGGCCATCCCGGGCGGCGTCGGGGGAGGATCCCTCGAAAAGACTGCACCGCGGTCTTGCACCCCTCTTTGAAAGGTGATTCAGTTGTCGTCGGTGTGGGGGTAAATGTGAAGCGATGCAGTCGCTAGCCTATTTTGCACAAAATAGGAAAAAGAACATGTTGCCACTTCGAGAGAGCGGCATTAAGGACAAACTGATGCATACGAAACCAATAGTTCAAAGGTTCGAGGGCTAAGTTATAGAATGAGAAGGTGTTAGGCATCTATCCTGCCCTTTTGGTCTCTCATGGGGTAGTGCTATTATTTTCCTTTATATCCCCGTGAAGTGTGTGTGCGTGTTTATATAATGGAGATGGGAATTATTCAACTCATACCATGGATAAGGTAGAGTGGGGTCATCCATAGAATGTTCCCAAAATGACATATATAGAAAATATGATTTGTGCGTTTATCACGATATTGATCGTTATTAGGAAACGAAAATATGTGTTGGATGAAATGCAAACAAGCATGATATATATATATATATATATATATATATATATATATATATATATATATATATATATATATATATGAAAATGGGAGATTTCAGAAAATTAGGGAATTTGGGAAATTGAGAAAATTGGAAAATTGGAAAGTTGAACTCGAGTCTCAGATTTTAAAATGAGACGCCTACGTAGCCTATAAAGGCATCAAAGTCCACATAATTCGAATGTAGCATAGGGTGGAATTTATCCCATAGATTCGAACGGAATTTTATTATATGTGTATGTGTAGAAAATGTGTTTTTTGGTTTTAGAAAAAGTGTGAAAGATAATTTCGTTCGGAATTTACGCGTATAACCCTATTTTATTTATTTTTGGGATTTTTGTAGAAAACAAAGTATGTGAAATATACTAATAAAAGTGTAGGTATTAATGTGTATAAATTAAAGTAAGAACTATATTATGAATCTAATGTATACTATGCAAAAATAATGAATTTAAAGAGAGATGGAAGGAATTGGACCTTCTTTGAAGCTTGATCTTTGATCTTGGATGAACTCCCTTGAGTGTTGATGAATGTTGATGAAAGAGGAGGCTTTTTTTGCTAAATTGGGTATGAAAAGGATGGGAATGTAAGATTGAATGGAACTTCATGTAAAAAACTTCACTGATTTTGAGGGAATGTTGTTGAGATCACTGATGATAATGATGGATCTCTTATGTCTCTTAGGAGTGAGGTCATGTCCTCTATTTATAGGTCAAAGCGGGGTGCCGATGGGCCTACCCCAGGGAGTGCCTATCGACAGGTAACCCTTGACACTGTGCCGATAGGCAGGGATGTGGACCTGCCAGTTGGTAATCTCGTGTAGATTTTTCTAGAAAAATGGTCGTAAAACGATAATCATTGATCCGAATCGTACATGAGGCATACCGTTAGAAAGCTACTTCAGATACCTTCAACATTCCTTGGATCGCACCCAAGTTCGGGAGTTGACTTTGGGTCAAATTGTCTCGAAAGCGCACATCGGTATTTTGGACGGGAGATCATCGGATGGAAACGAATCATTCATCCGTATGGTAAGTCACAATCATGCATGGGGCGGACCCTTGGAAAGTAAAAGAGATGTACTTAGACATTCCAAAGAGTTTTGCTCGGTTTGGAAGGTTGACCTTGGTCAATCAGGGCTCGAAAGCGCCCAGGGACCTCTCGGAGTAAAATGAATCGTTCATCCGTATCGTAGGTCAGAATCGCGCATGGGGTGAACCACTGGAAAGTGTATTCAGTGCCATTCGTAGATTCATTCAGTCTCATTCGAGCTAAAGAGCCGATTTTGGTCAAACGAAGCCCATGAGCACCCGGTGGCCTCTGAATCAATTTTTGGGGGAAAATTGATCCTTCATCCGAACGGTTATGCTATTTTGCGCACGGGGTGAACCGTTGGAAAATCTATTCAGAGCCCTTCAAAGATTCAAAGAGCTTTTTCTCCGACGATAGAGTTGACCAGAGTCAAACGGGCCCGGGGGCGCTCAATAGCCTCTAGATTGGTACTCAGAGTACGACCTAGGGTTTGTAGTGAGATGGGGAGGTACTAGGAACCTAAGGGGATACTTAGGGGGTCCTAGAATGTGGTGTCTACAATCTTGATAAAAGATACTATTGATGAAAAGATACGAAACACATTTTCACTGATTATCGTTGTCATTATGATTTTTGAATCATATTCATCTTAGGATCACATAGGAATTGTTTGGGTAATAATATAGGTTTAGGGTTAAGGTTATAAAATGAAGAGAATATATATGGATTTAAAGGTGTTTGAGGGAGAAATACTTGGGATAATGGAAAAATTCTGAAAATTTTCAAAATTGGAATATGATTTTCATAAAAAAAGCATTGGATATAAAAATGGAAAGTGATAAAAAAATATTGAACGCTATATATAATGAGAAAATACTTTATTTTTCTCTATCTCTTTCTCTTTCTCTTTCTCTTTCTTTTATTTTTTTCCATCTTTTTCTTTTATTTTGTTTTTCTCCTTTTCTTCTATTTTTCGTTACTTCTCTTTTCTTTCACACTCTCGCATACTTAATTGTAAGCACAAGATAATAACATCATTCAATCCACTTGGAGTTGGTAATGGGATTTTTGGGTTATTAAACGAAAGGCTAATATTTAGGCTCAAAAATATTGACGAGGAAAAACATATAAGGTGAGGTCAAGGTCAATATGGGTGTAATAACAAAGAGGGCCTACGATCCTTTCCTAAAGTTTACGCAATTATCAAGTCAAAACAACTTTAAAAATATGCTCAAGTAACACATTTCATATATAAACTCAATTAATGAACGATCAAATTAAAGAATAATGATATTACCAACGACTTCAATGTTTTCAATGATGAAAGAGTAATGTATAAACACTCACAAATTAATAAAACCACAAATCTCACTTGATGTAAGTATATACAAATGCAACAAAATATTATCGAATTGTAAAGCCCTTAAACCAAATCATTTAAATAATAAAAATGCATGTGCTCTTGAGTTTGAATTTTAATTCATAAATCTTTTCATAATATCAATGAATCGAGGACTAAAGTCTAATAAATTCTAAAATCGATAACATGTATCATCGAATTATCTATTGGATCGGGAAATTATTGAAATTTATCATCGTAAATAAAGGCAAAATGCCCAACAAAGGGGAAAAGGAAAGAAAAACTTTTTGAAATTTTTAATTTTTACAACAAAAGCATGCTTAGGATTAATATATAATCATAGAACTCAAAAAGCAATGGGAAGAATATCCCACACTCCTTAACTTGCATTGTCCTCAATGTGGATCAAGAACCAAGTTAAAGAAAGGAAAATAGCAATATGACAAAAAAATGAGCGATCTTCGAAAAGTACAAGTCCAAATATTCTACAAAACATATTAGCACCAAGCACAACAAAAAAGAATAAAAAAAAGTTAACTAATTCAACTAGAAAATAAGTAAGAAGAAAAAATCAGCCTAATATGTAAAACCTATAATTTGAACTTCTAACCAACTATACACTAGAAGTTAAAAAAAATTTAGAGTCCACCGAAAAAATGATTTGACTTTAAGGGATAATTGGTGTACCCTCATTTGTATTCATACCTTATGAAAAATAAGAATTTTGTTTGCATAACATAAGGCATATGTAAGGCATAATAAATAAAGCATCACCAACTAAAAGTTTTAGGCAGGTGATGGGGCGTTTGGATTAAACGGGTTATGAATACGCATGGGATCCAAAATAATAGAATTTTCTTCCAAGCATTTTGTAATTGGAATGGGAGATGGCGCACGTGGAGATAATATTTCCCTCATGGAAAACGACTCAAGCTAGTAATTATCATTAGTGTAAGGGCTGAATGTTTTAAAGTTTTAAATCGATCCATGGGATACTTGTAATGGTTTGATAATGTAGAATAAAGATGTGGATGAAATGACTTCAATATAGAGAGATAACTCATCATCGACTGAAGATTGAATTCCGAAGGAGACGTATTCACTTTCAATGAAATGTTCTTCCAAAATTATTTGAGGTGAAACATACGTCTCAATCCCCTCTCTGTTTTTCAAAGAAGAAATCATTTCATTGCAAATGGATGCTACATCAACTTTTCCTCACTTTTATTCTCTATTATTCTATGGGCAAAGAGAACAATGATTTGTTCCAAGGTAAGAATCGATTCCTCATTTGGTTTAAGACATTCCTCAACTTTAAAAGTCTCAAAAGAAAAATCATCGTTAGATTCAAATAATGCATCCAAATTTTGTTCCCAACAATGATTTTTTTCTTGGTAATGATTTTAAAACTTTTCATTTTCAAGAACGTGTAAGCCCCCATTCAACGTCATAAGTGGAGGCGCGGATTCTTGAAAATGAGAAGTTTGGAAACCATCCCATAATTACTATCAAAATCATTATTATAAGAATTTTGAAAGCTATTGCAACTAGTTTCAACATTGTTATTATAAGGATTTTGTGGCCATTTATTGAAAAGATAATTCTCAAAATCTTCATAATCCGTTACTTGACTTTTGTATAGTCACCCAAAAATAATTTTGATGTATCAAGCTTTTGGCTTTGAGAGTATTGACCAAAAGTCATAAATTTAGGGGGATTTTTGGAATTTTCGTTACGATTACCGAAAACATTAGAATAAGACAATCTTACCCCATAAGTTCAAGATGAAAAAATCCCATGAAGTTATGTGTGACCGATAGATTAAAGAGTTTCTTAGCGCTCAAATGTAGAAGTTTTACAAAACTAGTAAATGAAGAATACAAATAGAAAGAAAAATACTAGGAGATAATAAGTCAATAAAATTCTAAGTCAAAAAACTCCTTAGCAATGTTGCCATTTTGATAGTCGGCATAAGCTGTGTATATATAAAATATGTCATTGGGTGTTTACGCTCGATACAAATAAATACCAAAAATTAGTACACTAAATATGGTGTCTAGCGGCAAGTAAGGAACGAATCCATAGGGAATTGCGGTTAGAATTCTATTAATTTATTACTTCTCAAATAAAAGTGTAAAATTTGATGAGTGAGAAAATCTTTAAACTAGGTGAGTAATGAAATTGGATTAACAAAATGAATAAAACTACAGTTTGAGAATCGTATGCCTCACACGGACAGAATAGCATAAACGGCTACATGAAAAGAAAATTATTACCAAGATTAATATCATTTGGACAATTAATAAAACCTAGAGTTGTCACCCTCTAAATTCTCATAAAAGCTTAATTTGAGTTTGGTGTTAAGGAATATTCTTGAAATTACACATAAAAGGTCATAAATATGACGGATACGTGACATACACCATTAAATATACTAAGCGCAATAGCAAGAACAATTAACCCATTAAAACTATCCTAAAATCATCATACCAAAACAAAATAATTAATTAGCCCATGTGAGTTCAACAATCTCAACCTAAATTACATTACCTATAAAGCATCATAAATGACATGTATTTAAAACATATAAGTAAATAACGAAAGAAAATATTGAATATAACTAATTTATAAAGCTTGAAAATAACAATGGAAACTTATATTAATAGGAAAGAAGAAAAATAGTAAAACTTACATAGAAATGAAATGAAACCCTAAGAAGAACAAAAGGCAAATCTCCCCAAACCAAACCCTAACTAAAATTAAAATGAAAGAAATATCTTTAAAAATCAAACTTACAAATATATAGTAAGTTGGATTAAAAGAAACGGGAAAAGAAAACTAAAGGCAAAAATGCCAAATATTTGCTATGACCGATCGATTTAGTTGATTGGTAATCCTGATAATGCCCACTGAATTGGTCACATAGTTTTAAAACATGCGCATTTATTGGTTCCCCTGAGGGAACAATTGTCATGTGGATTCCCTAACAACCCTCGCTTGTACATTCAAGTATAACCTAAGACATACCATTCATATCAAATACTAAAGTCGGTCGAGTACGTCGAAAGATGAGGAAAATACAAAAATAATATTGATAGATAAAACACTAAGATACATTGACCCTGTCATCAGATACTTGAGGGAAAATGTGATCCGAGACGGTGGAAAAAAGGTGCACAAGATCCAGATTATGGAAACCTGATTTTACTTGCTACTTGAAGGGATTTTATACCAATGATCTTTCGTAAGTCTTTATCTGCAATGTGTACATCCGAACAACATATGCAAATTATTATAAAAACTTTATGAAGGGATTTGTGGAAGTCATGTTGGGGGTAACTAGTTAACCTTACGGGAAATCAAAGAAAGACATTGGTGGCCTTACATGCAACAATTCTCCATTAAGTACATTCAAAAGTGTGAGAATTCTAGAAGTTTTCTCCATTGCTACATTAACCTTGTATCCACTAACCAGTCTCTATCCATTCCCTAGTGGGGTTTAGACATCATTGAACTGTTGCCCATAGTGACTGTTAATTGAATATATTTGTTGGTCGGAACCGACTACTTCACCAAGTGAATTGACACTAAGATATTATGAACATAAGGGATGTATACATAATTAGTTTCATCTATATAAACATAATAACTAGGTGTGGGACTCTAAGGAACATCATTACACATAATATAACCTCGGTTGAAAAAAAACCATTCCAAAAATTTATAACTTAACTCATAAATAAGACACTTTTATAATTTACTGGATTATCCGTAACGTAACGAATACGAAAAATCCTCAAACAAGATATTTCTGAATGGGATACATAAGAGTATATAAAAGACTAAGGGCACGTGAGTGGATTATCTCTCACATATCAAACGATCCCTAGGGGGTCGAATAGGGAAACATATTTCCCCTTAGGCTATGGAATATAAACAGTTGCTCGCCTTGGGGCACAATTATTTCAAACATAAATTTTATTTGACTTAAATTGCTTTTCCTTATGTCTTTAACACAGTATTTAAAATGCCTCGGGTAGAAGAAAAAACTTGCAAGAGGGAATTCCTAGATGCAGGCCAATTTTAAATTATTAAGATACGCTTTTTATTATTTTAACACAAAGCAACTTAGCTCCGCAGGATACAAGAAAATACCTACGGGGGATCCCTAGACAAACATGAACCCGACTAGGTGCATGCTGTGACACCCCGCCTAATTAAATACCGGGTGATCAATCCTTTATTAAATTATAGCCAAGGTGAATGGTTGGTTCATTCTCAGCATCACTGTCGTAAAATAAATTTTCCAATTTAAAAACCCTAATATTTAAACTAAGTGTCAAAACCATTTCAACCTTATTCCCTTTTTTATTTAAGTCCAATTATAAAACCTTTGATAATTAATAGTTTAAGAGTCACACAATAATAGTAAGGATGTAAATGATCATCCAAGAATTTAACCATCAATAATAAATCCCAACTTCATAACACCAAAGAAAAACGTTCTGACAGTAATAAATCCCAAATTAAAACTACGGAAAGTAAATGAATTACAATCTCTCACAAAAACCAACTGAATAAAGAAAAGGGGCGACACATGCCCAACTAGATAAAGTAGAACTAGAAATGGAATCAATAATGAGGTCGTCTAAGCACAAGGCCTGCAACTCCCACAAAAGCTGCAGCATGTTCCATATCTAGAGAATCCTAAGCCTGACGCCCATGTGGCTGGGCCCCTGTAATACATATATATATATATATATATATATATATATATATATATATATATATATATATAAGAGAAGAGAGATAACAGTAAACGGGTCAGAGCCTGATTGTAAAACAGTTTAAAATTTTAGATTAGCAAGTATTTAAAATGTTTACTGGCTAATGAAACAACATATTAGTAAGGACACTCTCTTGAGAAAGTCTCACCTCTCTTCTATTGTGCACCCTAACACACTATTAATCCCAAAAGATTAACTTAATTCAAATTCCTCATTAGATCCCATACCGACAATTTCAAGGACTAAGATAATTAAATTCCGTGAATTTAAGGTTGTCACATAACTCTATTTTAATTAAAAAGTCTTTAAACAGTGTCACAACATTTCAGCCATATATAATAAAATCGGAATATTTATCCATTAATTAACTTCTTTTAGCCTCGGTAGGAAGTTACAAATTTCAAGACTATATATATATATATATAAATTACCCATATAATATATGTATACTACTGGCACCCCACATAATATTTATGGTGCTGACATACTCTGCTATCAAGTCCCCGTATCACTCGTACTAAGGGAAATACTAGTTCGAAATCACTCTCAAACTGTATTAATACAAACAAACACAAATTGAGGGGAAGCATAGTTCCAACTCACTAAGAGGTCATCACATACCCTCACGTCTCTTAGGACCGTCTAACTATCAATCAGATAGCCTGTACTAAGGATTTCTATGTTCTAGGGTACGATTCAATATCCCCCATAAAGGTCCCATCAAGATAAGACTGTCCCAGCGCGGAAACCTCAGCGATAGCAAGTAGCGCGGGCATGATTTGTTTACACATATATAAGATATATGATCAATCAGAGAGTCATATAGATATATAACTATTCAGCTTCATAAGTTAGGTACCCCCACGGCCTAACATTATATTATTCCATTCTTAGTACATTTTTATTCGATTATTTCTTATAACGGACTTACTCATTTTATTTTCGAAATTTAATTTATTCCAACTCACTTATCTTCTCTCGAAGTATTCTCTTTACCTAAGCACAATTTCAGTACGCTCTCACTTACCTTCTAATCCAACTCCTAGACATATCGATTATTAAGTCTACGCACGTTAGATTTCTTAGGTATGAATATTTCCCGTTTACCATTCATTTTCCCATTTCATTAAAGTTCCACTTAACGGGGTTTACCTTGACCCTAGTGGTCCTTTTTATGTTTCATTATGTCCTAATAACATTAATCAAGATTTATTACGCATTTAGTCGGATTAAGCCAGCATAAGGAAAAATCTAGTTCTCCAAGAGAGGTTGATAGATCGATAAAAAGGGGTCGATCGATCAAACTGTCGATCGATCGACATTATTTGGTCGATCGATCGATCAAGTAGGTATGGCGAAAATTGCAGAATACCAGTTACGGGAATTATCATCCAAATCAAAGTCTTTAACTCCCAAACTCCCAGAAATTTATACCACAAGCATTATAAACCCAAATGAACAATATTCTACGTAAGGCATGCGAGTTTTCATCAAGTATCATGAATTAAAAGGGCCAAAATCTATATAAATCTCATGAACCCTAATAAGTTTTTCTCATTATTTTTCCCAGAATTTATACTTCTAACCCAATGTAAATTCGTGGTTCAACCTCTACATGTGAAGGGGATTTCCAGAATGATGTTTATATCTCTACAACATGCGATTTCTAACCTCCAACATATGATTTCTTTCATAAAAACTCATCCTAATCAACCCTAAACTAATATGGATGGAGCATTAACTAAATTAAGCAAGATAAATACTTGCCTGGGAATTTTTATTTCTGATTTGTGGATGAAATCAGTGTGGTTGTGATCCTTGTTGCGCGATCTAACGTTTGGCGGTGACGACGGTGCAAACGGAGGAGTTCTTAGCCTAGAACTCCTTGGGAAGCTTTTCCTTTCCTTCTCCAATGGCCGTCTTTTGTTTTTGGTTGTGTTAACCCTATAAGACAACCCAAAGCATCTGATATAACCTAGAAAAGGTTTCCAAGCCCAAACATACAAAATGCCTAAAACGCCCTCCCGGGGTGTTAATTAAGCCTAAAAATGTCCCGAGACCCAAACTAAACCCCTGGGTACATTATTTTAACTATCTCGACCCTTCGAGACACTTTGGCACACTCGAAATGACCATATGGGTGATTTATAATTTATTCACTTTTATTAATCAAAATTTAGTCCTGACACGACACGGGCGCGTCCCGACTTAAATTTCCAAAATTTTCATTTCATTCACTCGTGACATTTAATATAACCAATATTATATATTAATTTTCTCATTCGTAATATTCAACAAGTTTCCAATAATTACTAACTCTCGTCACGTTAGTATTTATTTAAAAAAAATAATTATTTTTCGGATTTATATTAAATTAATAACTCACGTCAAATTTAATAAATCCCCAAATTTAGAAAGCATAAAAATATGGGGTATTACATACTTCCTCCCCAATAACGGAATTTCATCCCGAAATTTGAAAAATTAGGTGTACCTGGTAAGAATAACTCTGGGTACTTCTCACGCTCCCAAGTGGATTCCTCCACATTATGATGCTCCCACTGGACCCGGACAAGTGAGACTACCTTTGACCTTAATCTCCTTTCGTTATGGTCTAGGATAGCCAGTGGCCTCTCCGTAAGAGCTGTCCGGCTGTAAATCAATCTCCTCAATCGCTATATGGGTATGGGCCATGTCATCCCGAAGGTATCGTCTCAACGACGAGATGTGGAATACATCGTGAATGCGATGTAAATGCTCTGGCAATCCCAATCTGTATGCTACCGGTCCAATCCTCTCGATAATGAGAAATGGTCCCACGTACCTCGGGGCCAATTTCCCTTTCTTCCCGAACCTCATCACTCCTTTCATTGGAGATACACGTAGTAATACTTGGTCCCCCACATTAAACTCTCGAAAGAACCGTTTTGCATCAGCGTAGCTTTTCTGCCTGTCCTGGGCTACCCAAATGCGACTCCTGATAATCTCAATCCTAGCGAAGGTTTCCTGATTCACCTCTGGTCCGAGCAACTTATTATCCCCCACCTCTAGCCAATAAGTTGGGGAACGACAAGGCCTTCCATACAAAGGCTCAAATGGATCCATGCCAATCGTGAACTGATAAGAGTTATTGTAAGCGAACTCTACCAGTGGAAGTTGCGGCTCCCAACCTCCTCCAAAATCAAGGACACACATGCATAGCATATCCTCCAACATCTGATTAGTACGCTCTGTTTTTCCATCTGTCTGTGGGTGATAAGTTGAACTCAACCTCAACTCTGTACCCATGGACTCCTGAAAGCTCTCCCAGAAACGCGACACAAAAATCTTATCTCTATCTGACACAATATTCAGGGGCACCCCATGTAATTGAACAATCTCAGCAATGAACAACTGAGCATACTGGCCCGCGGTATAGTCTGTCCGTACTGGCAGGAAAATGAACCACCTAGGTCAAACGGTCCACAATCACCCAGATGGAGTCGTGGCCCCGCTGTGATGTAGGCAACCCAGTAATAAAGTCCATAGAAATACTCTCCCACTTCCACGCGGGTATTTCCAATGGCTGAAGAAACCCTTACGATTTCTAGTGGTCCACCTTTACCAGCTGGCAGGTAGAACACATGGACACGAACTCATCAATATCCTTTTTCATCCCACTCCACCAGTATTGTCAGCTCATATTCTGGTACATCTTATCTCCCCCAGGATGCACCACAAATAGGGACCCGTGAGACTGGGTCATCACTGCATGACGTAAGTCTGCTCCTTCTGGAACCACCAATCTCCCATTAAACCTCAAACCTCCATCAGAACTAACAGAATAGGACTCAGCACCCTCAGCTAAAAGTCGTACAATCTGCTCTTGGCAAAATGGGTCTGCGGTCTGTGCCTGTATTACCCTCGTAACAATCTCGGGTGTCTCTGTCATAATAGATATAAAGTAACAGGCTACTGCGTCCTGGTGACCCAACTCTTTCCACTTTGCTTTCCAGATGTCCGCTACATCGTCTACCGGTCTACGGCTCAACGCATCGGTAACTACGTTTGGCCTTCCCCGGATGGTACTGTATGTCGAACTGATAGTCCTTCACAAACTCTAACCACCTGCGCTGACGCATATTCAGCTCTCGCTGAGTGAACAGGTACTGCAGTGACTTGTGGTCTGTGAACAAGCGAAATTTCTCCCCCAATAAGTAGTGTCTCCATATCCTCAATGCAAAGACGACCACTACTAACTCTAGGTCGTGTGTGGGGTAATTCTTCTCGTGCGGCTTAAGCTTGCGGTAGGCAAAAGCTATAGCCTTCTCCTCCTGCTGAAGTACTCTCCCAAGTCCCCGTAAAGAGGCATCAATGTAAACCAGATACTCCACCCCGGTTTAGGTAAAGCAAGGATTGGTGCTGAAGTAAGCTTGTCTTTCAGCTCGTCGAAAGCCAATTGACAAGCATCGTCCCAAACATATGGTACCCCCTTGAGAATCAGGTTCGTCAATGGACCCGCTATTTTGGAGAACCTCCGAATGAATCTCCTGTAGTATCCGGCTAATCCCAAGAAACTACGCACTTCCGTCGGTGTCGTGGGATGTCCCCACTCCCTCACCGCTGACACTTTACTCGGGTCAACTGCTATCCCTTGTTCAGAAACAACATGCCCCAAGAACTGCACTTCCCATAACCATAAACCGCACTTCTCATACTTAGCATATAGTTGATGCTCTCGTAGAGTCTGAAGAACCTGCCTCAAGTGCTCGGCATTGATAACTTTACTTTTTGCGTGTATGTCGTTGTTGATGAAAGCCAAGTTAGTCAAAATCCTCACATACCTACAAAATATAACAAATCAAGTGTAGAGGTAAGTAAGGGTACCAATCCACTAACTAGGTAGTAAGCTAGAGACAAATTCAATTGTAATTCACTTTTTATTTTCTTTTTGTGCTTTTTGACTTTTCTAATTTTTTTAGCTTTTTCAATATTAAAACAATAGGGTGAGGTGAGATTTTAAACTAAACTAAACTAAAATAAAGATCTAAACAACTAACTAAAAAGTGACTAAAATGAAAATTAAAGTCTAAACTAAAATAAAAGATAAAGTGAGGTAAATAATTGTGAGAACAATCAAGGAGTGGGATTATACCACAAATTTTAGTTATTCTAATTAATTAATTTAATTATTTGAATTCTCCCAAATTAATATCAAAATTACAAACCAACTCTCGTTGCAAGTGTAATTACAATAGTAATCGTTTAGAAAGTTAATTTGAACACCCCACAACTCTAGAAAAATAGATCCACACTCCTTTTAATTAATCACCCGCTAGGATCGATCAATTAGAATTCATGTCAATCTTATAAAATAAATTTAGAGTTGAAATTCAAGTAATAATACCCCACTTAAGAAACCCCTATCTCTAGTTCGAATTTAAAATGGGTATTATCACTAGAATTTCGATTTTCTCTCGAAAATCATTTACCCTCTCTCGAGGCGTAAATTAAAGGGTGGGGAATCAAAATTAACATTCAAAGGGAAATTTCAAGTAATTAAACTAATTAAAATAAAATAACATCAAATAAGGGTTTTACCCCACCCCTTGAAAGGGGTTTTAGCCTAACATGATATGAAATATGACAAATTAATAATCAAAGGCATAAAATAAATGAGAAGAGAAGAAAACAATCAAACCTCAATCTCTTGAAGTGAAATTGAACTTCTATTCCTTGAGTTAAAATTCACATCCCTTAATTTGAATGATTCAAACACAATTACAATAAGAATCTCACTCAATTTAATCCTCACAACAATTTATTTTCTCCTCACTATCTAAAAATAATAAAATAAAAATTCTAATCTAAAACTAAACTAAAATGGTATTTTCTCTGTCTACAAATTCCTATCTCTAAGCTCTCCCCTCTAATTGAGGTTTTCATCTTCAATATATAGAAGGCATGGAGCATGGGGGTTAATTTGAGAATTGGCTAAGGTAAACATGTGTGAAAGGTGAGAGCACATGTGCATGGGGGTGTGAGGTGTTAGAATATTTGGAAGAGGGAATAAAAATCTGATATTGTTATGGGGGTATTTTTGGGTATTGGATAAAAAGTGGTTGTTGGGGGTACAGTGGGTATTGGGACTAAAAAGGGTTTAAATGGGAATAAACATGTGGATATTTGTTTTGTTTGGTTTGCATTTGGCAGGTATAAGTCGTGGGTTTGGAGACAAATGGGTTTGAAATGGGTTTTTGGAAAATGGGTCTTAGACTTGGGTGAAAATGGATGATGGTCAGGTGGATGGTGGCTCGGATATGGATGGAGGTCGGTCAGAGGTTTGTCTTCGGCCGGAAATGGAGGTAGGTGGCAGCGGTTGCGTCGGGGTTAGGTTCCGCCGGCAGGATTCGGCGGGGGAAGGTACCGTCGGAGGTTGTAGGTCGACGGGGAGGTCGGGTGGTTGGGATCGGGGAATAGGAGAGAGAGAGAGATGGGTCTGAGTCCGATTTAGGGCTGTCCGCCGGAGGCCTGGGTCATCGACGGGATGGGACGCGTCGCCGGAGCAGTTGGGCAGAGTACTGCCGGGAAGAGTGTCGCCTATCGCAGGCGGGTTAGGTAGCGGCCGCCGGAGTGGAGTGAGAGAGAGGCGCCGGAGTTGGGGTGTCTTAGAGGGGGAGAGAGAGAGATTGATGTTGGGTTTTTTTAATGGAGTAGGAGAGAAAAAGGTTGTTTGGGATGGATGTTGAAGATGAAGTGGGATGTTAGTGTGGGTGAGGGTGTAAAGGATATGGGTGAGGATGAGGGTGTAGGATAGATTAGGGCATAGAATAGTGTGTAGGTGGGGTTATGTGTGTGTGTTAAATTAGGACACATGAAAAAAATAACACTAATAAAATAAAATAAAAATCTAATAAAATCAAAATCCTATTTAAAATAAAGCAAAGACTCAAATTAAAATTTAAACTAAAAATAAATAAAAATAAAATCTATTAAACTAAAACTAAAATCCTAAACAGAAAATGTAAAATCAAAATAAACAAAAAATAAATATAATCCTTAAAATTCCAATCCTAATAAGATAACATAAAATAAAAACTAAAACTAAAAACTTAATAAAATAAAAATAAAATAAAATTATACTAATAAAAATAAAAATAGAAAATAAATCTAGAAAATATTAAATAAATCTAAAATAAATCCTAAAAATAAAAATAACTCAAACTAAAAATCTAAACAAATAATAAAAGGGCACAAACTCAACACACACACGGTTTAAGGTAGGTTTAGGCTAGGCTTAGGCTCGGGGAATTTGTTAATTAACTCCATTCTAACTGTAATTGGCCTCGAAATGTAGTTTTTGACACCGCAAATGCAATTAAGCCTGCAAGATAAATATTTAAGCGCATAAGACCCATATTACCGAGAATTAGAAACTAAAGTACATCTATTTGGGGTATAAATTGTACGATTTTGAGTGCTTATCACACTACCTCCAAACTGAGTGTTGCTAGTCCTCGAGCAATAAGATAGAGAGAAAGAGAAAGATAAGAAACCAAAAGTGTACCACTTTCGCGGGCACTTGGGATTGCACTTAGCATGTGCAACAAGCCTTTAAACCTATAGGTTGCCCTACAGGACGAGTTGTGTCTTTTGAGGGTTTGCAGGGAATATACCCACAAAATTCTTATTTGCAAAAATTTATTGAAAGGCAGTCAATCTCTTATTAGACGTAGACTAATAGCACAATCCATCATATGAGAAAAATGATTTCAGAAATACAAGCTAGAAGTGCATAAAAAGTTTAGCGAAGTAAATACTCAAGGCACATCCTTCCTATAACTCAACGTGTGTGTGTGAATCCGTCAAAATGGGTCGAGTATCATAAAAGTAATTCCTAGATTGCCTCTTCGAAATCAATGCTTCAACTTCAAATCTCACAGATATATCTCTCTCAAACGAACTGTCGAGATTAGGGTAAGTGTATCGCTCTTGTATGTGAGGAGGTGAGTAAATGTAAGCAAGTTCAAACGTCTCACACACATAGAAGAAAGAACGAACATATAGAATGAAAATGATCTCATGAAAGGAATGCTAATCACTATAGTGAGAACCTCGAGTTATTCACCACGTCAACTTTCATTTGCCCGAACACCTAGGGAAAATATGGATGTATATGGGTGAGGGGAAAATGAGATGGGAAAGATATGATAATATGAGGTAGGATCGTGAGATATGAGGTTGGTGATATGAAGGACAGTCATGTAGAATGGGATTGATGTGTAAAATGATGGATATATGATGGATGAGCGAGAAGAGTTTATACACTTTAGGCACAAATGTCTTTATTACATAAAAATTAACTACAACTCTCTTTTTTCTTTTCTTTTTTCTTTTTTCTCTTTTTTTTCTTTAATTTGCTATTTTCTATTTTTTTTTCTTTTTATTTTCTTTTTCTCTCACTTTTTAAACCAACATTGAAGACATTTACATTTGAAATCACACTCTTTTATTTGAAATGATGGAAGATATATGAATGTGGTGGGGTATGGGATATGTATATGGATGGGGAAAATATGGAAAGATAATGGGTGAGTGAATGGAAATGTGGTAAGTGTATGGATGAAAATTTAGTGTTCGGGACAAATTTCAAGACACACGTTTCTTACAACTCGAAAAAAATGTCATTCTCAGTGATCAAGACAAAATTTTATAAAAGATAATGAGATCATACAACAATTAAAAGTGCGGACCCAAAATAAGTTGAATCAACTTGTGACTCGGAGATTGCGTAAAACACTCTAAAAGGGTGAAAGGCACAAATCTCACAGGTTAAAAGTCTCTACTAGTGATCCTTAAGGTTCTCTTGAGAATTGTAGTACTCCTCAACTCTAACCGTAGTGACTTGATAAGTGCGCAAATTTTGTTGAGTCTAGAAATTCATGGTGCAACATGCCTTGTTATGTATTACATAAGCAATTTATAAAAACTATTCTCTAGCTTGATTCCTAGACGTTAAAAGATAGACGATTGAAAATTCACATCAATGAGTGAGATGAAAGAACTGCACGAAATTTTAAAAATCAGGTTTAAAAATCGTAATTTTTCAAAAGAGGTACGATTTTGATCAAATTCCCCACCCCCAAACAAAAAGGAACAGCTTCCTCGATGTTAGGTAAAATGATTTTTAAAATTAAGAGCATAAGGGAGGAAAGAGATTAACAGAATGAACCGCTAATGAAGTGGACAGATGAAGCCAAAAAGAAACCTGAATAAGAAGTGAGAAAAAAATTTGTACAAGTCTATAACATGATAAAGCATACAGTGATGTGAAACACCACCCCCAAACAGGATGAGACTAGTACAAGAAATGCGGGATGCCTCCCGGTAGCGCTAAGTTTAATGTCTTCAGCCAGACCGATGAAATCTTACCCTAAAGATAAGATCTATGAAAGTGCGGGGTGACAGAAAAATTGAGGTGATGAGAATCACCCCCATACAAGACTTAAGCATCAGTCTTGTGGGATAGAGGCTAAAGTGGTCAATGCACTTGTATGGCAAAGTGCATCACGCGATGCAAAGCATCGGTGGACCATGGCGGGTGGGAAAAAGGACTAAGGTGAAGAAGGTATGAGTGATTAAGCATCGATCACGGGCCTTATTGAGCCGGAAGGTGAGGGCAACTAGGGCCCTATAAGCATAGTGCTCCAGTTGGTGAGGAAGGTGAAATGGTGTAGAAAGTGGAATGGGGTGGGGCTCATAAAAATCACACGACCATTCTATGAATGGTCGATGGTAATGGTGGCGTCGTGACACACAAGGGAGCTGTTGAGAAGAGAAATCAACACCGCAAGGAAGTGGTGTGCATGGAGGAACAAACTCGGTGTCACAGTGGAGAGTAGCACCACAAATACTCTCGTAGATGGAGGATGGTTTCAGGTTAGGATCTAAATATGTAGATGGAAACTTGAAATGTGCAAAATCAAGATCCAAACCAGGTGGTGGGGTAGAAAGGATAATGGGTGGGTCGGGTGGGATAAACGGTGGAGGAAGATGATCCAACTCAAGAGTGGGAGACACACACTCCTTGGGAGGAGTAAAGGAATACTCACAAGGGAGTGTGGTTTCTAAAGATGGAGTTGTCAACCTCTCCACAAGAGTAGCATCGGGAAATGTGGTGGGTGGGTAAGACAAGGCACCAATCTCAGAGATAGAGGAATCACTAGAAATATCAGGCTCAACGGGAGCCATGCATGGTGGGACATCATCCATATCCGGATAGTTAGGAACTATCATGGATTCTAGCTCGGGAAAATGGTGAGCACTCGTAGCCGGAGCTAACCTAGAATAAATGGGTTCCTCGGGAACACAAGGGTGAAGCTCGATAGGTGTAGACTTGGGCATTGTTTTGGATTCTAAGGGAAAGGGAAGGTTAATGGTAATATGAACAGCAATGATGGGTTCATGTGGACATAGTGGGATTTCATCAGGCTCACTATCGAAAGGTAAGTCAACACAATTGTCGACTTGGGACCCGGACCATGAAATGGTCTCAACTTCGAGATTCTCGGGGTGGTAGGGTTGGTCACACCCAAATTTCGTGTCACAAGAGGACACATCATCATCACACTCGGCTGTAATGATGGGTGTATGCATGGGAATGTAATCCAACTCTCGCGCACACTCCAATTCATTTAACCTTTGTTCAAGCCGTTGGAGAGCTTGAGTTTGAATTTGAGTGGCGTGCTCTTGCTTGAGTATGAACTTTTGCAAGAGGATTTCGAGAGCGGATGTGGATGAAGGTGTTGGTGGAGTGACAGGTGGTGGCGGTGGGTGAGGTGGACACAACTCGCTGCTATCATGATTATACGGAGAATACTCAAAGGAAGTGTGTGGAGTGGGGCCAAGTTCATCATACAGGAAAGGATCGCTTTCATGATGGACAATTGGTTGAAATTCAGTGGGTGCGTAATGAGGGGACTGATCGTGACTGGGTGCACAAGGTTGCCATGACAACTGTTGGAACGTGTGAAGATCCACAACATCGGGTTGGGATTTGTATTGCATGGAAGGGTGATCAAGCCTCCACGAATAGCTCGGGTACTCACACAGCTCGGGATTAGGTATAGCGGGGTAGTAGGCCAAGGTGGGTTCCGGAACAGTGTCATATGGATACACATGGTCCATGGTGGGCTTCGATGGATATGGAATGTGAGGGCACTCATGGGATATGTGATCGGCATAATAACAGTGGGTGCACAACAAAGGTTGAGACACGGTGACACTTGACACCGAGGGTGATGGAATAGGAGGTGCATGCATGGATGGGTCAAGAGTACAAACGGTACTCGTGAGAGAGGTGAAATCATAAAGAATATCATAAAGAGATCGCTCGGGATCACTCTCACACGTGTCACGTGACAATGGAAAATGACCAAAGTAGTCCCGTAAAGGACGTTCTTCGGCCATGAGGAGAATATATTTTTTTTGGAGTTTTTAAATTTTTCAAAAGGAAAGAAGATATTTTTGGATTTTTGGAAAAATAAAGAAAGAAAAATATTTTTGGATTTTTTTTGAAGAAAAGGTGGGGGAAAAAAATATGGACTCTTTGAATTGGACAGACTAACTAAAACCGACTAGCGAAAAATGAATTGGACACACACACAAGTCAAGAAAATTTCCTAACTAGCACATAGTCAATTTTTATCTTCAAAATTAGTGAGAGGGTAGTCAAATTTTAATTAAATTCGCGGGCGATAAAAATCACGGAAATCTGAGTGATCGCCTTTGCAAAATATTCTCCTAGTGGGCTACCAAGTTGATTGATTTTAAATTTAGTGATGGCTAGGGTAACACACAATTGGTAAGCGAGTGAGTCGGGTGATGAAATCCCTTCTCGTGAGTGATCGGGTGTAGGTCTTAATTAATTAATTCATCACACCATTCGAAAATAGATGCGAGAATAAAATCAAATAAGAGCACACAAAGCACACAAAATAAATGACTCGCTAACAGGAGAGGCGCGAGGGTTTGAGAAATGTACCTCCCACGATTTTTAGGCCGTGGGGTGCCGAAAAATTTGAGTCGACCGGGGGGAGATCACGCCTATCTCAGTCGTCCCCGGGAGTCCTACCGACCCAAGGTAGAGAGGCTTCTAAATCCTCTCCAATGGACGCCCTCTCTCTACCTTGTCCGGTTTTCCAATCACGCTTGGCTTCAATTATTACAAATTTAAATGAAAAATAAATGGTGTCCTATGCACCGCAATACAAGCCAAATAATAAAAAAAATCCTAATACAAGCCTTCTAAAAGAATGCAAAAATGGTACTAAAATGAAAAAAAAGTACAATACAAGTGAATCACAAAATGGAATCCGCTCCGAGCTTCACAATCCCAAGAATGGCAACGACGCCATTCGATAGAAATGGCAACGGCGCCATTTGATAACTAGAACTTTTTGCATGTATGTCGTCGTTGGTGAAAGCCAAGTTAGTCAAAATCCTCACATACCTACAAAATATAACAACTCAAGTGTAGAGGTAAGTAAGGGTATCAATCCACTTTCTAGGGAGTAAGCTAGAGACAAATTCAATTGTAATTCACTTTTTATTTTCTTTTTGTGCTTTTTCACTTTTCTAATTTTTTTAGCTTTTTCAATATTAAAACAATAGGGTGAGGTGAGATTTTAAACTAAACTAAACTAAAATAAAGATCTAAACAAGTAATTAAAAAGTGACTAAAATGAAAATTAAAGTCTAAACTAAAATAAAAGATAAAGTGAGGCAAATAATTGTGAGAACAATCAAGGAATGAGATTACACCACAAATTTTAGTTATTCTAATTAATTAATTTAATTATTTGAATTCTCCCAAATTAATATCAAAATTACAAACCAACTCTCGTTGCAAGTGTAATTACAATAGTAATCTTTTAGAAAGTTAATTTTAACACCCCACAACTCTAGAAAAATAGATCCACACTCCTTTTAATTAATCACCCGCTAGGATCGATCAATTAGAATTTATGTCAATCTTATAAAATAAATTTAGAGTTGAAATTCAAGTAATAATACCCCACTTAAGAAACCCGTATCTCTAGTTCGAATCTAAAATGGGTATTATTACTAGAATTTCGATTTTCTCTCAAAAATCATTTACCCTCTCTCGAGGCGTAAATTAAAGGGTGAGGGATCAAAATTAACATTTAAAGGGAAATTTCAAGTAATTAAACTAATTAAAATAAAATAACATCAAATAAGAATTTTACCCCACCCCTTGAAAGGGATTTTAGCCTAACATGATATGAAATATGACAAATTAATAATCAAAGACATAAAATAAATGAGAAGAGAAGAAAAAAATCAAACCCCAATCTCTTGAAGTGAAATTGAACTTCTATTCCTTGAGTTGAAATTCACAACCCTTAATTTGAATGATTCAAACACAATTACATCAAGAATCTCACTCAATTTAATCCTCACAACAATTTATTTTCTCCTCACTATCTAAAAATAATAAAATAAAAATTCTAATCTAAAACTACACTAAAATGGTATTTTCTCTCTCTATTGGCTTGGGTGTGCATGGAAATGGTGAGGGGAGCATGGGGTGTGAGTGTGTTTGAGGGCATGTAGGTTAATGAGGGTATAAAATTTAATTATATATCAATGTATTTTTGGATATTGGATAAAAAGTGGTTGTTGGGGGGTATAGTGGGTAGTGGGACTGAAAAGGGTTTAAATGGGAATAAACATGTGACTATTTGTTTTGTTTGGTTTGCATTTGGCAAGTACAAGTGGTGGGTTTGGAGACAAATGGGTTTGAAATGGGTTTTTGGAAAATGGGTCTTAGACTTGGGTGAAAATGGATGATGGTCAGGTGGATGGTGGCTCGGATATGGATGGAGGTCGGTCAGAGGTTTGTCTTCGGCCGGAAATGGAGGTAGGTGGCAGCGGTTGCGTCGGGGTTAGGTTCCGCCAGCAGGATTCGGTGGGGGAAGGTACCGTCGGAGGTTGTGGGTCGACGGGGAGGTCGGGTGGTTGGGATCGGGGCATAGGAGAGAGAGAGAGATGGTTCTGAGTCCGGTTTAGGGATAGCAGCGGGTTGAAAGGAGGGGTGAGGGCTGTCCGCCGGAGGCCTGGGTCACCGACGGGATGGGACGCGTCGCCGGAGCAGTTGGGCAGAGTACCGCCGGGAAGAGTGTCGCCTATCGCAGGCGAGTTAGGTAGCGGCCGCCGGAGTGGAGTGAGAGGGAGGCGCCGGAGTTGGGGTGTCTTAGAGGGGGAGAGAGAGAGAGTGATGTTGGTTTTTTTTAACGGAGTAGGAGAGAAAAAGGTTGTTGGGGATGGAGGTTGAAGACGAAGTGGGATGTTAGTGTGGGTGAGGGTGTAAAGGATATGGGTGAGGATGAGGGTGTAGGATAGATTAGGGGGTAGGATTGTGTGTAGGTGTGGTTATGTGTGTGTGTTTAATTAGGATACCTAAAAAAAATAACACTAATAAAATTAAATAAAAATCTAATAAAATTAAGGGACATATACCAAATAGTCTCTCGGACATTTTTTAATACCCATTTAGTCCAAACTTTTTTATTTTGCCTCAAAAAGTCCTTTGCCACATATTTTGGAGAGGGAGTGCCGCTGGCGCGGACCTCTAAAAATAAGAGGATATTGAGTGCTTGAGGGACTAAATTGGTTAAACTAAAAATATGTGTCCTTTTTAAAAAATACATATTTATAGTAGGGACTATTTAATAATTGACCCTAAAATTAAATCCTATTTAAAATAAAGCAAAGACTCAAATAAAAATTTAAACTAAAAAAATAAAAATAAAAATAAAATCTATTAAACTAAAACTAAAATTCTAAAAAGAAAATGTAAAATCAAAATAAACTAAAAATAAATATAATCCCAAAAATTCCAATCCTAATAAGATAACATAAAATAAAAACTAAAACTAAAAACTTAATAAAATAAAAATAAAATAAAAATAGAAAATAAATCTAGAAAATATTAAATAAATCTAAAATAAATCCTAAAAATAAAAATAATTCAAACTAAAAATCTAAAAATAATAATAAAAGGGCACAAACTCAGGCGGGTTAGGTAGCGGCCGCCGGAGTTGGGGTGTCTTAGAGGGGGAGAGAGAGAGAGTGATGTTGGGTTTTTTTAATGGAGTAGGAGAGAAAAAGGTTGTTGGGGATGGAGGTTGAAGATGAAGTGGGATGTTAGTGTGGGTGAGGGTGTAAAGGATATGGTTGAGGATGAGGGTGTAAGATAGATTAGGGTGTAGGATAGTGTGTAGGTGATGTTATGTGTGTGTGTTTAATTAGGACACTTAAAAAAAATAACACGAATAAAATAAAATTAATAAAATCAAATAAAAACCTAATAAAATCAAATCCTATTTAAAATAAAGCAAAGACTCAAATAAAAATTTAAACAAAAAAAAATAAAAATAAAAATAAAAAAATAAAAATAAAAATAAAAATAAAATCTATTAAACTAAAACTAAAATCCTAAAAAGAAAATGTAAAATCAAAATAAACTAAAAATAAATATAATCCTAAAAATTCCAATCCTAATAAGATAAAATAAAATAAAAACTTAATAAAATCAAAATAAAATAAAATTATACTAATAAAAATAAAAATGGAAAATAAATCTAGAAAATATTAAATAAATCTAAAATAAATCCTAAAAATAAAAATAACTCAAACTAAAAATCCAAAAAAAATAATAAAAGGGCACAAACTCAACACACACACGGTTTAAGGTAGGTTTAGGCTAGGCTTAGGCTCGGGGAATTTGGTAATTAACTCCATTCTAACTGCAATTGGCCTCGAAATGTAGCTTTTGACACCGCAGATGCAATTAAGCCTGCAAGATAAACATTTAAGCACATAAGACCCATATTACCGAGAATTAGCAACTAAAGTACATCTATTTGGGGTATAAATTGTACAGTTTTGGGTGCTTATCAGGCATACTCTTCCTCGGTGTGTGAATATATCAAGATGTCATCTATGAAGACGATGACAAACTCATCCAAGAACTCTCTGAACACTCGGTTCATCAAGTCCATGAATACGGCTGGAACATTTGTGAGTCCAAATGGCATCACTCTGAACTCATAGGATCCATATCTCATCAAGAAAGCAGTCTTTGAAACATCCTGCTCCCTAATACGTAGATGATGGTACCCTGACCTCAGATCTATCTTCGAAAAGAAAGTTGCTCCCCTCAGCTGGTCGAACAGATCATCGATTCGAGGCAACGGATACTTGTTCTGTATCATGACCTTGTTCAGCTCCCGGTAGTCCACACATAGTCTCAGTGAACCATCTCTCTTCTTCACAAAAAAAACTGGAGCGCCCCAAGGTGAGGTACTCTTGCGAATGAAGCCCTGACCTAACAGCTGCTCTATCTGATCTCGTAGCTCTCGCATCTCCTCCGGAGCCATATGGTATGGTGCGTGTGATATAGGTCGAGTATCCGGTAATAAGTCTATGACAAAATCTATCTCTCAACTGGGGGGTAGGCCTGGTATCTCCTGAAATACATCAGAATACTCACGAACAACTGGGATTGAGTCTAAGGGAATCACGACCTCCTTAGAGGTATCCTCCTCTATGTAATATAAATGAGCAGTCGAGCCTCCATCTGGGCGACGCATCGCCACTACAAACATCTTTTGCCCCAGAATGGCAAAGACAATACTCCCACCGAAATAATCTATCATGGCTCTATAAGCTGCAAGCCAATCCATACCAATAATAACGTCGTGCTCATGCATATCTAAGACTAACATGTCTGCTGGTAATACTAAGCTACCAATCTCTACTCCTACACCCAGGCATATAAAGAAAATTAGCGATCCATTTCCCAATGGTGAGTCTACACACGTTACAGTGTTCTTTGTTGTGGCTAATAACCCTAAGGCCTTCGCAAAATGAGTAGCTATAAAATAGTGTGTCGCTCCAGTATCAAATAAAACCCGACCCATAGTACCATGGATAGGAAGCATACCCTCAAACGTGGGTGACGCCTGTGGAGCTGCTGCCTGGTGGACGTTATAGACACGTCCGAACTGTAACTGCCCCTGCTGTACTGGAGTGGCTAGAAGGGCTGGTACCTAAGCTGGTGCTGGGAGGGTGACTGGAAAAAGTGGCCTATGTGGCTCATTACGAACACCCTGCTGTTGTGGGTCCCTCTCTCCCTCAGGACAATCCTAGCACCTATGGCCATTCTTGCCGCACACGAAACATCGGCCCCTAAAATTTCCTCCCTTCTGACCCTGCTGACCACAGCCCTGTTGGCCTTGCTCCTGACCCTGCTGCTGACGGTGTTGGCCTTGTTGGCCCTGCTGATTAGGCTGGCCCTGCTAGCCCTGCCTAAATCCTCCAAATCCCTGCCTAGAGTCACCTGATCGGAATCGCTTGGCAGAGTCCCCCTGATGGGAATTCTACTCAAGATGACGTGATTGCCCCTGGGATGCTGGTGCCCCACCAGCACTACCTCCTCCTGTCCTGCCCTGCTGGCTGGACTCTCCTGTATGTTGGCTTCCCTGCAGATGGAGGCGGTGATCCTGGCAATGTAATAAGGTAGCATTGAGTACGTCAGAGTAGGTACTCAAGGATAGATTTCCTATAAGGTGCTGACGGATCCTCCAAGCTAACCCATCCATAAAAAATAGTATCTTCTTACCCTCAGTAGGTGCCTCATCTGGCACTATAGTGAGAAGTCTTGTGAACTCCTCTTCATACTCAGCACCGGTAGAATTTTCCTGCTTCAGACTCAGTAACTTCCGCCTCATCTCAGTTTGAACGGAGGATGGAAAATATTTGCGGTCAAACCGCTCCCAGAATGACTGAATCAGGATAATATCCCTCTCCTCCAAGGTGGTGGTGGACTCCCACCACTGCAAAGCGGCCCCCGCTAGCTTAAAGGAAGCCAACAACTGTTTCTGCAAGTCAGTGCACTCATACATACGCAGATGCTTCTGGATATCTTTCTTCCACTGGTTGACAATGGTGATATCTTAATTACCCGAGAACTCAGGGGGATGCGCCTTCTGAAAGGCATCCCTAACCCGCTCCCATGCAGATGGAAGCTGTGCCGGTACTGGCGCCACTGCCTGAACTTGGGGTGGAGCCTGCTGTATTATCGCTAGCGCGTCATTCACCGCTTGAGCAACGATAGCGGCTACTTCATTTGCATTCATCGTTCCCTGAGCCGGAGGTACTGGCTGCTCGATTTGGGCACGCCTATCCTTTGGTGCACATCTCGGAGGCATCTGAAACGTGAAGAAATTTATTAGTCTACAGCTATTGTCAAATCTCAAATAGCTGAAGACGTAAGCGTAAATATAAGAATACAACAGTCCTAAAAATAGGGCTCTATATCAAGGACGTTAAGCTGGAAACGAAAATAAGTTATACAGATCCTAAAGGACACTAGAACCAGATGCTCTGATACCACCTGTGACACCCTGCCTAATTAAATACCGGGTTATCAATCCTTTATTAAATTATAACCAAGGTGAATGGTTGGTTCATTCTCAGCATCACTGTCGTAAAATAAATTTTCCAATTTATACACCCTAATATTTAAGCTAAGTGTCAAAACCATTTAAACCTTATTCCCATTTTTATTTAAGTACAATTATAACACCTTTGATAATTAATAGTTTAAGAGTCACACAATAATAGTAAGGATGTAAATGATCATTCAAGAATTTAACCATCAATAATAAATCCCAACTTCAAAACACCAAAGAAAAACGTTCTGACAATAATAAATCCCAAATTAAAACTACGGAAAGTAAATGAATTAAAATCTCTCACAAAAACCAACTGAATAATGAAAAGGGGCGACACATGCCCAACTAGATAAAGTAGAACTAGAAACGGAATCAATAATGAGGTCGTCTAAGCACAAGGCCTGCAACTCCCACAAAAGCTGCAGCGCATTCCATATCCAGAGAATCCTAAGCCTGACGCCCCTGTGGCTGGGCCTCTGTAATACATATATATATATATATATATATATATATATATATATATATATATATATATATATATATATATATATAAGAGTGGAGAGATAACAGTAAACGGGTCAGAGCCCGATTGTAAAATAGTTTAAAAATTTAGTTTAGCAAGTATTTAAAATGTTTACTGGCTAATGCAACAACATATTAGTAACGACACTCTCTTGAGAAAGTCTCACCTCTCTTCTAGTGTACACCTTAACGCACTATTAATCCCAAAAGATTAACTTAAATCAAATTCCTTATTAGATCCCATGCCGACAATTTCTAGGACTAAGATAATTAAATTCCAGGAATTTAAGGTTGTCACATAACTCTTATTTAATTAAAAAGTCTTTCAACAGTGTCACAACATTTCAGCCATATATAATAAAACCGAAATATTTATCCATTAAATAACTTCTTTTAGCCTCGGTAGGAAGTTAAAAATTTCAAGACTATATATATATATATATATATATATATATATATATATATATATATATATATATATATATATATATATATATATATATTAATTACCCATATAATATATGTATACTACTGGCACCCCACATAATATTTATTGTGCTGACATACTCTGCTATCAAGTCCCCGTATCACTCGTACTAAGGGAAATACTAGTTCGGAATCACTCTCGAACTGTATTAATACAAACAAACACAAATTGAGGCGAAGCATAGTTCCAAGTCACTAAGAGGTCAGCACATACCCTCACATCTCTTAGGACCGTCTGACTATCAATCAGATAGCCTGTACCAATGATTTCTATGTTCTAGGGTACGAGTCAATATCCCCCATAAAGGTCCCATCAAGATAAGACTGTCCCAGCGCGGAAACCTCAGCGATAGCAAGTAGCGCGGGCATGATTTGTTTACACATATATAAGATATATGATCAATCACAGAGTCATATAGATATATAACTATTCACCTTCATAAGTTAGGTACCCCCACGTCCCAACATTATATTATTCCATTCTTAGTACATTTTTATTCGATTATTTCTTATAACGGACTTATTCATTTTATTTTTGAAATTTAATTTATTCCAACTCACTTCTCTTCTCTCGAAGTATTCTCTTTACCTAAGCACAATTTCAGTACGCCCTCACTTACCTTCTAATCCAACTCCTAGACATTTTGATTATTAAGTCTACGCACGTTAGATTTCTTAGGTATGAATATTTCTTCGTTTACCATTCATTTTCCCTTTTCATTAAAGTTCTACTTAACAGGGTTTACCTTGACCCTACTGGTCCTTTTTATGTTTCATTATGTCCTAATAACATTAATCAAGATTTATTACGCATTTAATCGGATTAAGCCAACATAAGGAAAAATCTAGTTCTCGAGGAGAGGTCGATCGATCGATAAAAAGGGGTCAATCGATCGAACCATTGATCGATCGACATTCATTGGTCGATCGATCGATCAAGAAGGTATGGCGAAAACTGCAGAATACCAGTTACGAAAATTATCATCCAAAATCATCCAAATCCAACTCTTTAACTCCCAAACTCCCAGAAATTTATACCACAAGCATTATAAACCCAAATGAACAATATTTTACCTAAGGCATGCGAGTTTCATCAAGTATCATGAATTAAAAGGGCCAAAATCTATATAAATCTCATGAACCCTAATAATTTCTTTAACTTAGTTCTTCCCATTCTTTTTACCAGAATTTCTACTTCTAACCCAATGTAAATTCGTGGTTCAACCTCTACATGTGAAGGGGATTTCCAGAATGATGTTTATATCTCTACAACATGCGATTTCTAACCTCCAACATAGGTTTTCTTTCATAAAAACTCATCCTAATCAACCCTAAACTAATATGGATGGAGCATTAACTAAATTACGCAAGATAAATACTCGCCTAGGAATTTTTGTTTCTGATTTGTGGATGAAATCAGTGTGGTTGTGATCCTTGTTGCGCGATCTAACGTTTGGCAGTGACGGCGGTGCAAACGGAGGAGTTCTTGGCCTAGAACTCCTTGGTAAGCTTTTCCTTTCCTTCTCCAATGGCCGTCTTTTGTTTTTGGTTGTGTTAACCCTAGAAGACAACCCTAAGCATCTGATATAACCTAGAAAATTCGTAGGTTTCCAAGCCCAAAAATACAAATGCCTTAAACGCCCTCCCGGGGTGTTAATTAAGCCTAAAAACGCCCCGAGACCAAAACTAAACCCCCGGGTACATTATTTTGACTATCTCGACCCTTTCGGACACTTTGGCGTACTCGAAATGACCATACGAGCGACCTATAATTTATTCACTTTTATTAATCAAAATTTAGTCCTGACACGACACGGGCGCGTCCCGACTTAAATTTTCAAAATTGTCATTTTATTCACTCGTGACATTTAATAGAACCAATATTATATATTACTTTGCTCATTAGTAATATTCAACAAGTTTCCAATAATTACTAACTCTCGTCACGTTAGTAATTATTTAAAAAATAATAATTAATTTTCGGATTTATATTAAATTAATAACTCACATCAAATTTAATAAATCCCCAAATTTAGAAAGCATAAAAATACAGGGTATTACACATGCCCACTAACTGATGCTAGGCCTAAGGTTGTGGGTGGAGACACTAACTAAAATATAAGAACATGACTTAATTAAGCAAAATGATGGTTAGATGTTAATATAACTTAAGGAAATTGTAATTTTTCATTAATAGTTGGATAAATTATAATTCTTTCTCTCCAAAAGAAAATTAAAAAAAATGAAAACTCACTGTGAGAGGGAGGCGACCGGGTATAGGGACTCAGGTTCTGGTAGTCTACTTAAAGGATTGAGATCTGCTTGGTTTCTTCCTCAAATTTCTCAACGAGGAGAAAAATGAGGAATATCACCACCTCCGTTGTCATATTCTTCATCGATAAGTTGAGTGGGGATAATATCCAATGAGACAAAAGAGTCTTCCTGACTGTAACAACCCAGGTTTTTGATCGATTATTTTATACTATTTTGCGTGATGGGCTAATTTTATAAAATAGGGGATGTTGGAGTAAATATTATTTTCCGTTAGACTTAGGGATAATATTTACTATGATTTGTCTATTTACCACTATGAGAAGGTAAATAGCATTATATTGTGATATTGCGTCGTTATATGTAAAACGACGGTTATGACCTATATATAAAATGGGGTAAAATTAATGAATTAAAATGAAATTGGAACACAAAAATAGTTCACACTTTCCCGAATGCCAAAATAGGGGGTGCGGTTATTTTTAGAATAGTCGAGATAGTCAAAATAAGTGCCCAGTTGTAATTTTTGAGATTCGGGCATTTTTAAGGGGTTATGACTCAAATAAGCGGTTACGAGTCATTTTGATGGTGTATTAGCAATTAAAAGTGGGGATTTATGTTTTGAGACCCGTATAAGTCCCCCACTCCCTTTCTTTTTCTTTATTTTTGTGTGAGCAAACAAAGGAGAGAGAGAAGAGAGAGTTGGGAGAAAGGGAGAGAAAGAGAGAAAATGGAAGATTTGGGCCGGATTCCGTCGCTACCGGAGGTGATCCGAGACTACGAACCTCGAGGCAAGTTTCTTACTTGGTAGATATTGATTTAATGTGATAAATTTTCATGTATAGTTAATTTTGGAGGTTTAAACCATAAATGGATTTTTGGTGGATTTTGGTGTTAATCCTAAATCTTGTAGTTTAATTTGATTTGAAGAGAAATAATTGGTTATTTGATGTGTAGAAATGATTTTATAGTAGTATTTGTTGTTGTGGTTGGGTGAAATAGCGAATAAAAGCTTTGAGGTTTCGTCAATGGTCGAAACAGCTTCTCGAAGAAGAAGCTGTCCGCCAGGATCGATCGATCGAGCCTGGGGGATCGATCGATCGAGGCCTTCGATCGATCGACGGCCAAGGGTCGATCGATCGACCCCTTCTGAAAAGGTGAGATTTTTCTAGTTTTATTTTAGCCCTTTTCTTTTAGGTTCGAAGTTTAGGAACCTTCCTTTGGGAAGTAATGGGGAGTCCTAGAGGGTTGTATTGGGCAGACTAATGTCCTAGGTTAAGATGGGATATTTGGGTTTACCCGAGGGCTAGTTTGTATAAGTTAATGTCCGAATGATATAGGAGGTTAACCTAAAGTAAAATTGGAAGTTAAAATATTAATGTTGAGTTTTTGGGAGACACTCCTTTATGTGAGGGTTCACGAAATTATATGAACTCTTGGAGGCTAGTTTGAGGTTAGTGGCACTTTGGGTCTTAGGTCATTAATAAAATATAACTTAATAAGAATGAAATGCACATTCTGAAACTTGGTGGTAAATGGCTAAATGAATGATTTTTGGAAAAGTAAAATTGGAAGTTTTCAAAAGGAAAAAGTAAAGTTTTTCATAAATGTTAATTTATGGATTACACACCTCCCTAAATCGCTATCATAAGGGAAGTTGCGCGCGTTGTGGTGAAGCCCCTTGGCTGTTGAGCAGGGTGGATATATCCCTAGGCCATATGATCGGTTATTGTATATTTATTCTGCGCTGGATAGGTGATTCTGGGTGTGGTCATGACTATCCCGCAGGGGTATGGCCACTTCCCGATGTTTCAGTAGGTTCCCAGGTTGTCTTGTATAGATAGGCCCTGGAAGATGATAGCCATTTAGGGGCGCGTCCAGTGGGGAAACCCAGAGGGACGGTCTTAGATTTATTAAAGAAATTCATGATAATGGATTGGCTTTAATTACATTTCCTGGATGGAAGAAGGGAAATGGGATATATGGTTGGCTTTGGATAACATTTCCCGAAAGAAAGGAGGGAAATGGAAGCATATAGCATACAAAAGTATTTTTATGATAATAAAAATGACTTTTGATTACACTTCTTGGATGAAAGAAGGGAAGTGGGGTTTTATGAAAAAGGATAAAGCACTTTTTATGGTAATAAAACTTGCTTTAAATTATGTATTCTTCCTGGACGGAAGAAAGGAAATAAAATTGGTAAATAAGATTGATTTGGTAAACATTTGATAAAATGTTGTACCATTTATGTATATTCCTAAAGAAATAAATTAGTAATTATGCCATTAGATGATGGATGGGTTTATTTTTATATTCCTTGAGTAGCTGTAGATGTGACCTCCCACACATATGCACACACATATACATTTATTGATTATTTCGTGCTAAGGATCTAATGGATCTCGACGATCAACCTTGCCTAAGTAATAGTGTATCGGGGGGGTTCCTTGTTTGGATTTCTCTTTGCGAGACACCCCACGCACGAATAGGGCATAGTGTTGAGAATGGGGAGAAGTTAGCCCTTAGTACTTAGGGTTAACTAGAACATCTCACGATATTGCGCTAGGTTGATGCTAGATTGAGAGGTGAGAAATATTACTGTTATCTGCGAGAGAATTACGCACTTAACTATCATGCATTTTTAGTCACATGGTAATCATATCAAACGGGCCCTGACCCGTATCTATATTTCTTTGTTTCTGCATATATTCCTTGCCGTACAGGTGCTCTACCGCATGGACACCCGAATTTACATTTCCATTCCAGTTGTCATGGAGCTACAGCATATTGCGGATGTTGTAGGTTATTGGTATTAGACGGTTCTTTTCATTGTACGTTAGTTAAGTTTAGTATATTTATTGGGGCGTGTTTTGCCCAAGGCATTTCACTCATTTATTATATTGTAAATATTGAATTGTAATACTCGATGTACTATTTGTATTGGTCTGTTCACCGACAGCTTATTCGGTGATATTTATTATATTGTCATTCTTTATCCATTGATTTTGATACCCACCGTTTTTACAAATGGGATTGTCTAAGTGTTTTTCTTTTATTTTCAAAATTTTAAATTTGACAGTCCGTTTTCTAAAATGATTGGTGGTTATCTCATACTATTATTTTAATCGACAGTGATGCTAAGAATGGACCATCTATGATTCCTGTGATTATTAGAGTATTGGGCTGGCCACCTTTTATTTTAGTAGGCGGGTTGTCACAGATTGTATCAGAGCATTAGGTTCTAGAGTCCTTAGAAATCGGTGCGGACGTTCTACATCTTCTGCGTTTCTCTCTGTTTGATGTAGAGCCTTAAGATTAAGGTTGTTGAATTCTCTTGTGAGATTTCGTTCTCCTGCTATGATACGAGAACCCCGAAGATCTTTTGAGCATTCAGGTGAGACTTGTAAGTCGTCAGATGAAGGGCGCTGAGGAAGGTCGTTGTGAAGGCATCATAGGATGGGATTACTATAAGCTGTAGGCTGTAGTCGGGGATGAGGGCCGCTTTGGAGGTCTCTCCCTTTGTAGCATTATTTTATATTGCTGTTGTGACTACTAAGTACAGTGGAAATAGTTTTCCCAAGTACCACTGTAGGTAGAGAGTGGTACTATGCTTGGGATTTCAAGCAATGTCAATTCGGAGTTGAGAGGTCCTTGACAAGGAACACATGTTGAAGTTCGGTTGGATAGAAGAAGTGTAACCACGTTCGGTGAGAACGTAAGGCCAGAGAGTTTTGGCCTAGAGATGGGTATAGAAGTGCCGAGGTGTGAGGATTTGAGGAAAACCTTTCACCCATTGGAGTAAGGTTGAAGTGGCAAAAATGGTAGTCGCCTCTTTATGGTGGGGCAAAATGTTTTGCCCATAGAGAGGGCCTTTCAGTGGAAATGATAGGCTCGTAAGTAAGTGTTGGTAACACTTCTAGAGAAGTAGTGTTCATGATACCCTATTGGTGGACATCCACCCGGGGAAGACTCTTGGAGCTAAGGTCGGGGAGGCTGGTAGAATGTTCTCCTTGCTGAAGAGGATTAAGGGAACTACGCGTTATGATCTAGTCGATTGAAGATAGCCGGCAAGGATGGGATGCCTAGTTGGGACATTGATGGAAGTAGTTTGGTTCGGATAAGACTAGAATGACGTGTCTTGGAACCAGTGGAAGAGGCCAAGGAGATTGGCTAGTATGTTGGTGGGACTTTCCAACTTAGGTGCGAGTGGTGCATTCCTTAGGTAAGATGGAGTAGTATGGTGTTAACCCTAGGTCCGGGTGTGTATATCGAGCTTGTGATAGTATCGGTATATTTTTTTTTATATATAGTAAGTATATCTATATGGCTTCCATGATAGGGAAGTTCTGTATTTTCCTTTCACTCGTTATGGTGCGAGTGGTGATATGTGTAGTACGTGCTACTTGTATTATATGTAATATACGAGTAGAGATATTTTTGGTTGAGTTGGTGTGATAGCAAGAGAATAAATTGCGAGGCTATCCTATCTCTAGTTCTAGAAGAAAGAGCTAGTGGTTCTATAATATCTCCCCTGGATACAGGTTGAGACTTTATAGAGGTGGTTTACGGCATGTAGGTAGTTTTCATTTTTTTTTTTATTATTATTTGTTTGTCTTGCTTTATTCTTTTTCCTTGAATGTTGCTTGCTTTGTTTTCTTTGCTTGTGTATGATGTGCCTTATCTCCACGACCAGCTAGTTAAGGGGATTGTGTGGAGAGGTTCCTTGTTTGAATTTCGCTTTGCGAGATGCTCCACGCATGAACCTTAACGAAGTTGGGAGTGGAGAGATGTGCATTTTCTTTTCTGTTCTTTCTTTTCTTTTTCTGTTGGTTGAGATGCTGGGTTGGAAGGTTTAGCCGAGAATCATGTAAATGAGTGATTAAGGGCTAAGTTGATGTGCGATATATGAGCACTATGATAGTTTTCCTCTGATCGATGTGGGGAAGACTAAGATTATGAAAGTCTGATGGTGACTTATGGTTGTGCCTTAATGAGAAGGCCATTTATAAAGAGGTATATCTGTATTTTGGGATAAAGTATTTATGGAATTTTACTGAAAGTAAATGCCTCAGTTGATTGTTATGGTAGAACTCAGAAGTAAATATGTATTAGTAGAGTTATAAGTTAGGATTTGAGTGGTCCCGATCATGTGTCTTCGACCGTTACTTCTCGACGACCGACAATGCGAGGTAGTAGTGTAATGGGAGGGTTCCTTGTTTGGATTTTGCTTCGGCGAGACGTTCCACGCATGAAACCGAGAGAATGTCGGAAGTCGGAAGTCGGGAAAGGTCTTGGACACTAGGGATATATTTAGTATTATATTTATACGACTAGACTAGGATACATAGATTGACTTTAGGATTTTTAGGACGCTAGGCCCTTAGGGCATGTGACGTTATTTTAGGAAGGTAGTTAGGAGTTGACCACAATAAGTTTGTGAGTTAACTCTAAGTAGGATTTGGTCCCTAGAATGAGAAGTATGGATCTCGAGCTATTTGGAATGTTAGGCCGTTAGTGGTGGGGCCTCTCGTAGATAGAGTGTTACGTTGGTAACCTACCTTTTGAGGAGTTGAAGTATGAGCTGACTTTTTCTCCTGCACTCGTGTTGATATGATCGAGAGTGGATTTAACGAACGAGTCTCTGCTAGGAACGGGAAGTGTTAATGCGGGAGCATGGACCCATTGTTCATGTGTCACACACTTTTACGAAGTGTCGTCCCCCGCTTGACGAAAAGTTCATAGCGGTAGTATTCGCCTTAAAGACTTAGAGGCACTACTTCCTGGGTAGGAATTTGGGTCTTTTCACGAGAAACAAGTTGGAGTTCGTAAAGGACTATCGATAGGACATTCCCTTTCGCTAAGGCAATGCGGATGGGAGTAGTATAGGCGTTGAGTAGAAAATCGTCTGAGAAATTAGTCATGGCATGGAACGCCAAGTGGAGCGAGCTTAACCGAGGGGACGCAATTGTAAGAGCGTTCATGTCCATGATTGACCCTTTCACCTACTAGTGTGTACAGATTAGTGTGGAACGAGAACGGGTATATCCATGGACATCTCTATCGAATTACCGATAATGCAACGGTCATGATTCTCGTTGAGAAAACTGTGGATCATTGGACCAATCGTTGCTTACTCAATGGAAATGGGTGGACTAAGTACAGAAGTGTACGCCCAGCTCTTTGTAGTGTAGTTAAAGAACTGTTTGCGGTTCCTAGCAACAGTGGTGAACTGAGAGAGACATTCGTGTCAAGGTACTGGTAGAGTTTCCAGGAAGAAATGGGAACCGCGTGGATATGGAGTATATCCTACCACCCGTAAGTGGATGGGTGGGTTTGATTTAAAGGAAAGATCGGAGTAGCAGTTTTTATGGATCTAAATTCCATACAACAGTTTGGATCGTTTCCTACGAGTATGATGCCGTGTGTAACCTAGTATAGTTGGCAGTGTGCTTTGTCTTTTCGTTGGAATGAAAACAGCGAATAGTATATTTCTTGGGCTTGGAGTAGTCCGAGAATATCTTTTTCACGATTGGATCCGTTGAACCGTATACTTTTGAGGGCTACGCCAACGCGAATAGGAGTTAGTAGTGTTGGGGTTAGCGATTGTAAGTTAGTATAGTTATTCCCTAGTAAAGGTGTGATGTGTTTCAAAAAGTAAGGCAATTTGTGCCGAGATTGTGTAGGTATCTCCTCCCGTAGTAGAAGGGTAGGATCGATAGTTCATGAGGAACGATTTGGCGCTACGTTATAGCATGACGATGTGGACTGATATCGATAGTGATGACCTTAGTTTGAGTCCTATGGGGACGCTGCACTACAGAGGGGTTTGCTAGTATGATAGCATGGTTTTTGGTATAGTATACCCTTTATATGGTTATGGGTTATGCCTGAATTTTGAGGGTAAAATTCCCCTTTAAGGGGGGGAGTATGTAAGAACCCAGGTTTTTGATCGACTATTTTATACTATTTTGCCTGATGGGCTAATTTTATAAAATAGGGGATGTTGGAGTAAATATTATTTTTCGTGAGACTTAGGGATAATATTTACTATGATTTGTCTATTTACCGTTATGAGAAGGTAAATAGCATTATATTGTGATATTGCGTCGTTATATGTAAAACGACGGTTATGACCTATATATAAAATGGGGTAAAATTAATGAATTAAAATGAAATTGGAACACAAAAATAGTTCACACTTTCCCGAATGCCAAAATAGGGGGTGCGGTTGTTTTTAGAATAGTAGAGATAGTCGAATTAAGTGCCCAGTTGTAATTTTTGAGATTCGGGCATTTTTAAGGGGTTATGACTCAAATAAGCGGTTACGAGTCATTTTGATGGTGTATTAGCAATTAAAAGTGGGGATTTATGTTTTGAGACCCGTATAAGTCCCCCATTCCCTTTCTTTTTCTTCATTTTTGTGTGAGAAAACAAAGGAGAGAGAGAAGAGAGAGTTGGGAGAAAGGGAGAGAAAGAGAGAAAATGGAAGATTTGGGCCGGATTCCGTCGCAACCAGAGGTTATCCGAGACTACGAACCTCGAGGCAAGTTTCTTACTTGCTAGATATAAATTTAATGTGATAAATTTGCATGTATAGTTAATTTTGGAGGTTTAAACCATAAATGGGTTTTTGGTGGATTTTGGTGTTAATCCTAAATCTTGTAGTTTAATTTGATTTGAACAGAAATAATTGGTTATTTGATGTGTAGAAATGATTTTATAGTAGTATTTGTTGTTGTGGTTGGGTGAAATAGCGAATAAAAGCTTTGAGGTTTCGTCAATGGTCGAAACAGCTTCTCGGAGAAGAAGCTGACCACCAGGATCGATCGATCGAGCCTGGGGGATCGATTGATCGAGGCCTTCGATCGATCGACGGCCAGGGGTCGATCGATCGACCCCTTCTGAAAAGGTGAGATTTTTCTAGTTTTGTTTTAGCCCTTTTCTTTTAGGTTCGAAGTTTAGGAACCTTCCTTTGGGAAGTAATGGGGAGTCCTAGAGGGTTGTATTGGGTAGACTAATGTCCTAGGTTAATATGGGATATTTTGGTTTACCCGAGGGCTAGTTTGTATAAGTTAATGTCCGAATGATATAGGAGGTTAACCTAAAGTAAAATTGGAAGTTAAAATATTAATGTTGAGTTTTTGGGAGACACTCCTTTATGGAGACTCACATTGAGGGTTCACGAAATTATATGAACTTTTGGAGGCTACTTTGACGTTAGTGGCACTTTGGGTCTTAGGTCATTAATAAAATATAACTTAATAAGAATGAAATGCACATTCTGAAACTTGGTGGTAAATGGCTAAATGAATGTTTTTTGGAAAAGTAAAATTGGAAGTTTTCAAAAGGAAAAAGTAAAGTTTTTCATAAATGTTAATTTATGGATTACACACCTCCCTAAATCGCTATCATAAGGGAAGTTGCGCGCATTGTGGTGAAGCCCCCTGGCTGTTGAGCAGGGTGGATATATCCCTAGGCCACATGATCGGTTATTGTATATTTATTCTGCGCTGAATAGGTGATTCTGGGTGTGGTCATGACTATCCCGCAGGGGTATGGTCGCTTCCCGACGTTTCGGTAGGTTCCCAGGTTGTCTTGTATAGATAGGCCCTGGAAGATGATAGCCATTTAGGGGCGCGTCCAGTGGGGAAACCCGGAGGGACGGTCTTAGATTTATTAAAGCAATTCATGATAATGGATTGGCTTTAATTACATTTCCTGGATGGAAGAAGGGAAATGGGATAAATGGTTGGCTTCGGATAACATTTCCCGAAAGAAATGAGGGAAATGGAAGCATATGGCATACAAAAGTATTTTTATGATAATAAAAATGACTTTTGATTACACTTCCTGGATGAAAGAAGGGAAGTGGGGTTTTATGAAAAATGATAAAGCACTTTTTATGGTAATAAAACTTGCTTTAAATTATGTATTCTTCCTGGATGGAAGAAAGGAAATAAAATTGGTAAATAAGATTGATTTGGTAAACATTTGATAAAATGTTGTACCATTTATGTATATTCCTAAAGAAATAAATTAGGAATTATGCCATTAGATGATGGATGGGTTTATTTTTATATTCCTTGAGTAGCTGTAGATGTGACCTCCCACACATATGCACACACATATACATTTATTGATTATTTCGTGCTAAGGATCTAATGGATCTCGACGATCAACCTTGCCTAAGTAATAGTGTATCGGGGGGGTTCCTTGTTTGGATTTCGCTTTGCGAGACACCCCACGCACGAATAGGGCATAGTGTTGAGAATGGGGAGAAGTTAGCCCTTAGTACTTAGGATTAACTAGAACATCTCACGATATTGCGCTAGGTTGATGCTAGATTGAGAGGTGAGAAATATTACTATTATCTGCGAGAGAATTACGCACTTAACTGTCATGCATTTTGAGTCACATGGTAATCATATCAAACGGGCCCTGACCCGTATCTATATTTCTTTGTTTCTGCATATATTCCTTGCCGTACAGGTGCTCTACCGCATGGACACCCGAATTTACATTTCCATTCGAGTTGTCATGGAGCTAAAACATATTGCGGATGTTGTAGGTTATTGGTATTAGACGGTTCTTTTCATTGTACGTTAGTTAAGTTTAGTATATTTATTCAGGCGTGTTTTGCCCAAGGCATTTCACTCATTTATTATATTGTAATACTCGATGTACTATTTGTATTGGTCTGTTCACCGACAGCTTATTCGGTGATATTTATTATATTGTCATTCTTTATCCATTGATTTTGATACCCACCGTTTTTACAAATGGGATTGTCTAAGTGTTTTTCTTTTATTTTCAAAATTTTAAATTTGACAGTCCGTTTTCTAAAATGATTGGTGGTTATCTCATACTATTATTTTAATCGACAGTGATGCTAAGAATGGACCATCTATGATTCCTGTGATTATTAGAGTATTGGGCTTGCCACCTATTATTTTAGTAGGCGGTTTTGTCACACTGACCAAATGGTGGTAGCTGATAGAAAGGACTATCAATGGCATACCAATACAATAACTGTGTTTTGGGGATTTTTAGGATGCATAGGGAGTTTAACCACCGATACCTATACGATTGTGCTCAGACATCCTCGCAATGATGAGGGGAACTGAGCAAACCCTCATTATACCCATCACGCCTGACTTTGTGATGCCCTTTGCGAAACTTCCACCATAGCTTACGATACCTATTGTTTAGTCCCTTGTTGATGTATTGGGAATTATCAAGATCGGTATGCAGCTCTATCACCTCTGCCCAGAGATCGATGTTTTTAATCTCCAGGAGCGACTCCACCCTCTGGATGTTGTCAAACTAATATCGGTAGTCTTAAAACTCTTTGAGTTATTCATAGTTGACCAAACAGGTCCTCAAATAAGCTTAGCGAAAGGTCAAATACAATGGTCTTGCACAATCACTTACCGCCTTTACCCTAAACAAAATCCAAATAATGGTCACCGAGCACGACCAACACAAACACAAATGAGGACGTTTCATTGAGGATTTGAAACATAACAAAAAGTTATAGATTGAAATGCAAGAGGAACCAAACAAGTGAAAATTCAGTGCAGGTACTGGGAGAAACTAAAAAAACCTTTTTTACTAATGTTTGAAAAAGAAGTGGACTTGTATCCCTATAATGATTTCATGAACAAAAGCATAATAAAGAAAAAAAAAGGTTAAAAAGTTAAGGGCTCTAAGATTTAACTGGAGCAGGATCCTTGGCAACAACATCAATATCCACTACTTCCTCTTGTTCTCCAAAGTCGATAACCAGAGGCCCGTTAAGCTGATGCTCATTATAGACCTCTTATGTAGATGCAGATAAGACTTCATCATTCTCAAGGTCATCATTCCATCATCGCTTAAAGTAAAAGTCCCTCATTTATATTTTATGTTGTTCAGCATTCTTACACATAACATCCTAGACTTTATTCTCAGCCCATTATTGGCCTTTATGGCCGACTTTAGGTTCTTCGTCGAAGAGATAAGGTCAACCTTCAACTTTGTGTTCTCATTGGCCACCATCCTTTCCTCTTCGATGGACTTCTTCAAGTCCACCATGTGCTCCTTCTCATTCTCAGCTTATTGAAGTTGGGACGTTCCAAGGAAATATTTACAGGGTTGTCATGACCTTATCAACCTTAAAGGCCTTTTTTCCTGATCGACATCCCTCTTTACCAATGTCGTGAGGTTCGTAATAAATTACAAGGAATAACACAAGTGGCATAGGACAAAGCATTATGAGTAATGGTGAAAACATAAAGGAGATGTTTGATGATACTAATGAGGGAAATATTTTGGGCAGTGTCATATTATCTCGTCCTGATTCAATTGATAAGCATTATCTTGGTCTTTCAACAGTATTGCGTGACCATAGAAGTCCATTTCCCTTATTGGAGGCTTCTTTTCCCTTATTACCAACAAGGGGTTGATCGTTGGTCTCATCGACTTTGTTTTTCGTGGGGGCAGGAGCTATCTTTTTTTTTTAAAGTCATCCACGTTAGATTAGGATCTCCATATTCTTTCCTTTTCAACACCTCGGTAGAAGGCTTAGAAAAGACATTCCCCATCAGATTGGGGACCTATATTTTTGTTAGCATGCCATTAGTAGTAGGATCATCACTGGAAGGAATTATTTCGACATCCAATGACTTAAAAGGATCTAGGAGTCTAGTCCAACGAAGTACCAAATGTTCTAGTAGTTGTACCGATCAAAAAGGCATAATTATTGGGATATCGTTGGCAAACCCTTTTGGGATATTTGACTGCTTTTCAACTGGCTTGGAAATAAAAGATGAGGTGGTTAAGTGATAGGATAGAAATGTACCACCCCGTATTTTTGTACATTTAATATTTAATTAATTCGGGAATTTAAAATTACTTGTGTGTCGTAATTTTAATTGAATTAAGTATGGAAAAATATATATAAATATTAATCGGGGAGTGAATGGTTAATATTTAGAGAAATTTATTTACTAAGTGAATAGTAATAATTTATTTACGTCATTTCGGGTATTAATGAGGGGTATGTACTTATCTCAATCGGGAGTCGGTATAGACTAATTTGGGTGTGAGATAAGAATTTTTATAAATTAATTCGGATGCCAATTCTGAGTGGACGGTTGAGTCCGGATGGGCCGAGATAGTCGAAAAGCATACCCGGGAGTAGTAAACGGGTCACGGGACGTTTTTAGGCATAGCTTGGGTCACTTGGGCTTGGCCCAGTAGGCAAAAAACGGGAATTAGCCTAATTAAACAATTATAAGAAAAAGGGGAACGGCTGAATTGAGTTGAGAAAATACTTAGTGGGTTAGGAAACTCTAAGAAGCAGTTAAAGGCAAAATTGAGGGACAAAGGAAAGGGGCAAAACAAAGGAGTTCGTCTTCAACCTTGGGAATTCACAACTCCAAAATCAGACCCTACGAATCATAAGGCAAGTGGTTAACTTGCTGTAGAATTTAAATTGAGCTTTGATTCATATTCATGTGATGTGGAAAAATCAAAATTCGTTTTTGGGGTTTAATGGGTACAAACATGGGGCTTTCGTAAACCAATAAATTGATTTCTAAATTGTGTAGAAATTCATATATAATCTGAGATTTGTATATATATCTGGTATGATGTGTCAACCCGGATGAATTAGAAACGAAATTGAGATGAGAATTTAATGTTTAAATGGGTTTAAGATTAAATCGGATCCCCCCCCCCCCCCCCCCCCCCCCCCAATTCATGAAAACAGTAGAGAATGTAAATTAATTGATGTTTGTGGACTTTATGGGTGTCCCTTATAAGGTTTTTGGTATATATTGTTGAAGGAAGCTTGGTTTTTATTGTAGAAGAAATTAGGGTTTGGAGCTTTTCGTCCATGGCTGAAACAAAAGGGGGAAGAAGTCACAGACGTGTACGATCGATCGATCGAGGGTTAACCATCGATCGATCGAGGGTTAACCATCGATCGATCGAGGGTTAACCATCGATCGATCGATGGTACGAGAATTTTGACAGTTCGCCCAGTTATGTATATAAAGGGAAAAATAAAATAAATTCTTCCCTGCCTTATTTAATTAGAAATAAAATGAAATTTTCAAGCTAATTAATTATGAGTAAAATTAATTAGGATTTGAAGGAGATTTTGTGTGTCACATCATGATTAAAATTTATTGGGATTTGGAGGAAATTTATGTGTGACACTATGGTTAAATTTTGGGAATAATATTTCAAAATAATTAAATACGGATTCAGTGGGAAAGTCCGGGGTTATTGGTTGGGCGATACCAAGACGTTAAATTTATTTAGAATAAAGGCTAAATAATTTGGAGTTGGGAATTTAGACTCTGATATTGTTTATTTCAGGCCACGAGAATAAGTCCGAATATATTGGTTACCAAAAGTAATTTAATTAATTAATAATTAGAGTTGGACCATAAACTCTTAATAATTTGAATTGGCTTGTGTTACGGACTTAGTACACGGGATAGTCGGGATAGTTTATCTTGTATATATATATATATATATATATATATATATATATATATATATATACGGTGTGCGATAGTATATATATATGGTGTGTGCATTAATATCAGTGGCTAGATATTATTATTACATATACTCTAGTGCTATAGGGGGGGTTGTGCGTAGCGGGTGAATCCCCTAGTTTGAGTAGTAGGGCGAGTATATTCCCAGGTCATAGCGTCCGTTATATAGGTGAGGGGCATATCACTTTCAGGGAAGGAATATTATCGCCTCCAATTTTTACGTATTATCCAAGTTAATGAGCAATTCTGACTTGGGGTAACTAGGTTATGAGAATATGCCTAGTGGGATAGCACTTTATAGAATTTACATCCGGTGAGTTATTACTCGGTAGGATGTTCAATATTAATTATTATTCCAGTATGTTTGTGAATGTTGTAATATAACTATACGTATATAATGAGGTAAATAATTATATACGGGTAAATTAATACAGGCCGTGAATTGTATTATACATATAATGGGTGTGAAAGTTATATGATTTTAGAAAGGGAAATGATTAATTAAGTTAATGTTAATAATAACTTAGAAATCATAATTATAGCACATTCGGTTAGAGTAGTGTGGTTTCAAGGGGTTATATAAATTATCTAGTCATGAGATAAATAACTAGGTAAATTAATTAAGGCGTTAGTAGTGCATATTAGAGAAGGTGTGAGGATGTTCTCAAAAGAGTGCGGCAGTAACTAAAATATGGAGAGCATGCATATTTACTTATTACTGCAAGTTAATCATTTACTAAATCTTTTCCAAATGTTTTGGGTACTAACCCTTGCTATAAAAACTTTTAAAAACCTTTTAGGTGTCCAGCCACAGGGACACCAGGCTTGACTCATTTCAGGGACCCGTTGCTGCAGCATATGTGGATATTGCGGGAGTTTGATAGATGCCTCATTCCTTTCATTTCTAGTGTAGAAACTTCATATCAGTTATTCGAGCATGTTGCTCACTACTTTATTCAGTACTTATGTCAGACTTGTTGAGATTTATTTGCTTGTATTTATTTCTGTTGGATTTTGAACCGATGGTTTATTCGGTCGGTTAATTAATTGTGAATGGTTGAATTCAGTTATTTGTGATTCTCATATTATTTTGTTTCCGCATGAGTATTTCATTTAAGTTAATGAAAGATAGATTGGCACCAGTCTAATTTTCTCACTTAGGTGGTTAGTAATTAAAAAGGCGACAGTGATGCTAAGAATAAACCAACTGAGAAACATGTTCTAATTTAATTTAGGACTGATCACCCGGGGTTAATTAGGCGGGGTGTCACAGATGGTATCAGAGCATCAGGTTCTAGTGTCCTTAGTATCTATGCGACTTACTACGTTTCAGCGTAGCTTTCGATTGTTATAGAGCCCTATTATTAGGACTGTTGATTCATTTTTCTGTTTGTGAGATATCGTATTTCTTCTATTTATTTTTGTATAAATTGTGTACTTATACGATTAGATCAATTTTCAGATGCCACCAAAGAGGCAAAGAGCGGAGAGGGCTGAGGCTAGGGATGAGCTCAGGGAGGCTCGTCAAGAGCCACAGGTACCGCCACCCCCACCCCCACCTGAGTTGATCTCCACTACTCAGGTGGCAGTGATAGTGGACCAGGCAGATGAGACAGTGATGCGGGCTATGGAAGCTCATTTTCCACGACCCCAGGCACCACCTCCAGTGGCACCAGCAGATCAGGCTCTAGTGGGGCCACCATCTTGGCAGCGAGTTGGGGAGACCTTTCAGAAGGGTCACCCCCCGAGTTTCAGGGTAGCACCAATATAGTATAGGCTTGTGACTGGAAGAAGAATATTCAGTGCCATCTGCGCATGCTGGAGTGTATCGATGTTCAGAAACAGATGCTTGCTACCTTTCGTCTATCGGGGGCAGCCTTACAGTGGTGGGAGTCAGTTACCACTGTTGAGGAGCGGGATTTGATGTCTATATCCAAATTCTGGGTGCGATTCGACCGCAAATACTTCCCACCAGCGGTAGAGGCTTAGATGAGAAAGAAATTCAGTGAGTTAGTATAGGGCGGCTGGTCAGTGGCAGACTATGAGGAAGAGTTCACCCGTTTGGCAAACTTTGTGCCAAATAAGGTGAGCAATAAGGAGCAAAAGAACTCGATGTTCATGGATGTATTATCCTGGAGGATCAGGCAATATTTGATTGGGAATCCGATTTTAGTGACTTATATAGATGTCGTTAATGACGCCCTCGTACATTGTCGGGATCATCACTTCCATGCGAAGGGGAGTAAGAGAGTAGGGGAGCCGAGCCAGCAGGGCAAGGCAGTTACTGGTGGTGACACGAGTGGTACTCATCAGCAATTTAGCAGTCAACACGGGAATCAGGATAATAAATTTAGGCCTGGTGGGTTCCGACCTGGAGGACAGGGGTTCAGGCAGGGGCAGCCAGGCCCAAATCAGCAGCAGCAAGTTCCTCAGGGCCGTCAGGGCCAAGGGAACAATGGGGGAGGCCAGTAGGGACAACAGGGCCAATGACAGGGGGGACGGTCAGAAATGCTATTTTGTCTATGGCCAGCCAGGATACTTCAAGAGGAAGTGTCCGTAGAGGGGCAGAGGTCATCAACAGGGTGCCCAACAGGGGCAGATGCCGCCAGCAGCACCAGCTCCACCCATCCCACAGCAGCAGGGGCAGATGCACTACGGGTGTGTGTATAACGTCCGCTATGTTCCTAATCCTCCAGCACAGTAGGCGCCGCCAACAGTTGAAGGTATGTTTCTCATTCATGGTCATGAGGGTAGTATAATTTTTGACACGGGAGCATCACATTCATTCATTAAATCTAATTTTGTTAGACGGGTCGGGTTACTAGAGATAGTGGGTAGCCTTCGTATGTGTGTAGAATCTCAAGTAAGCAACAAGGCTTTAATTCACTCAATTTGTCAAGGGGTGGATGTCTTAATCGGGAGGCTTAGTTTATCAGTAGACCTCTTAATGTTAGACATGGAGGGGTACGATGCCATCCTGGGTATGGATTGGTTGGCAAGTTATCGGGAGACTGTGGATTATTACGAGAGGAAAATGATGTTCTTCATTCCGGGACAGGAGATCTTCTTAATAGTGATGTCGTTACCTGAGAGAGGGTCGCTCACCCACTTGTATTACATCGAGGAAGAAACCTCAGAGGAGGTGGTGGTTCTGTTGGACTCAATCCCAGTAGTAAGGGACTTTGAGGATGTGTTCCAGGAAATACCAGGGTTGCCACCCAGTAGGGAAATTGAATTTGTAATCGATTTAGCACCGGGGAGGAGGCCAATTTCTCAAGAACCTTATCGTATGGCCCCTTCAAATATGCGTGAGTTGAGAGAGCAAATTCAGCATCTCCTGGGTCAGGGTTTCATTCGGCAGATTACATCGCCATGGGGTGCACCAATGTTGTTTGTAAAGAAGCGGGATGGTTCACTTCGGTTGTGCGTGGACTACAGGGAGTTGAACAAGGTGACAATACGGAATAAGTATGCGTTACCTAGGATTGATGATTTATTTGACCAATTTAGAGGGGCATATTACTTCTCCAAGGTCGACTTGAGGTTAGGGTATCATCAACTGCGTATCTGAGAGGAGGATGTTCCTAAGACCGCTTTCTTGTCGTGGTATGGATCTTACGAGTTCAGAGTGATGCCATTCGGGCTCACCAATGCACCAGCAGTGTTCATGGACCTCATGAACAGGGTTTTCAGGGAGTATCTCGATCAATTTATCATCGTATTCATTGATGACATACTGATCTACTCGCATACCGAGGAGGAGCACGCAGAGCATCTGCATATGGTTCTACAGACACTGCAGGATCACCAACTCTATGCCAAATTCGGGAAGTGTGGATTTTGGTTGCGGGAGGTGCAGTTTTTTGGCCACGTGGTGCCAGACCGTGGTATTGTGGTGGATCCGAGTAAGGTGTCGGCGGTGAGGGAGTGGGGACAACCCACGACACCGACCGAGGTGCGCAATTTTCGGGGATTGGCCAATTATTACAGGCAATTCATTAAAGGGTTCTAAAAAATTATGGGCCCTTTGACGAATCTGACTCCGAAGGGGGTGCCCTTTCCTTGGAGTGATCATTTTTAATTAGCCTTCGATGAGCTAAAGGACAAGTTGACATCTGCATCCGTACTTACTTTGCCGAAGGGAGGACTAGAGTATCGGGTTTACACTGATGCATCCCTACAGGGACTTGCGGGTATGCTTCAGCAGGAGGAAAGGGCTATAGCTTAAGCGTCCAGAAAGCTAAAGCCCCACGAGAGGAATTACCCCACTTACAACCTAGAGATAGCAACAGTCATTTTTGCTTTGAGGATATAGAGACATTATCTTCTAGGAGAGCAGTTCACTTTATTCACGGATCATAAGTCACTTCAGTACCTCTTCACATAGAAGGATCTGAATATGAGGCGGAGGCGGTGGCTAGAATTCGTGAAAGACTACCAGTTTGATATTCAGTATTATCCTAGTAAGGCTAATGTGGTAGCAGACACATTGAGCCGGATACGGACTGGGGAAATATCAGAAGTCTGGGAAGCGAAGTGGAGAGAGCTTCGATATGAGGATGATGTAGCCAGGTCCTACATGTCAGTATTATCCATCACACTTGAGATCATTATGCGGGTGGTGAGGGCTCAGGTAGAGGATCAGATCTGTCAGGATAGGGTGAGCCAGTTATTAGCTGAGGGAGCAGAGGGTTACTCAATCAGCTCAGAAGGAGGCCTACACCTTAATGGGAGGTTAATTATGCCATAGGATGAGGAGTTGAGGCACGCTATTATGACAGAGTCCCATGGTTCGAGATTTGCGATACATCCCGACGGGGATAAAATGTACCAGGACATGAGGAGGCAGTATTGGTGGGAAGGAATGAAACGGGACATATGTGACACCCCGCCTAATTAAATACCGGGCGATCACTCCTTTATTAAATTAAAATCAAGGTGAACAGTTGGTTCATTCTTAGCATCACTGTCGTAAAAATAAACTTTTCCAAATTAACACCCTAATTAATTAAGCTAAGTGTCAAAACCATTTTTAACCTTTCTAACCAAATTGTATTTTTAAAAGAAAAACTTATTTATTTAATTATTAACCACATTTTCAATAAGTAAGAATCATATAACAATTATCCTGGAACATAATCCAATTACTTTAGACATTCAACATCCCAAAATCCCAACATTTAAAACTAAATGTAAAACATACATGCTGAATAAATCCCAAAGTAACAGTACTAGAAATAACTGAAATACAAATGTCCCAACAGAACAGATAAATAGTGGAAAGGGCGACACATGCCCCAATAACTGAGAATCATATGAGTGGAATCAAGTAAATGAAATCGTCTAAGAAAGTGGCCTGCAACTCCCACCTAAGCTGCAACACGTTCCTTCAAAGGGATCCTAAGCAAGACGCCCCTGTGGCTGGGCACCTGTAGTACATACATATATATACAAGAGAGAGAGAGAGAGAAAAACGGGTCAGAGCCCGATAGTGTATATGATTTAAAAATTGTTTAGCAAGTATTTAAATTGATACAGGCCAATGCAACAACATATTAGTTCGACACTCTCTTGAGAAATTCTCACCTCTCTTCTAATGTGTACACCTATCGCACTAACCTTCCCAGTGGTTTATCTCATCATATATCACACTATCCTTTCCCAATGGTTTAACTTACCTTCGGTTATTCGTAAGATTTAAAACTGAATAAGATAGTTATTTAAAACGTAAGATTTCAATTTGTAACCACAGTTCTCATTTTAACTTTATCAATAAAGTTTTCCAGTGTCATATTATACTTTCTCAAAACAAGTATTTATAATTTGAGTCATCACCCATGTCCTACTTACAAAATCACAGTAGGCAGTTCCAAATTCCAGAATTTCATATATATATTAACTACTCGTATAATATATATATTATAACAGCACCCCAAATAAACTATGGTGCGGGCATACTCTACTATCCAAAGCCCCATATCACTCATATTAAGGGGAATACATTCGGAATCACTCTCGAATTGTATTAACACACATACACAAATAATATTGAGGCGAAGCATAGATTCCAAGTCTCTAAGAGGATGGCACATGCCTGCGTCTCTTAGGACCGTCTGAACTATCACATCGATAGCCTGTACCAAGGGTATCTATCTTCTAGGGTACAAGTCAATATCCCTCATAAAGGTCCCATCGAGATAAGACTGTCCCAGCGCGGTAACTTCAGGGATAGCAAGTAGCGTGGGCATGATTTTCACACATAAATAGTATATGCATACACAATCATATAACTATACTAATATTACCATAACAATATTAGGTATATCTCAAATCCCATAGTTACGACTTTTATTTATCATTATTTAGTTTTCACGTATAACCGTTCACATCTTACTTTAATTTTGAGGAACCTTTCCACTTACTACATAACGCTCAGGGATTCTATCCTCCCAAGTATAAAATTCAGTAGGTATACACCTTTGTCCCAAGGTAACTCTCTTACGGGTCTCTCTCTTTAAATCATAAATTCACCGACCCTTATGTAATTATCCCAAAATACAATCTTTGCCCGACATCAAGGGTCCCAAAATCAATTCACATGTCCTACTGGTCTTCCCTATCTCCCAAAACATTTTATTAAGGATGCCCAAGAATTTTCTCACAATAAATTGAATTTTACTCATTTAAAAGGAAATAGGATTCTGCCAGGAGGGGTCGATCGATCGAGGTCTGGGGCTCGATCGATCGATCAAGCAGGTCTGCGAAATCTGCAGAATTGCAGTTACGGGTTTCATCTTCTAACTTACACCAAATCCATATTTTACAATCCCAAACGTCTCAAAATTTGTACTACTAACATCCTAACATGATATCATACATTTCCTACGTAAAGCATGTCAATTTACGTCACTAAATATGGATTAATCATGCCATAATTCATTTAAATATTCAAGAACCCTAGAAATCTCTAAATCATGGTTCCAATCTGTTTTTCCAGAAATTTCTTCTTATAAACATCATAATTTCGTGGGTAAATTCCTCTATATGGCAAGGGTTTCCAGAATTATCATTTAAACCATAACTACATGCGATTCCTATCTCAAATCTTAGGTTTTCTTCCATAAAACTCATCCTAATCATTCCTACACTAATATGAAAGATGCATCAACGAAATAAGCAAGATAAACACTTGCCTGGGATTTTTGGTGTTTTGCTTTGCAGATGATTTTGGTGTGGTTGCGTAGCCCGTCGCGCGATCTACGCGTTGGTGGTGGTGGCGGTGCAAACGGATGGATTTTGGGCCTTGAATTTGCCTTGAGAGCTCTCTCCTTCCTCTCCTATGGCCGTTCTTGTGTTTGTGATTTCTAACCCTAGCTGACTAACCTAAATGGCTGATATAGATTACTGATTTTCGTGGGTTTAATTACCCATCAATGTGAAATGTCAAAAATTCCCTCCCGGGGTACCACTTAGGCCTAAAAACGCCCCGAGACCCAAACTAAACCCCCGGGTACACTTTCTGACTATCTCGACCCTTCCGGACGCGTTGGCACACTCAAAACGACCATACGAACGACTTATAAAATATTCACTTTTATTTATCAAAGTTTAGTCCCGACGCGACACGGGCGCGTCCCGACTCAAATTTCCAAAATTGTCATTTTATTCACTCGTGACATTCAATATAACCAATATTACATATTACTTTGCTCGTTAGTAATATTCAACAAATTTTTCGATAATTACTAACTCTCGTCACGTTAATAATTATAACATAATTAATTTCTGGATTTTTATTAAATAATTAACTCACATTAAATTTAATAAGTCCCCAAATTAATATATAGCATAAAAATACGGGGTATTACAACATAGCAGAGTTTGTTTCAAAATGTGCCACATGTCAGCTTGTGAAAGTTGACCATCAGAGACCATCAGGGATGCTACAACCGCTAGAGATTCCCGTGTGGATGTGGGAGAGCATCTCAATGGACTTCATTATAGGGTTACCTTCATCACAGAGGAGTCACGATTCTATATGGGTCATTGTGGATCGATTGACCAAGGTGGCCCACTTTCTGCCGGTCCACACGGATTTTGAGATGATGCGTTATGCGCAGCTATTCATAGTGGAGATTGTTAAGCTGAATGGGGTACCGATAAATATTGTGTATGACAGAGACAATTTTTATGGCCCACTTTTGGTAGAGCTTTCAGGAGGCCTTGGGCACGGAGTTACGTATGAGTACAGCCTATCACCCATAGACCGATGGGCAGACTGAGAGAGTCAATCATATGCTGGAAAACATGCTCAGGATGTGCATTTCAGACTTTAGGGGAGGATGGTAGAGATACCTTCCTTTAGTAGAGTTCGCGTATAACAACTCTTACCAATTCACGATCGACATGGCCCCGTTCGAGGCACTATACGGGAGACCTTGTCGTTCACACGCTTGTTGGTTAGAGGTGGGGGACAACAAGCTATTGGGGTCGAAGATTGTCCAGTAGATGTCTTCCAAGATAGAGTTGACCCAAAGGCGAATTTGGACAGCTCAGGATAGGCAGAAGAGTTATGCTGATGCTTCACGGAGACATGTGGAGTTAGAGGTTAGGGACCAGGTATTAGTCCGGGTGTCCCCTATGAAAGGGGTGATGAGGTTCGGCAAGAAGGGTAAGTTAGCACCGTGGTATGTGGGATCTTTCCCTATTATTGAGAGGGTGGGGCAGGTAGCGTATAGACTGGGATTACCGGAGCATCTTCAGTGGATACACGACGTGTTCCATGTGGCATCACTGAAGAAATATCGAAGGAGCGAGAGGGCCTTCTAGCACATTCCACTCGAGGAAATTGATTTATAGCCAGACATCTCATATGAGGAGAGACCGGTGGCTATTCTGGACCGTAGTGAGCGGAAGTTACGATCCAAGGTTGTTCCACTAGTTATAGTACAGTGGGGTCAGCACAAAGCGGGAGGAGGATATGAGGGAACAATATCCAGAACTTTTCACCACAGGTACGACCTAATTTCGGGGACGAAATTCCATTGTAAGGGGGGAGTATATAACACCCTGTATTTTTATGCATTTAATATTTAATTAATTTGATAATTTAAAATTACTTGTGTGTCGTAATTTTAATTAAATTAAGTATGGAAAAATATATTTAAATATTAATCGGGGAGTGAATGGTTAATATTTAGGGAAATTTATTTACTAAGTGAATAGTAATAATTTATTTATGTCATTTCGGGTAAAAATGACGGGGTATGTACTTATCTCAGCCGGGAGTCGGTATAGACTAATTTGGGTGTGAGGTAAGGATTTTTATAAATTAATTCGGATGCCAATTCTGAGTTTATGGTTGAGTCCGGATGGCCTGAGATAGTCGAAAAAGTGTATTCGGGGGGTAGTAAACGGGTCACGGGACGTTTTTAGGCATAGTCGGGCCCACACGGGGGCATTTGGGTCACTTGGGCTTGGCCTAGTAGGCAAAAAACATGATTTAGCCTAATTAAACAATTATAAGAAAAAGGGGAACGACTGAATTGAGTTGAGAAAATACTTAGTGGGTTAGGAAACTCTAAGAAGCAGTTAAAGGCAAAATTGGGGGACAAAGGAAAGGGCCAAAACAAAGGAATTCGTCTTCAACCTTGGGAATTCACAACTCCAAAATCAGACCCTACGAATCATAAGGCAAGTGGTTAAATTGCTGTAGCATTTAAATTGCATTTTGATTCATATTCATGTGATGTGGAAAAATCAAAATTCGTTTTTGGGATTTAGTGGGTACAAACATGGGGTTTTCGTAAACCAATAAATTGATTTCTAAATTGTGTAGAAATTCATGTAAAATCTGATATATATATATATATATGGAATGATGTGTCAACCCGGATGAATTAGAAATGAAATTGGGGTGAGGATTTGATCTTTAAATGGGTTTAAGATTAAATCGGATTCCCCCCTCCCCCCAAATTCATGAAAACAGTAGAGAACGTAAATTAATTGATGTTTGTGGACTTTATGGGTGTCCCTTATAAGTTTTTTGGTATATATTGTTGATAGGAAGACTTGGTTTTTATTGTAGAAGAAGTTAGGGTTTGGAGCTTTTCGTCCATGGCTGAAACAGAAGGGGGAAGAAGACACAAACCTGTACGATCGATCGATCGAGGGTTGACCATCAATCGATCGATGGTCCGAGAATTTTGACAGTTTGCCCAGTTATGCATATAAAGGGAAAAATAAAATAAATTCTTCCATGCCTTATTTAATTAGAAATAAATATGAAATTTTCAAGCTAATTAATTATGAGTAAAATTAATCAGTATTTGAAGGAGATTTTCTGTGTCACATAATGATTAAAATTTACTGGGATTTGGAGGAAATTTATGTGTGCCACTATGGTTAAATTTTGGGAATAATATTTCAAAATAATTAAATACGAATTGAGTGGGAAAGTCCGGGGTTATTGGTTGGGCGATACCAAGACGTTAAATTTATTTAGAATAAAGGCTAAATAATTTGGAGCCGGTAATTTAGACTCTGATATTGTTTATTTTGGGCCACGAGAGTAAGTCCGAATATATTGGTTGGGGGAGACACCAAAAGTAATTTAATTAATTAATGTGTGAATTAATTAATAATTATAATTGGACCATAAACTCTTAATAATTTGAATAGGCTTGTGTTACGGACTTAGTACACGGGATAGCCGGGATAGTTTATCTTAATTATATATATATAAGGTGTGCAATAGTATATATATATGGTGTGTGCATTAATATCAGTGGCTGGATATTATTATTATTACATATACTCTAGTGCTATAGGGGGAGGTTGCGCATAGTGGGTGAATCCCCTAGCTTGAGGAGTAGGGCGAGTATATTCCCAGGTCACAGCGTCCGTTATATGGGTGAGGGGCATCTCAATTTCAGGGAAGGAATATAATCGCCTCCAATTTTTACGTATTATCCAAGTTAGTGAGCAATTCTGACTTGGGGTAACTAGGTTATGAGAATATGCCTAGTGGGATAGCACTTTAGAGAATTTACATCCGGTGAGTTATTACTCGAGAGGATGTTCAATAGTAATTATTATTCCAGCATGTTTGTGAATGTTGTAATATAACTATACATATATAATGAGGTAAATAATTATATACGGGTAAATTAATACATGCCATGAATTGTATTACATATAATGGGTGTGAAAGTTATATGATTTTAGGAAGGGAAATGATTAATTAAGTTAATGTTAATAATAACTTAGAAATCATAATTTTAGCACACTCGGTTAGAGTAGTGTGGTTGCAAGGGGTTATATAAATTATCTAGTCATGTGATAAATAACTAGGTAAATTAATTAAGGCGTTAGTAGTGCACATTAGAGAAGGGGTGAGGATGTTCTCAAGAGAGTGCAACAGTAACTAAAATATGAAGAGCATGCATATTTACTTATTACTGAAAGTTAATCATTTGCTAAATCTTTTCCAAATGTTTTGGGTACTAACCCTTGCTATAAAAACTTTTAAAAACCTTTTACGTGTCCGGCCACAGGGACGCCAGGCTTGACTTATTTCAGGACCCGTTGCTGCAGCATATGTGGATGTTGCGGGAGTTTGATAGACGTCTCATTCCTTTCATTTCTAGTGTATAAACTTCCTATAAGTTATTCGAGCATATTGCTCACTACTTTATTCAGTACTTATGTCAGACTTGTTGAGATTTAGTTGCTTGTCTTTATTTCTGTTGGATTTTGAACCGATGGTTTATTCGGTCAGTTAATTAATTGTTAATGGTTGAATTCAGTTATTTGTGATTGTCATATTATTTTGTTTCCACATGAGTATTTCATTTAAGTTAATGAAAGATAAATTGGCACTAGTCTAATTTTCTCACTTAGGTGGTTAGTAATTAAAAAGGTGACAGTGATGCTAAGAATGAACCAACTGAGAAACTTGTTCTAATTTAATTTAGAACTGATCACCCGGGGTTAATTAGGCGGGGTGTCACAAGAAACACATCAACAACATGGGGATGATTGGCACGCCCTAACCTTTTCTTGATCGCCCAAATCTTCTTCAGATCAATAAAGTTGACCTCATCGTGTCTTAGATCCTTCTTCATATGATCATCTCCAAACAAAATACGAAATAAGTTAAGCAATCAATAAATACAAAAAAAAAATATTCAAGGGATTTGGGGTAATAAAACCCAAAACTTTATCCAACCTATTGCCATCTCCTAAGGATGGTATGTGGGGTCCTTATAATGGGGTTGATCATTTAGAATTGGAAAATGGTCACAGTTCTTAACAAGGAACCTATGGTCCTAATAATACCTGTTGGAATCGGGTAGGTTTACAACCAAGGCACGTTTCATCGTCTTGGACTTAAAATATTAGACGTTCCTTGACATTAATACCCATTAGTAATAGTACCCAATCTTATGTATGCATGGGTCGATTTCGTGAAGCTGATTCAAACGATGAATATTGTTCACTATCCTCCAAACACTAGGGCACAATGGGATTTCACAACACTGAAGTACTCATAAAAATTCAAAGAGAGTGTATTGTGTGTGTGGTGGGGGAGTGATCCAATCCTTAACCGCTGTCATATAGAATAGCCAGTGACTACCATCAATATTATAGTACCATTAGGCAATTCCATGATCACCCATTTAGAGATACACGCCTCCAAAATTCATTAACAGTTGATTCATTGATGATATAAACTATATTTAAGAAAAACATAAAATAACAACTCACGAAAACGAAAGAGGAAAGCAAGTCACTTAAGTGAATAGATAATGGATTTGGTAGTAGGAATACTCTTTAGGTTGCTTCAATACTCCAAGGTGAAAATAAATAATCCCAGAAACTCTCAAGAAAATTTGGTGGTAAATTTCTTAAGAACGATCCCTAATACAATCGCCGACATTTGAGCGCGTGCTGCCACTTATGGTTAGTTCTTCACCCAAGACATTATCTAAATATCTGCATGGTCATATGAACTCTACCTTCCAAACAAATCAAACCTTTCAACCTCAAGTGCTATAAAGCCTTTTGGGGAAATTGTGGGATTCACGATTTGCATGGGGTCCGCTTGATTTGGGTGCCCACGTCCCAAAAATTACAAGATGACACCGAGAACCACTCAACAACCATGAAAGATATTCATAGAATAACAAGATATAATTAACAATAAATTCTAAGTGTGGAATAGATAAGAATATCACAACAAACTGATAAGCGATAGGGGGAGTCCATTTTAGCTGTGAAACTCAAGTGCATTCCCGATAGTAGGGTAGAGACCGTGGCGCTCGCGGTACCAAGGCTGGTTGTTGCTTTCAATTCCCACCACTAAGCAAAAAAAAAAACCTAAACTAAAACCACATTATTTACGAAAATATAGCGGCTAGTCCGGGTAAGAATCCGCAGGAAATTTTGCTAGACGTTAATTGATTTATTATTTCTAAAATAAAAGTGTAAAAGATGAAAGTTAAAACAAAAGACAAATCTAAGCATGGATTTAAACTAAGACTAACAAAATGAGTAAAAACTATAGATTGAGAATAATATCCCTCACCTTGAATTAATTAGTATAAATGGTTACACGATAAAAAAAGTTTATCAAAATTAAACCTCATTTCATCAATTAATTAAATCTAGAGTTGTCACCCCCTAAATTATCATAAAATATTAACATGATTTTGGTGTCAACAAATATCCCCAAGATTACACACTCAAGGTCATAAATACGGTGCATACATGATATACACCATTAAATCTCCTAGGCATAAAATCAAGAACAACCTATCCCATTTAAATTCATAAAATTCATCACCAAAGTAAAGCAACCCATTAATCCAAAGTGAGTTCAATCAATCTCAACCTAAACTAAACTAGATACAAAGCATCGGAAAACATTTATTTAATGCATATATTGAAATCAAGTAAGTAAGAAAGCAATAAATTATGAAAGACAACTAATTAACAAAGCTTGAAAACAACAATGGAAGCTTAAATAGAGGAAGGAGATGAATAATAACACTTACAAACCCAAAGGGATGGAACCCTGAGAGAGAGAAGATCTCTAAACCTAAACTAAAAAGGAAATAAATGCTAGATAAAAGTAACTCTTTGGAAATAAGCCTAACTTAAATATATATAACAAGTTGGGAGAAAAGAAACAAAACTGGAAAGTGTCGCATATCTGAAGGGCCCGGTCGATCGGGAATATTAAATTCAGACATTGCCAACCATCGTAGGCATTTGATCGTGGTCTGGGGGACGGCCGACCGGTGCTCAGTTTTCTGGGCTATTTGGTCTTCAAAAGGGAGGAAACTTGCATTATGGAAACATCCATAACTTCATCATCTGGAATTAAAATGACGAGCAGTTTACGTCCATACGAAGCTAACTCAACGAAATACACTTCCATGAAGATTCACTGGTCGGGACATGAAGTGTGAGAAGTCTAAAATTCCCTTAAGGTTGCATCAGGCGATAAAACATCTTCGAAATGCAACCACTTGCAAAGCATATATATATATATATATCCAAAACCGAGGTTATATAGTAAATGAGCATAAAAGTAGGATATAACAGAGACAAAAATGCTAGAATGCATAAATATAACGAGTGCATATATACAATATTCGCAACATGTCACAACCTCTAACTTAGACATTGTTGGTCCCTAGTGATGAAACAAAACAAAACCAAACCAATAGATAGCAATACAAAATATATATAAGCATAAAATATATAAATGCCACTTTCGCGAGCGAACGATTGCACTTAACATATGCAATAAGTCGTTAAACTCCTAGGTTACCCTAGTGGACGAGAGTTGTCTCGTGAGAGTTTTCATGAATGAAACTCATAAACATCAAAGCTTCCTCAAAATATGCCCAATCAATAATGCGACAACCCGAACAATAGCGAAAAAGATTTTAAATACGTTATTAGAATAGTGAATGAATTCACACAAAAGTCCCCAGTCATTAATATTATAGAAAGCACTTCATAGAATTGAAACCTTAAGATATGGGAGGAAGAGCGAGCACATGCAAAGTATAATTTAGGAAAATATTTATAAATCGGATGAGCATTAAAGTGTGTGCATATCAATCCTCACCGGTGTACACACTCAACAAATGAATCACTATGAAAAGGGGTGCAACACACGCGGGACATGTGGGCATAAAGAATAAATAGAAATAGAAACTAGGCCGAACACATTTCATTATTAAAGAAACCTATATATAAAATGAAAAATATGTAATCTCAATTAAAGGATATCATTATTAAAGAGATGAAATTCATTTTCAAAAATTATCGCAACTATTTAAACTTTTGAATTACATTTACCTTAAGATCACATATGACTTTAATGGGTTATAATGTAGGCTAGGCTTGGGTTATGAAATGAAGGGAATATATACATATTCAAAGTTATTCGGGGATGAAAAACTTGGGATAATGGAAAATTGTGGGCAATTTCAAAATTGAAAAATTATTTACATAACGAGCATTAGATATGAAATTGTAGAATGACAAAGATTATCAGGAACTATGTACATAAATGAAATACCTTCTCTTTCTTTTCTTTTCTCCTTTTCTCTTATTTTGTTTCTCTTTTATTTTTATTTTTCTGCACTTTTTCATTTCTCTCACACTCTTATATGCTTAATTGCAACAACATAATAAGGACATCATTCAATCCCAAGTATCATTCCAAAAAATAGGTATGGAAGGTGATATATATGGTTTATAACTCCAATGTAGAGTTGGTAATGGGATTTTAGGTTTCGAAAGGAAAAGCTATATTAAGGCTCAAAAGGGATTGACGAGGGAAAACATTTAAGGTGAGGTCAAGGTCAATATGGGTGATATAACAAAGAGGGCCTATGATCCTTTCATAAAGTTTATGAAATTCTCGAGTCAAAACAACTCTGAAAATCATGCTCAAATAACACATCTCAAAATATGAACTCAATTAATGAATGATCAATGGAAAGAATAATGAGATTACCAATGAATTTAATGTTTTCAAGGAGCAAAGAGTAATGTATAGCACTCAAAAATGAAGAAAATCCCAAAGCTCACTTGGTGTAAGTATTTACAATGCAACGAAATATTATCGAGTTATAAACGTCTCAAACCAAATCAATAAAATAAGAAGAGTGCATGTGCTCATGGGTTTAAAGTTTAGTTCATAAAGTCTTTCATAAAACCAATGATTCGAGGACTAAAATCAAATTACTTCTAAAATCGAGAACATGCATCATTGAATTATCTATTGGATTGGACATTTATTGAAATTTATCATCAGAAACAAAGGCAAAAAAGAAAGAAAATATTTTTTAATTTTTTAATTTTTACAACAAAAGCATTCTTGGGAAAGACATATAATCAAATCATGGACTAAAAAAAATGGATAGAATATCCCATACCCCCAACTAAAACCTTGCATTGTCCTCACTGTGAACCAAGAACTAAGTTCAAAAGAGAAAAATAGTGATATTACCCAAAATGGAGCTGTTGTCAATTTATAAAATACCGCAAGTGCACGGGCTATTATAGAATAGTGAGTGTAAGTACGGGTCGAACCCACAGAGATTTGTCAATTTTAACTTTTAAAAGAATTGCAACTGTCCAACTAGATCAAATGGGGTAGAGAATAATTATGAATGAACTACACTAAATAAAAGCAACTACAATAAATGAGAGTAACACAAGAGATTTGCAAGCAATTAGGAAATAATTAGGATTCGGGGTCCATTTATCACGTAACTAATATTGCACACAAATTTAATGTTTTCATTCCCTTTTTATAACTCAAATTAAACTGACTCTCGCCGCGTTTAATTAAGAAAATATGACGATTATGATCATAATATTTTTAACGTCTCTAATAGACGGCTAAAATTCCTATTCCTTTAGAAAATACAAGTTTTAAAAATCGCAAATGTATTTAAGCATGGACTATCAAAACAATCAAAGTGCAAGAATAATCCATCAAAAATTACTATTTTTAAATCTCAAAACTTGATTTGACAAAACAATCTTGAAGATTTTAAAACACACTCTCGTGTCGCTTTAAAATGAATACCGAATCTTTAATAACAATTAAAACAAGTAGGGAATAAACAACGATAAAATTAATGTGACAATATTCGCTAACTATGATAAACTTCACCCTACTCCTAATATAAGAATCAAGCTACCATAATGAAAGCGAAATTGCAAGAATGAGTAGAGATCTTCAATAATAAACCAAACTTACAAATAGTTCTCTCACAACAATCTTCAATCCTCTAAAAAAATGATAAAAACTTTGCCTCAAATTGATTACAATCACTCAAAGTTGCTTCCCGAAATCCTCCACAAAATTCCTCTCTCATTGTCTACGAAATTATAAGCCCAATGGGTCCTTTTTATAGGACAAGTGGTGAGGTATTTGAGTTGTGGTGGGACTCTTTTTGATTGGCCGAATGGTGTTGGTAGCTATCTCTCCACCTCTTTAATCCTTGGATCGTGATAAGGGACGAAATTTCCCCCCACTCGAAAACTCTTATCTTTTCTTGCTGAACACGCATGCCGAGTTTCCTCCAAATCGGAGAATAAAAATTTCTGACTTTTTTTACGATTTCACAGGTGTAAAAAATAGCTTTTTTCGAACGACCGTAAAAATCAGCTTTTTCACGCCTTTTTTGAATTGATCATCAATTTGCACCAAATTCCATCATTATCTACAAAGTTTTCAATAGGCAACTTTTTTCACAAATTAGCACAAGAATATTATAAAATTATCGAAGTGCCAATTTTTTACTTAAAATTGCCATTTTCAATATGAATTCAATCATTTTCGTATTTTTTCCCTCTTTTTTAATAAAATAGTCCTAAGAACGTATTAAATACACTAAAATGGGACTAACAAAGTCTAAATTTGGGTATAAAATATACAAAATAATGCACTCATCAAATACCCCCAAACCTAAACTTTGCTAGTCCTCGAGCAAAACTAAAATTTAAAATCTAACTCACTTTCGTAGGAATCGCGATTGCACTTAGCATGTGCAACAAGCCGTTAAACCCCTAGGTTACCTTAGTGGACGAGTTTTGTCTCGTGAGGGTTTGCAGTGAATATACCCACAAAATTCAAAAACTTGACTCAATACAAAAGACACAAAAGTAATATAACTAGGTTTGAATGCGAACTTCATAAATATTGTAGAACTTCATTTTTCATTCTCAACTTATCATGGTGTGTGCATAGCCAATATAACCGTCCATTTCAAAAGATTTGATCGTTACATTTCTTATCCGAAAGTTCGTCTTGATTTGAAAATCTCACGGGATGTACTCACAATCGAACACTCGGAAACGAGTTATTTTCTCTCGGTATATGTGAATAAAAGAGTAAATTTATATGAACAAATTTCACATATACATGATCAAAAATGGATTTTTATTTTTTATAATTGATGAATATGATCTCATGAATGGAAAATCGATTACTTTTTGAAAACGTTGAATCGCGTAATAGATCATATTCATCTTCTCTCCACACTATAACTAACTTCCCTTGAAATAGATTAGGACTTTCTTTGGTTGTATTGTAGGCTCGAGTTTCGCTAGAAAGAATGTTTTTTTTAGTTCAAAATTTCTAAGAATATAGAGGTTTTTCGGTATTTTATTTTTCAGACACTTTTTCTCACCTCCATTTTTCTTTTCTCTTTCCTTTTTCTTTTCAACTCACATTTTTCATCATCTTTTTTCTTTCTTTCTTTCTTTCTTCCCCTTTTTTCTGACACATCATTCTTTTGCGAATTTTTTTAGCCTTTTTTTTTCAACCGTAATTTTACCCTAGTATTATCAGAAAATGAGTATGACTTCTTTTTATGAGCTTCAAACTCCCAGTTGGAGTTAGATAGGATAATGGGTTTTCAACAAAAGACATGTTTTCTTCTTGGCTCAAATGGGCTTGCAACGAAATACTGTAAAAAGGTTGGATTTTAGGCTTAATTTTGGGTTCTCAAACGATGGCCTAATCTTATTTCTCAAGTTTCATTCAGTTAATTTATGTCTCAAGATGACTTACCAAGACTTCTAGGGCTTTAAAATTCACATTTTGACCTTTTGTTTTCAATAATCGAACAAAACAAAGAATTTGAGATCATCAACGAATTTATCACTGAAGGAAAGTTTGAGTTATTTTAACTCGGATTGATTTAAATCTCTCGAAAACGATGAATGGCACGAAAATCTCACCGGGTTAAAATCTCCACATTTATTCATTAAGCATATTAACTTTCACCTCAATATCCATTTTCGATCATATTATATGGCTAATGTGTAAAAATTTCATAAGTTGAGAGATTGATGAATTAATTATATATTAAGAAATCGTTTCAAAACTCAATTATATTGAAAATCTTTTTGAATTTTTGAAAATTTTTCTGATTTTTTTAAAAATGTCATTCTTACCCCCAAACCTAAATTTTACATTGTCCTCAATGTATGCTCAAATAAAAATATGGACAAAGAAAATAAATTTAAAAAGTAAAATAATGATACATGTTAACTAAAAAAATAACAAAAAAAATACACAAATAATATACAAACACATGACAATTACCATCCTCACCATAAATTAATAATAGAAATAGTTGTGGATCATTCCAATTAATAAACTTTATAGCACTAAGTGTCAAAATATCATAAATTTGAGAGCATTACCGCACAACACAAATTTCAATCTTAAATCTATGGTCATAACGGTGAGCACCGATATCATCAATAATAAATAAATCTAAATCGCATGAATCATATGTCAATGCATCACATGGAGGTAATAAATTGCAATAAGGATCCAAATAATTATTATCCCTTTTTCGAAAATAGTCACGTAAAATTGAAGATGCATACTTCACTCCTAAATGTGAGATTTTATGAAAAGCGTGGGAAGAAGATGTATCACTGGGTGATACACTTTCGTCATAAAAAACAGGAGGACCGTCATAAATACTTGAAGTATCACTAAAATCAGATGACGAAATCTCAAATAAATTTTCCCATATATAAAAAGAAACAACATTTTGCTCAATTAAATTAGGAGAAAAATCTTGACAAATATCCAAATCATCACAAGTATTACACGTGTCAAGATTGTCAATTTTTTTCTCCTCATAAAATTGATTATCCCCAATTAATTCATGATTATTTTTAAAAATAGCATCATTATACCGTTTGTTCACCTCTCTCCAATTGATACACTTTGGTGGACCGATAGTAATTACAGGGGTTGGAGTTTCATCCATACCTTATTTGATTTTTAAAATGACTACTGACCCATCTGAAAATTGAAATAGTAGTCATCTAGATTTTCAGTATTTTGTAAAAACACGTCCACAGGATCCATTGAGGAATATGAGAAAGGTGAAAGAATAACAATATGAGGATCACCCATTGCAATTTACAACACATGAATTTATTTATTTATTTATTTTGGATAGATCCTACTATTTGACAAGGGAGAATTTAAAAGACGACCAACTACGGTTATCTCCTCAAATTCTGATTTCACCTCCAGGTAGGTGGTCGGTACGAAGACTCATTAAAAACCACCAATCCTAGACAAGGTGAAACGGAATCGATTTGACAAGTTCGCGTTGGAGTAGCTTTTAATTCTAGCCTCATTAAGATTTTTTTTTTTTTTTACTAAAAAAATGCAAAAAGTAAAACAAACTAGTCCGAAAGTCACAACTTCTTTTTTTTTAAATTGTCAAATCCCCGGCAACGGTGCCAAAAACTTGTTGTCAATTTATAAAATACCACAAGTGCACGGGGTATTATAGAATAGCAAGTGTAAGTACATGTCGAACCTACAGAGATTTGTCAATTTTAACTTTTAAAAGAATTGCAACTGTCCAACTAGATCAAATGGGGTAGAGAATAATTATAAATGAACTACACTAAATAAAAGCAACTACGATAAATGAGAGTAACACAAGAGATTTCTAAACAATTAGGAAATAATTAGGATTCGGGGTCCATTTATCACGTAACTAATATTGCACACTAATTTAATGTTGTCATTCCCTTTTTATAACTCAAATTAAATCGACTTTCGTCGCATTTAATTCGGAAAATATGACGGTTATGATCATAATATTTTTAATGTCTCTAATAGACAGCTAAAATCTCTATTCCCTTAGAAAATACAAGTTTTAAAATTCGAAAATGTATTTAAGCATGGACTATCAAAACAATCAAAGTGCAAGCATAATCCATCAAAAATTACTATTTTTAAATCTCAAAACTTGATTTGACAAAAGAATCTTGAAGGTTTTAAAACACACTCTCGTGTCGCTTTAAAATGAATATCGAATCTTTAATAACAATTAAAACAAGTAGGGAATAAACAACGATAAAATTAACGTGACAATATTCGCTAACTATGATAAATTTCACCTTACTCCTAATATAAGAATCAAGCTACCATAATGAAAGCGAAATTGCAAGAATGAGTAGAGATCTTCATTAATAAACCAAACTTACAAATAGTTCTCTCACATCAATCTTCAATCCTCTAAAAAAATGATAAAAACTTAGCCCTCAAACTGATTACAATCACTCAAAGTTGCTCCCCGAAATCCTCCACGAAATTCCTCTCTCATTGTCTACGAAATTATGAGCCCAAGGGTCCTTTTTATAAGACAAGTGGTGAGGTATTTGAGTTGTGGTGGGACTCTTTTTGATTGGCCGAATGGTGTTGGTAGATATCTCTCCACCTCTTTAATCCTTGGATCGTGATAAGGGACGAAATTTCCCCCCACTCGAAAACTCTTATCTTTTCTTGCTGAACACGCATGCCGAGTTTCGTCCAAATCGGAGAATAAAAATTTCGTGACTTTTTTTACGATTTCACAATCAATTTGCACCAAATTCCATCATTATCTGCAAAAATTTCACTAGGTAACTTTTTTCACAAATTAGCAGAAGAATATTATAAAATTATCGAAGTGCCCATTTTTTACTTAAAATTGTCATTTTCAATATGAATTCAATCATTTTCGCATTTTTTCCCTCTTTTTTAATAAAATAGTCCTAATAACTTATTAAATACACTAAAATGGGACTAACAAAGTCTAAATTTGGGTATTATACAAAATAATGCACTCATCAGGAGCGATCTTCAGAAAGTCTAAAGATTTTGCAAACATGTTAGCACAAAGCATAGCAAAAAAGAACAACTAAAACTTTAACTAATTATACAAGACAATAAGTAAAATGGAAAAAAATAACCTAATATGTATAACCTACAATTTGAACTTCTAACTAACTATACACTAGATGTTGAAAATTTTGAAGGTCCACCCAAAATATAATTTGACTTTAAGGGATAAGTGGTGTACCCTCATTTGCATGCATACCTTTTTTGAAAAATAAGAATTCGTTTAAACAATGGAAGGTATGTGTAAGGTGGAAGAAATAAACCATCAGCCAATAAAATTTATGAGGAATTTGAATTGAACAAGTAACGAATGCACATGGGATCCAAAAAACACAAAATTTCCTCCCAAAGAATTTGCAAGTGGAATGGGAGGTGGCCCATAAGGAGGCAAAATTTTCTTCATGGAAAGTGACTCAAGCAAGTAATTCTCATCGGTGAAAGGGTTGAATGTTTTAATATTTTGAATCGATTCATGGGATACTTGTAACGTTTTAATAATGTAGAATAAAGATGGGAAGGAAATAAATTCAATCTCAAGAGATGACTCATAATTGCTTGAAGATTGAATTCCAAAGGAGAATGATTCACTTCCAATGAAATGTTCTTCTAAAATTGCTTGAGGTGTCTCAACCTCCTCATTGTTTTCAAAAGAATAAACCATTTCATTACAAATGGATGATACATTCATTTCTTCCGTACTTTCATTCTCTATTATCCCTTGGGCCAAGTGAAGAATGGTTTGTTCCAAAGTTGGCAACGATTCCCCATTTGGTTCAAAACACTCCTCAACTTCAAAAGTATCAGAAGAAAAATCATCGTTGGATTCGAATAATGCATCCAACTCTTGTTCCTAATGACGATGTTCTTCCCGATAATGGTTTTTAAGCTTTTCATTTTCAAGAATGCGTAAGCCCTCATGCAATGTCATAGGTGGTGGCACGTATTCTTAAAAATGAGAAGTTTAGAAACTATCCTCGTGATTACTATTAAAATAATTATTATAAGAATTTTGAAAGCTATTGCAATTAGTTTCAACATTCGTATTATAAGGATTTCATGGCCCACAATCGAGACGATCATTCTCAAAATTCTCATAATCCATAACTTGACTTTTTTAATACTCACCCAAAGTCATTTTAGATGTTTCAAGCTTTTGACTTTGCGAGTATTCACCAAAAGTCATAGATTTAGGGGGATTTTGAGAATTATCAATGCGATTACCGAAAACATTGAAATAAGACATGCTTACCCTAATAAGCTCAAGATGGAAAAATAAGCAAAGTGATGTGCAGCCAAAAGATTCAAGCGTTTCTTGGCTCTCAAATGTAGAAGTCCTACAAAACTAATTAAAAAAGAATACAAATTGAAAGAAAAATATTATGAAATACTAAAATAATTAATTTCTAAAACAAGAGTCCCCGGCAACGACACCATTTTGATAGCAGGGTAAAAACTGCGGCGCTCGCATTACCAAGGTCGGTAATTGCTTTTGGTTCTCACCGCTGTGCAAAATAAAAACCTAAACTAAAACCACACTCTTTATGGGAGTATAACGGCTAGTCCGAGTATCGAATCCACATGGAATGCATCTAGGCATTAATTGATTTATTATTTCTAAAATAAAAGTGTAAAAAATGAAAGTTAAAACAAAAGATAAATCTAAGCATGGATTTAAACTAAGATTAACAAAACGAGGAAAAACTATAGATTGAGAATAATATCCCTTACTTCAGATTAATAAGTATAAATGGTTACATAGGAAGACAAGTTTATTAAGATTAAATCTCATTTAATCAATTAATTAAATCTAGAGTTGTCCCCCCCTCCCCCCCCCCCCCTAAAAAAAAAAAAATTACCATAAAAGCTTAAAATACTTTTGGTGCCAACAAATATTCCTGAGATTACACACTTAAGGTTATAAATACAACACATACATGATATACACCATTAAATATCCTAAGTATAAAATCCAAGGCGAATTCAATCAATCTCAACCTAAACTAGACTAGTTACAAAGCATTAGAAAGCATGTATTTAAATCATTTATTGAAAGCAAGTAAGTAGGAAAATAGATAAATTATGAAAGACAACTAATTAACAAATTGTGAAAACAACAATGGAAGCTGAATTAAAGGAAGAAGAAGATGAATAGTAATACTTACAAATCCAAAATGGGATGGAACCCTACGAGAAAGAAGCTCTCAAAACCTAAAATAAAAAGGAAATAAAAACTAGACAAAAACTAACTCTTTTGGAAATTAACCCAACTTACATATATATTAAAAGTTGGGAGAAAAGAAAAGAAAAGAAAAGAAAAGATAAACAAAAAAGGAAAGTATCGCATATCTGAGCGGCCCGGTTGACCCGGATTAAGGGGACGGTCGACTAGGGCTATTAAATCCATCCACTGCCTTCCATCGTAGGCATAAAAGGAAATGCCGGTTGACCCAAGTCTGGGGGCCGATCGACCAGTGCTTTGTTTTCTGGACCCTTTGGTATTCAAAAGGGAGGAAACTTGCATTACGAAAACGACCATAACTTCATCATCCGGAATCAAAACGACGAGCCATTGGCGACCACGAGAAGCTATCTTACGCTTCTGTGGAGATCCACTGGTCATGACATGTAGTGTGAAAATTCTAAAATGCCCTTGAAGTTGCGTCAGATGACATAACTTCCTCAAAATGCAAGCACTTGCTCCGTTAAGCATTTCAATACCTACAAAAGCTCACATAAATGATGCAAAGCATATATATATATATATATATATATATATATATATATATATATATATAGAGAGAGAGAGAGAGAGAGAGAGAGAGAGAGAGAGAGAGAGCCAGGCTATAGTACATCATGCTCTATACATCACCCGCGCATCACACCTAATTCTGGGCCCTAGAAAACTTTTTTTTTCAAATTTTATATTTTTTCCTTAAAATTAACCTTCCAATCAACCCATATGCAAAAAATTAGGTTAAAATATATTTTGTAGCTATTTTTAAAAAATCCACAAAAAACTGCTAAAAATACCTTATTTATAAAGGTCTGCGCCAGCATTTTTTGGGGATTTTTTTAAAATAGCTACAAAATGTGTTTTGACCTAGTTTTTTGCATATGGGTTGATTGGAAGGTTAATTTCAAAGGAAAAATATAATTTTGAAAAAAAAAATCTAGGGCCTAGAATTAGGTGTGATGTATGGTGTGATGTAGGGGTGGCCGTGGGCCGGGCCTGGGCAGGCCCGGTCGGGCTCGGGCTGGGCTTGAAAAATTAACGGCTATCCCAAGCCCGCTCGGGCCCAGATCGGGCCTTATTATGTAATCCCAAGCCCGCCCAGATTTGAAAGCTCTTTACCCAGGCCCGCCCGATCGGGCCATATTATATTAATTAAAAGATTTTTTTAAAAATTAAAATACCTATTTTTTTATTTAAAGACCAATTTTTTAATTTAAAATCTGTTTTAAACTCCATATATTACAAAGTCGATATATAAAGTTTCTCACTCTACATGAAAAGACTTGGTATACGTTTTTATATTTATAAAAGTTCCCCCCCCACATATATATAAATATATATATATATATACATATATATATATATATATATATATTAATATCATATATATATTTTTCGGGCCTCGGGCCGGGCCGGGCCTCATCGGGCTTAAGAACTCACGCCCAAGCCCGCCCGAAAAAAAATCGGGCCTATAAAATTTTGCCAGGCCCGCTTTGCGGGCCTATTCACCTTACCCAAGCCCTATTTTTTTATTGGGCGGGTTGGGCGGGCTTGGCGGGCCTCGGGCCTATGGCCACCCCTAGTGTGATGTATAGTGCATGATGTAGGTGAGCCTTCCTCTCTCTCTCTCTCTCTCTCTCTATATATATATATATATATATATATATATATATATATATATATATATATATACTGAGGTTATACAGTATATGAGTATAAAGTAGTAGGATATAACGGAGACAAAGTGCTAGAATGTATAAAGATTACAGGTGAAAATATGCAATATTCGTGATGTATCAATTCCTCTAAATATTATAAATATCCCATTTTTGGATTATTTGTGGAGAGGACCTCAAACCTCTACCAATTTTAAATGAGAAACTAGTTTCATAAAAAGATCTTTATTTGTGGACGTAATCATTTTTTTCTCAAACCGCGTATATTAATGTTTTGTTCTTGTGTGTGTTTAACACTTTTGATCTTTTTATTACCGTAGAATTGACCCATGAAACAGGGTTGATCGTACCCATAAGTTTTGTGTACTTACAATTATTACGTTGTGAAATTACATCATACAATTATATTTAAAATTTTTGTTGCAATATACCAATTTAAGTTAGTTATATTTTTCTAAATGAGAAACTCAAGCCAAAAATTTAGGAAGTATTGAACCATATATTAGCTGGAACCTTCATACTATTCGAAAAAACCTTCATATCTTCACCTTCAAATATCTATCTTTACACTAAACATCTCCGAACTATTTTTCTTGATAATTTTTCTTTTCAAAATCTTAGGGTGGCGGCCCTAAACATATCCAGCCATATTTGTGTGTGTACGTGAGAGAGAAACAGAGGGGAAGCAGTGTGTGTGTGTGTGTGATGCATTGATGGATGGTGAAGATGGCGGTGGTAAAGAAGATGGTTGAGAGAAAATAAGAGTTTGAATGGTATAAAAAAAAAAATGAAGTAAAATAAAATAAAAATTTAACATAAACCATTTATAACTTGTGATTTTTCTTAACTAATAGCATACTCTATTTTTACTATACATTTTTAGATGCACTTAGCGACCACCTTTACAAAACATCCCATATAATATTCTTACAAAACAGTAATAATGGTAAATATTTTATACTTCAATTACACATGTATTCTTATGAATAATATTCTTGATAAGCTGAGAATTTTGTTGTCAAGTTAGAGACGAGTGACAACAATTTTTTAATTTAAAGAAAATATAAAGAAGAAGAAGAGAGGGAGAGGGTTGTCTGCATATCTTATCAATCAAAGAATCTAAACACTACTTTACGTTACCAATGGGGCATAACTGAGGGGCAGAGTTCAAAAAGGTATAATCTAATGGTGTGAATATAAGATTGATTGTCCCAGTAGAAAAGAAAGAAACCTTTTCAATTCTCAGTACCCACCACCTCATTTACAGATCTTCTCCCAAAAATTATAGCCGTTACAGCTCTACTCAATTTTGTCCTTGTCCCGAGGCAGAGGGCCCTTCCCCCCGCGCATCTCAGCCCCTGTGACCATTTTCTAGGCGGTGGATTGTCTTAATCATCACCCACTCTGAACACCCAATTTCCATCTATCTATATATATACAGACACACATACATATTGGACCACTTCTCTAGCTTATTTTCTATATTTGGTATTGCTTTCCCGAGATACCAATTTCTAGAAAGATATCTCCTTTCAATTCAACCACATTTTCTTCTTTTATTTTCATTACTTTTTAAAACTAATCTACTTATTCACCCCACCCCCGTTTACACAACAAAACCATCTTAATTCCGTTTAGTTTCCTGCGCACTTTGGGGTAATCAATTAATAATCTCCCTTGTAAATTTAATCTTCATCAAAGAGGTAACGCGTATTTGTTCACGAAAAGACGTTCTGGAGTTTTCAATACATCCGTATCTATTTGTCTAAATATAAAAGTTAATACTTTCATAATTACGGAAGTTGAATATACATTAAATATATTTTCTCCCACCACACCACCAGTCTTAGGTGTTTCGTCACGATCTCAGCTTTCCCGGGGAATAAAGCGCATAATTTTCGCTTACCCTGTACCCACACCAGGGAAAGCCGTTACCTTTTCCCTCGTTTTCTCAACTGGAATATACATACACAAGTACCCTCAAGAAATAGAGTCAGATATTTCACCTACCCTTATCAACTATCATAAAAAGATCTGATTTGTGTTCTCCAAATGAAATTAATTGTTAAAAAAATGTCAGGGATGTGGTCATTGGTAATGTGTCTAGTGTTTGTGAGTTGTTTAAATGTTGAGGGTCTGGGTGTGAACTGGGGTACAATGGCGACACACAAGTTGCCGCCGAAAGTTGTGGTTCAGATGATGAAAGACAATGGAATTACAAAGGTGAAGCTGTTTGATTCTGACCCGTCGACTATGTCTGCGCTTGCTAATTCGGATATAGAGGTTATGGTGGCTATACCCAATGACCAGCTTACTGATATGGGCAGTTACGATCGGGCTCAGAAGTGGGTGCATCACAATGTCTACCGTTACCATTTCCATGGCGGTGTTAACATAAAGTAAGATTTCTCTCCTGTAACTTCTTCATTATGTTATATATAGTTTACCTGCTCTATTATTTTATTTTCATTTCTTTGCATTGGCTTTGGTTTTGACCCCCATTTTCATTAAAGAAATATGGATTTTCAGTTACAGAAGCAAAATGTATAACCAAATTGAACCATTATCTATTGAGACACATTTTATTATATGTAGGGAAAAAAATTTAATGAGTCAGAGATTCAGATAAGATATGGCCTATTGTCCAACCTTCATGTAAATGTAGCTGATTATTGTCATCCCCATCTTCATTTGCGAATTTAGTAATGGTGGTGTTCTTTTTTTCTTTTTTTTTTCCTTCCAAATTCAAGTCCCGGGGGAGGGGGGGCTTGAAAGTACGACCTCTTGTAGTGGTGGCATTTCTTAATTCTTATTACATCGATTTAAGTGGGCATATATTGCGACAAATCTTTTTTTTCCCTACTTTACAATTCTGGCTTCGTCCCTGATTTGAATAAGATTTTGGTGCTAAGTTGTGAAATTTGGTGACTTTAGTGCTTCAGTTCTTATCATCAACCTCCATTTTTTGGCAGATACGTGGCAGTTGGCAACGAGCCGTTTCTCAAGTCCTACAACAACTCATTTCTGAATACTACCTTCCCTGCACTTCAAAATATCCAAAACGCCCTGAATGACGCCGGATATGGGGACTCCATAAAGGCAACGGTACCCCTAAACGCAGACGTCTATGGCTCACCAGAGGATAATCCTGTTCCTTCAGCTGGAAGGTTTAGGCCAGATATCAACGAACAAATGACTCAAATCCTCCAATTCCTAAACGAAAACCAAGCGCCCTTCACCGTTAATATTTACCCGTTTCTAAGTCTCTATGGCAATGACGACTTTCCCATCGACTATGCCTTCTTCGATGGAGCAAGCAAGCCCATCGTCGATAATGGAATTGCATACGAAAATGTTTTTGATGCCAACTTTGATACCCTGGTCTCGGCCCTGAGAGCAGCAGGGTTTGGTGACATGCCCATTGTGATCGGGGAGGTGGGATGGCCCACGGACGGAGACAAAAATGCCAATTCAAACTACGCATATAGGTTCTACAATGGGCTTTTACCAAGACTTGCAGGCAATAAAGGCACTCCACTTCGGCCTGGATATATAGAAGTTTACCTTTTTGGTCTTATCGATGAGGATGCTAAGAGCATAGCCCCTGGTAGTTTTGAGCGTCACTGGGGACTCTTTCGATACGATGGGCAACCCAAATATGCAATTGATCTCACGGGTCAGGGGCAAAATAAGTATCTTGTGCCTGCACAGAACGTCGAGTACCACGCACAGAAGTGGTGCAAGTTTAATCCAGATGCAAAGGACTTGAGCAAACTGGCAGATAATATTAATTACGCATGCACATTTGCGGATTGCAGTGCGCTTGGGTATGGGTCTTCCTGTAATGGATTGGATGCTAACGGGAATGCGTCCTACGCATTTAATGCTTATTTCCAGGTCCAGAATCAAGCAGTGTTGAGCTGTGGTTTCCAAGGTCTGGCTACGGTGACTACACAGAATATATCACAAGGAGAATGCAATTTTACCATTCAGATAGTGTCGTCGCCTTCTTCTTATGCAAGGCCTTCGCTTGTGGCTTTGGCTATTTTAATTATTCTGACCTTTATGTTGTAGGTTTCTTTATGTGGATAGATACCTTAGATGAACTATAAATTCATTTTTGGCCTTACATATTTTTGTCGGGTTATTATGTATTGAGATCATGCGTCATTTAATCTTATAGATAAATCGGTGAACTCCTAGAAATTTATGCAGTGAGGCAATCCCATAAATTTATTAGAACTTTAATATTCCATTGATCATGCTTTTCCAACCAACATTAATGTGCAATTTCCTCAATTATTTACTTAATAGACTTTACTTGAATTTCTCAAGTTGAAGCAGGTTGTCCTGTTTGAAGCACGGTTATTAAACAAAGCTCTGCTCTGACATGAGATTTTAGTTGCATATCTTATATTTTGCCCCTTAAATTTGGTCCTATGACTTTGATTGAACAAGTTATCTAATATATGTTTAAAAATGGTGCCTGTAAATGTAGCTTTGCCAAGTGTCTTAAAAGTGTAGCTACAATTAAGAGAAACCCTCATCACCCTTACCCTTCACCGACTCTCTAAAAATATCAACTGAAGAGTCATCTCTCTCCTCCATTCCATAACCAATCTCCTGTCTCAATCCACCTGAAGAGACACAACCATCTATCTCTCTCAAATCATTATGGTGCAACTCTAGGATTTCATTTCAATTTTTTTTTAATAGATTAGGGTTTGATTTCTTTCGTTTCTTTTTTTTAGCACTAAATTACTGCCTCCTACAAACCCTACAAAAACACATACCATCGGACCGTCTAAAATATATATACAATAAAACCATGTTGTCACGACCCTAAGAACACTAATTACTAATTTCTCACGGGTGAGCTACTTTTGCAAGAATGACCATGTCTAAACTTTTAACATCAAGTGTATCATCTACTACCACTATACCATTGGTACCGTCGACCCCAATCAGATTTCATTTGGCCCCTCGTTGTGCCCCACCCATTATCTTGATCTTATCAGACATCCTTGGCACCACCATCTCTATTTCATTTGGGAATGCACCGACTGTTTCACCAGTGCCACCTGAACCAAGGGCTATCTTACACAAACCATCCGGAAGCACCTCCCTAATAACTCCACCAACAGCAGTTTGACCAGCCCTACATACATTGACCAATATATCCCGTAAAAACCAAGGTCCTTCAGTATCGCCACCTACTACAGGTGCCATCATGTCCAAAGCACCACTTCCTGGTGTCATTGGTTGCCCACCAGGAGTACATGGTAGACATGCTGAACTTGGTGTCAACGGCGCCTGCTCACCAGGAGTTGATGGCAGGTAAGGGCTTGGAGCATTATAGGTCGAACTGTTATGCCTCGGTGTTCCAGCCTCATTGTAATTGCCGCTGTGTGTATTGGTCCAACCTGAACCAGGAGTAGGTGCTTCGCCTATTTTCGATTGAGAACTTCCTGGCTTATACTGTTGGCTAGTCTCCCAGGAAGCAGGATTTTCATCTTCCCAAGACTCCCTTTGTGGACTCATTGGTGTGTACGGATTCCATGCTCTGCCACGCATTGGAGTCCTCATGCCATCATGAATAGGTGTTACTCCAGGATCTCTCATAGGAGTCATATATGGATGTAGTGGTGTCCTTGACAGATGCAAGGGGGTCTCACACCCGCACCATAACGAGCCACATCACGGAATAGGGTTGATACATTCACGCTATCTGAGATGTGCTGGCGATCAACTGTAATGTGACCCTCATTTGGGACTCCAACTCAACCCGGACTGTCGGACCTTTAACATCTACAACGCGCCCCTTGTATCCCTTAAAAGGGACCTGGGCGAACATTAATGGCAGTACCAATTAAAGTATCGTGCCCTCTTCCACCTCTATGCCTCCCTCCAGAGTTTAAGATGGGCAAATTTTGATGCCAAGGAATTAGCATTTCTATCATCATTTGCAAGCGATCCACCAACTACCATGCAATATTGGGCGTTGGCACAGATAAAGCCAGCGTGCTCGAGGTGGTGACGATCGTATATGAATAAAACTCCTCTATAGATATGTTCAACAGGACCTTGTTTCCCTTTGCACGAACCCTCAAGAATATCAACATCTTTCACCGAGATTTTGTTCTTGGACCGATCCTGTGCAAAAATCTTCTTCTCAATTTTATACTTGATCTCTCTTAATCTAACAAGTGCAACCTCTGGTATGTCTGCAACTCCCTTAAGAACCTGAAAAGCTTCAGTTTCTACACGTATAATTACACCAAAGCTCATGTTATCCAGCTGCACAAGATTGTGAACGTCATAATCTCCAATTCGGGTAGTACCAGATGTTACTTCAGAGCTCTCCACAACATTGTCAGAGAACACCCGGAGAACTTCCTTAGTTGTATCAGATACTATGTTTACCAGATGCCCCTCAACTGTAAGAAGAATACCAGTGGCACCTTCTGTTGCACCAGAGACAACCTTCACATGATTGCCAGGTTCAAAATACTTAGTTGGATTTGATTTCATATTAGAGCATGATTATGATTGCAGATTTAGGTTTCAAAAATGTATGTTCCTTCATTTTATTGATGATTATTATTTTTTCTGCATATGGAAACCTATTTGAAGTACAATAGATGCGACAAGGAGAAGGTATTATCTTATAGCCCATTACCTTCTCAAATTATGTTTTCACTTTTTACCTTAATTTTGTTATTTAAGATCAGTGTTATTTCTGAGTTCTCGGAATTGGGGTTACTACATATAAGCCATTTGTGATTAGAATGACGATAAGGAACCACATCTATCAGTTTAATACTTTTTCTTTTTTGCACACAATTTGTTTGTTATAATGACTGATAAAGTTGTAGTGTTTATCATTCTTGACTATTGCAACTCCATTTTTATGTTTAACTCTCGCTATATCCATATCTTTATGTTCCAATCTTTTTTCAGGTTCATGACTCATAGTAGCATATAAAAAGAAGGGGCTTCGTAAATTTAAGACATTATAATATGTATTCTGAAAATAGGATAACAAATATTTTATTTATAATTTTAGTTCCTATTTTTGAATAAAGTCAGCTGGTGTGAACTGATATCCATAAAACGTCAACTAACCACGCCAACCGATAATTTAAAAATAAGGACTAAAAATGAAAACAAAATGTTTGTTGTCCTATATCCATAATCAATATTATTTTAAGTCTTAAAAGTGCATCATCTATAAAAGGAATAATACTACACTTAATAGTTTGCAGATATAAAAAAAAGCACCAAAAACCTCGTGAGAGACTCAGGTGACTATTGCATATCCATTCCTCCTCTTTTATCCTATATTTTGTTCCAAGGAACAAACTAAAAATCAATAGTTGAGACCTCTTAAGACTAAGTTAGTAAAATACAATATTCTAAAAGGCGCGTCTAGGCTTGTGATTTGGGAGAAACGCTCCGTCTTAAACTTTTTACACATTATTCTTGGTAAAAGGCTTAAGGAGGACTTTTTTTTTAGAAAAAAAGACATTTTAGTGAAACGATATCGTCTTATAAAAACTTTTTTAAAAAAATCGGACAAATATCTCATATAAAATAATCAAAAGATAAATGGTATTTCAAACCTTTTTACCTCTCGTCCAAAAAATCGCGCTTTTTTTCTTCTTTTTTTTAGTATTTAAAAAAAATAATATTTTAGTTTGCATATATTCAAACATATTTTAAGGTATGTATCATTTTAGTATTTTTAATAGCCTTGTTATAGTTAAAAATGTTAAAATATATTAAAAAATGTCTTAACGCCTTTTTATGATTAAGACCAGTCTACGCTTTTAAGGCTTAAAGTTTGGTCTCGACGTCTTAGTCACACCGCACGTTTTTTAAACCTTGGTAAAAAGATTAAAAAAAAAAGACAAAAAATTGAATTAAAAATGCAAATCACTTTCCCATTTGTGGAAGACTACAATTATGACCGGATGGGAACATAGTTGTCCTAATATGGCCTAACTGCACACAATAATTTGGTACTTCTAATTTACAAAGTTACATATTTCATGGGTAATGGTTGTTTGTCTTTTAAAAAATTGGTTACTGAACTTTTCAAACCTGTAGTACCGCAGAACTCTTTTATATGTCATCTAAGAACATGTAAAAAGGAAAAGTAAAAGAAAATAATTAAAATGACGTTGAATTATTTAATATACTTCTGGGTCAAAATTCCAATACCATGGCAATTGCACGAGACTTAAGTTGTGCTATTGAGTAATGAAAATTTTCTATACTCGAAAGTTTTTGGTTGCTTCTATTTCACATGTCAACTAAATTTAGCCACCAACTCCTTAAACGGAAACCATGTAATACAAAACATATATTTATATGATCTTATTAAAATTATTTATTTTGGCATTATAGTTTATAATACTCTTCAATTTTTTTATATCTAGTGCGGTAGTACGTAGGTTGGTCCATTAGAGGTTTGTTAATTTTTCTGTTCCTAGTTAGGTTTGAAATAAAAGGCAAATGTTTAGTTATTATTGTTACTAGTATACGACCAGTGCGATGCACGAACGATATCCAATAAACAAATATAATGATAATTATAAAAATTAGTATATATCATAAATTCAATATCTTATCTTAAAGCTATTATAAAAGGTTAATTTTTTCATAAATAAAACTTGTCTATTATTTTTAAATATCTTTATTACATAAAAATAATTTTTTATAAATAAAAACTTTAACACAACTGTACGTATTTTATATAAAAAAAATTATATATATTTTTATTTGTTTTTAGTTTAAAAAATTGTATGTAAACTTACGTTTTTTCTATAAATAAAACGTCAAAATTGTTTTTATAACCAATTTTTTTTATTAAAAATAATTTTGAATTTTTGAAACTTTTTTTAAGTTAAAAAATATTTTTTATATTCGCTATTAGAATAATTGGTACATTTGTTTTTTTCTTTTATAAATAAAAACATAAAAAAAAAACTGTACTTAGTTTATATAGAAAAATTATACATATTTTTATTTGTTTTTAGTTAAAAAAACTTTTAAGTCATTTATAAATAAAAGCTAAAAAAGTTTTTTCTATAAATACAACATTAAAAATGTTTTTATTACCAAACCCTTTTTTATTTGTATAAAAAATAATTTTGAAAATTTGAAAACTATTTTCAACTTTTTTTCTTGAAATAAAAACGTTATATCGATGTAGTAGTATTAATGACATTGTGTGGTGTGATTTGAGTGGAGAATGATGAGAATAGATTAATTGAATCTAGACTGTGTTAGAATGATAAATTAACTAATGGAGTTTAGAATTGATCATCTTTTTAGTTTACAAGAGACTTTTGATTTATTCATTTTTTTTATTTCACAGAGATTTTTTATTTATACATTTTTTTTTATTTCAAAAATACAATGTTCAAGATGAGACATTAAAAAGATAATAAGTATTAAAACCGCATTAACTCATTTAATACTATTGTATTAGAGGTATAGCTAGCACGCAACCCGTGCGATGCACGAGCGATGTACAATAAATAAATAGAATGATAATTATAAAAATTAGTGTATATCTAAATTCAATATCTTATCTTAAACCCATTATAAAAAATATCATTTTTTCATAAATAAAAACTACTTTTTATAAATCAAAACTTCATAACAACTGTACGTATTTTATATAAAAAATTATACATATTTTTATTTTATTTTTTTATAAATCTACGCCACCGGGAGCTCCCGAGCTTCGTTTGACTCCTATCAACTCTTCAGCTCAAACAAAGCTAGATGAATCTTTGAAGGGCTCTAAATACTTTTCCAATGGTCGTTCCATGCGCAAATCAGCCTTATGGTACGAACGACTTATTTTACACCAAAGGGTCATTGGACGATTCTGAGCCCCATTCGACCAAGGTCAACGTTTTGGACCAAACGAAGCTATTGAAATCTCGAATGACACTAAATACCCATTCCAATGGTACATTCTGTGCGCGAATCAACCTTACAGTTCGAACGAATAATCCATTTTCCTTCGAAAATTTCATGTCTAGTGATCAACGGGTGCTTTAGGCCCCGTTTGACTTAGTTAACTCCCGAGCCTGAGAGTGGATCAATGGATTCTTAAAGGGATCTAAATACCCTTTCCAACAGTCCTCCTCGTGTGTGATTCTGACTTACGATTCGCATTTTACGATTATTTTATGAAAACCCTGCCTCATACTGCTAATTGACGACCCCAGGATCCTATCTATCGGTAGTGTGTCTGGGTTTCTATGCTAATAGGTAGGTCTAGGACCATGTCGATCGGCTCACTTGGCCCTATAAATAGAGTAAATAACCTCTCTTTGAAAATCACCCGTGAACATCCTTCTCAGTAATTTAGAGAGAATTCCCTCGAATTCATAGCTGTTCTTTCCTCAAAAACCCATTTCCCACATTCCTTCCATCATTTTCATTCTTCTTTTGAGTAATTCCCACTCACCTCCTTAAACGACCATCACTTCATCTTGAGATCAGTGCATCTACAATCAACATCTACTTCAAGTCTTCACAAGGAGGTCTAATTTTTACCCTTTATTTTTAAATTCTCTTATTTTTGTATTAGTTATGTCATTTTCGCTTTAGTACTTTACTTCCTTACATCACACCTTAATTTCAAACTTTTTATTATTAGTATTCAGACATACTTTATTTTTATAGAAAAAAACCCAAAAATAAGAAAAAGAGGGTTCACTTGTAAATTCCAATCAGGGATCTCTCATCACATTTTCTCACACTAAAATACCTTTTTCTACACACACACACACACATATAAATAAAGTTCCTGATTGGATTTATGGGTTAAATCTCACCTCATATTGTCTTCGAGCTACATGGACTTTGATGCCCTTATGGGCTACGGAGGTGTCTTGGGTAAATCCCTTGACTCGAGTCCTCCCACATACATTTGTTACTTTATTCTCATCATTAATTCATGATATATACATTTTATATTCTTGCTTGCTTGTGTCTTGCCTTATATATGCACTTGTTTTTCTATATCGATTTGTGAATCGATAAACACTTACATTATATTTTTAAATGCTATTTTGGGAACACTCCTAAGGATGGCCTTGCTTCGTCTTTATCCATGGAGCGAGTCGAGTGATTCCATCCTCCATTTATATTATGCACATAAGCACACACATCGCGGAGTTATACATGAGAAGATTAACACATGCCCATGAGAGACTGAAAGGGCGGGATGGACGCCTAACACCTTCTTGTTCCGTAATTAGTCCAGGACCTTTAAACTACTTGGTTTCGCAAGCGTTAGTATTTTCCTTTATGTCGTTCTCTCGAGGTGACCACATTTCTTTTTCCTTTTTTGTGCAAAATAGGCTGTCAACTCTATCTCTACATATCACCCCACATCGATGACGACCAAGCGCCCTGATAAATGACGCAATCCCACCGCATGCCAGAAGGGGAAGGGCGAAAACCCCACCCCATCGAGATGGCCACAAAATGTATACACACACAAAAAAAAAAATGGCATTTCATTTTATATTTTGAAGTTCCAGATGTCGAATCAATAATTTAGTCCTATGTAAAAAACATTTCACATTAAATACGTAAATAATTATCATGATTATTAAGTTCGTATTTTTGCCAAAGATCTTAGTTTATTTAATGAAATTCATTATTAAGTGGATTATATTTCAAAAAGTATGCATAGTTATCTACTCAATATATTATTATAAAAATATTATTGAAAATATTATTACTTCGCATTGATTATTTTGCACCAAGAAATATTAACACATGTCAATTCGTAGTGCGATTCCCCAGTGTCATTTCACACTTTAACTTCGCAGGGTAATTATTTTTAGTAATCAATACCTAGTTATACATGTTAATACTACAGTCAAAATATGCATTCCTCAATATTAGTTTCCATATAATCAATGCATTTTTCAAGGAGTGGGATTTCTTCATTCTTCTAATAATACATGGAAATCCATCATTAAGAAAAAATATTATTCCAGAATATACCTACAAGTGTTTGTATATATATATATATATATATATATATATATATATATGTGTGTGTGTGTGTGCGTGTGTGTGTGTGTGTGCGTATAGTATTAAATGATATACTAACGAGTGTTAAAAATATTTGAATAAAGTTTAATAAATTAAAATTAGTTTAAATAAATTTGTAAAATAGCAAATAAATGTCAAAATAAAAATATTTTGAATTTCATATTTTGCTTTGGTGTGTAGAGAATTTTGTAATGTCATTTTATAGTGAATATTTTATTAGAAATCATGACCTAAGGACAAGCATTTAAACTATTGTAAATTTATATAGGGTAAATTACACCACCTTTAAACTATTTCGAGTTTATGGGTCACCTCTTGAATAATTTTACTCAACATTGTCACCCTCAAACTCTGAACCATTATAAATAAGTCCAAAAATCAGGATCCTACCTTTTTAAGTTTAAATAAACAAAAATACTCTCAATAAAAATTAAAAAACCCAAAACTTAAAAAAACACTTCTCTCTCTCTCCTCTCTCGCTCTCTTCTACCCAACGCATTTCAACCAACACCCAAAACTTAAAATCAAAATCAAAATCAAAATCAAAATCAAAATCAAAACCAAAACCAAACCCCATGTTGATCCCTCCATTACCACCCTCTGCACCCTGCACCTTATGACCGAGTGATACGTCATCCCCATTTTTCCTTTATATCAACATTGTTATTGCAACAGTAATTTAAATGAAAAAAATTAAAGGAACAAAATTACCCAATGACGTGCAGAAAAATCGAAACAGAAAAAAATAAGAAACCAGGATGGATTGAGTCGTGGACAATGTCGCTCTCTTTAAGGTGTTTCGCGGCTCTTCCTTTTCAATTTGTGCTGACAGATAACAACCTCGCCACCCCCGGGATAAAACAGCCTCAGGAAAACCCAAAAATTACGAACCAACAGCACGAGTCCGATTCGTTCAACTAACACCCATTTTATAATATATATTGCTCGACCCGATGTGGTATAATTAATCTGGAATTAGATTAATCATTTCGTATAATAATTATTCGTGATGAATAAATACTATTCTGTGGGGAAAAGAAATTCGACTCTAACAGTTATTTATTTGAGAAAAGAATTTTTTCGGATATTAAAGTTGCAGAAAATATGTGTTAAAAATGGAGGGCAGACTCTCCTTTTATGTAGAAAAGAAATTAACGTTAGTGGGCAAAGAGCGTGAGAGAAAAAAGGAAGACTGGGTTGTTGAAAGACTTCATTAACCCACATTTTTAATTAATTAAAATTACCATTAAAGAAAATAATTTTTAAGGCAAAAAATTCGTCAATTTATTTGCCAAAAAAATTATTTCTTAATGAGCCCAAGCTCGAACCCGGACCCAGACCCAGACCCAGACCCAGACCCGGGCACAGAAACGGGCCGGTCGGACGGCGACAGCGGTGGTGCATGCGCGTGTGTGACTTGGCCTAATAAGTCTCCCACCCATACACACAAAACATCTAATTCCCAAAGGTCTTGCCCATTTGTTCCAAATAAATGGTAAATATACCACACCATTTGTTAGTCCCTTACCTATGTGGAACTAAGGGCGTGGACACCTGCTACTGAAATTGTCATAGACTAAAGCTTATGTTTCTTTCAAAGTTTTGCATACACAACTAGCATATAGTTGTTCTAACAATCCCCCACTTTCAAAATTTGAAAATATTTTATCGAGCAATTATCCATAGAATTGTGCATAAGTAAAGGTGTCTTTCGACTTGAACCTTTATGTAGTAAAGATGATTCAGAATATACTAAAGTAACTGTAGTTTTGAACTCTATCTCTGACAACATTCCACACACAACCCTACTTGGGTGTAGTTCTAATAGCCAACATGTTACGGCCATTTGTTTCGAACCCAATATAGTGAACGCTTTAGGAATTTGCCCAAAATATCCATAGAAAGCGGCCACATTTCCACATTCACATAGGTGATTCTATCAAGAATACTCCTGTAGCTAGGTACCCCACTCAAAATAGAACTATAGATATCATTAGGAGTTATAATAACGCATCCTTAACTCGCTTTTAGATATCATGCTCCATAAGGATGGACTCGAAGTAAAACCCCATTATATATTAATTAATAATAGCATGATTCAACCCATATCACTTGTGACTTGTTATTACCCTTTGAACATATTTCTTGGGATCTCCAGTCTATATGTTGTGTTACAATCACAAATGACTCATTTATCCAAGGTCTTTAGTCCCATCCCTTTCGAGGTGTTCCACACCTTCTCCCTAGCTAGTCCTTTCGTCAAAGCATCAACTAAGTTCTGTTCAGATCGTATATGATCCACCCTCACAGCACCCGTAGAGATGAATTCTCTAACAATACTGTGTTTACAACGTATTTGTCGTCTCTTACAATTATAGTAACGATTCTCAACTTTTGCAATAGCCGCGGTACTATCACAATGAATCAAAACGACTGGTATCGGTCTTTCCCATAACGGGATATCCGACAAGAGGTTTCTTAACCACCCTGCCTCTTCACTAGCAGTAGCTAGTGATATCATCTCAGACCCCATAGTGGATTGAGATAAAATAGTTTGTTTCTTAGATTTCCAAAAAACTGCACCATTAGTGATGCTAAATATATATCCACTAGTAGCCTTAGAATCATCAGATAGGGTGTTCCATTCAGCATCACTAAATCCTTCAAGGACAACGGAATGCTTATTATAGTGTAATCCTAGGTTCATAGTCCTTTTAAGGTACCGCATAACCCTCTCACTAACATGCTAATGCTTCATACTAGGTCTACTAGTTAATCTACATAGTACTCCCACATCATAAGCTATAGACTAGTGCAATCGGTAGCATAACGTAAGCTACCAATGATGCTTGCATAAGCATTTTGGTTTACACTGCCGACAGTGTTCTTAAATAACTTTACATTAGGATCAAATGGAGTACTAACAGGTTTATAGTCAAAGTAATTGTATTTCTTTAGAATTTTCTCAATGTAATGAGATTGATCCAAAGAAAGTCCCTTTTCTGACCTATTAATATTAATTCCCAATATTACAATAGCTTCACCCAAATCCTTCATATCAAAATTGGAACACAATAATGATTTAAAATTTTGTACGGTATTAATATTATAACCAAATATAAGCAAGTCATCCACATAAAGACATTTGATAGTGTAAATGTTCTCTGTATATTTATAATAAATGCATTTGTCACTTTCATTTGTTTTAAACCCATTGAAGATGACTAGGCTATCAAATTTATCATGCCATTGTTTAGGTGCCTGTTTGAGTCCATAAAGAGATTTATCTAATTTACAAACTTTATTTTCTTGACTGTGTACTATAAAACCTTCAGGTTGATCCACATAAATCTCTTCTTCTAATTCTCCATTTAAAAATGCAGTTTTAACATCCATTTGGTGTACAATTAAATCATTTAAGGCAGCTATAGAAAATAGTACATATATATATGTTATTCTTGTTACGGGTGAAAAGGTATGACAGAAATCTACATTTTCTCTTTGTCTAAAACTTTTGGCAACAAGACGTGCCTTATATTTTTCAACAGTGCCATCGGGTTTTAATTTCTTTTTAAGATTCCATTTACACCCAATTCTTTTACACCTAGGAGGAAGGTCCACTAAATGATAACTTTTATTTGTTTCCAAAGAATCCATTTCATCATTAATAGCCTCTTGCCATAAATCGACATCTAAAGAAGATAAAGCTTCTTGAATAGTTTTAGAATCATTCTCTAAAGTGTAAGCATAAAAGTCGGGATCGAAATATTTTTCCACACGAGCCCTTTTACTTTGTCTAAGTTATAAAATGGATTCATTATTTTCTTTATTTTTATTTAAAGAAATATTAGTGGATGACTCGCCCCCACTAATTCTAAATTTAAAAGGAAATTTAATCGGCGTCATTTGATTCAATAATTACTTGATTTTTCAAGTCATAAAATCGCTATGCTTTTCTATTAATAGCATAGCCTATAAAAATGCACTCATAAGCTCTACAAGACAATTTAGACCTTTTAGGGTCGGGTATACGTACATAGGCTAAGCACCCCCCACGTTCTAAAGTATGACACATTAGTCTTAATATTTTTTCAAATTTCATGAGGAGATATTTTCTTTTTATTCTTTGGAATTCTATTAAGTACGTAACACACAATCAAAATAATTTCACCCCACCAATGTGAGGCAGCCCCCTAATTTAATGAAATAGCAACAACTAATTCAGTTAATGTCCTATTTTTTTTCCAGCTTTACCGTTCATTTCAGGCGAATAAGGGGCAGTTTTTCGTGAATAATACCGTGGATTTGATCAAATTCAATAAATGGGTCAGAATCATATTCGGTTCCTCTATCACTACGTAACTATGACAACCCTTCTTTTTATATCTAATTCGGATAGCTACGCCCAATTAAATTAAAGCGGAGCGTCAATATGTTGGCATTAGAAACATAATTTAAATAAACGCACTAAAGTAAACATGTACACTTTCATACGTGTAACCAAATCACATCATGACAGCTATAACAAGTGAAACCAACTCATAACTATTAACTGTAATAATCCATCAGTAATCTCAAACTGAAAATATAAAATGCCAATACATGTGTCTCAACACAAAACGGGAAAGCGTAATACAATAATTTTCTCAAATTCCAAGTGTAAACAAAGTGATATTAATCTCTGATACCACCCTTAAGAAAAGGGAAACAAACGACATAAATTAAAATAGAATAACTCCACGGCTACATGAATCCTAAGATTGATATGATCTCATCAAGCTCCATAGTCTATTGTCCAGCGGGACGAGGACCTGTCATATATAATATATATAGGAGATGAGCAAGAAGCAAGAGAGACGAACGTCAAAGCAAGAAAACAAGCTATAAGATTATAAGATGTACTTGTAATGAAAGCACACGAGTTATTGCTCGTCTCCAGTAATTAAGTTGTTCAATTACCCAACCAATGCTCCTATGTCGTGACTACCCAACCCAAACTCGAGTAACGTGTAGCCTCACATCGTATCATGATTAATCATTATTAATCTCATTTCAGTATTTAACGTATCAAAATATTTCCTTCAAGTATAATATCAAATGCCTCGATTCGGGATATTACTTTAAGACACAAGCATAATATCTCACACAACAAGTCATATCGGGTCACTATCGTTACCCAGGGGAACAAGTCATAACACTAGGCCTACACACAAATAATCCCCAATATTACGTGGCAAGGGCAATCATACTAAGTCCTAAATCACATGGCATTTCAAGGTCTTTCTATCCGACCCGCATTACGACCATGTGTCCGGTTCCGGTGGTTTATCTCCGACACGGCACTCGAGCGGAACCTAACCGGATCAATCACAAAAAATTGCATTCAACATGTGCCTACGTCGACCAGAGGACTAGTCTAGTGTATACTCGACAATATACATGTAAAACAATTTCACGCTTATGTATATATACAATCGTGTCAAGTCTCTTACTCGAGTTATACCATAGTCATTAATTACAATATAACATAATTTACATCATTAATTTACTAATTCAACATCAAATCATTTCAAGGTTATATATCCCTAATAACCATAAGTGTGTGATCAAGTTAGGATATTAGGCACAACACCACAATTATCTTACTAACAACATGAAAAGTATTATCACTCTTATTTCAACAACATGCTGCCCAGAATTTAAAATGCAGATTCGAGACTCTTCCGATCTGTTTTTGGAAAAACTTAAAACTACAAAGTTGTTCGGAACGTGATTTTATACAAGAACACGCATGTACGTTACCATAGCCGGCCTAAAACAGACCGGAAACTAACATATAATATTCGCCCCTGTTTTCGAGAACTTTTTGTCCAGAATTTTAAAACGCCGATTTGAGGCTTTTTCGATCCGTTTTTGGGAAAACTTAAAACTACATAGTTGTTCGGAACGTGATTTTATACAAGGACAAGCGAGCACGCTACCATAGCCGGCCTAAAACAGACCCGAAATTAACATATACAGTTCGGACCCGTTCACGATAACTTTCTGCGCAGAATTTTAAAACACATATTCGAGGATTTTCCGATCCGTTTTTTAAAAAACTTAAAACTACAAAGTTGTCCAGAATATGATTTTCTATCGGTCTGCGTGGATGAAACATACATTTTCGGAATTAAAACAACTAAAAACAGTTTTTAATATGACGATTTCCTCAATTTCATAGATTTCTCAAATTCAAGAGTTTGTTCAACAATTCAATCCCTATAATGATGTTATTGCATTTGAATCTACATGGAGGATGATCCTAATACATTGCATATCATTTTTAACATCAATTTTATATTAATTTAGGTATCCAAATACATGTTCATGTGAAATTTCATTATAGATACATATTATACACATAGGTTATTAACTTGCCTTGGATTGTATGGAGAAATTGAAATACTATTGAAATCCTCTTAGCTTCTTCTCTTCTTTCTCTCTCTCTCTACCAAACCCTAGCCTCCTTATGTGAAATGAAATAATGAAGACTTATTCTCTTCTTTTCTATTTATACCTAGGGTTAGTTTATTTACAAAAATGTCATTGCGCCAAATTTAACCCTCTCGATCCTTTTACGCGTTAATTCGCTTCTAATATTTAAGTCGCACATTCGTATCTCAATTAATTCATTTAAAATTTTCATTTCCAAACATTTCGAATATATATACTGGCATAGTTTTTTTTTCAATTAGTTCAATTTTAATTCAATAAAAATGCGGGGTATTACATTCTCCCCTTCTACGAACAGGATTTCCTCCTCGAAATTCGAAATTAAACAAATCAATTCAAGTCAAGTAAGGTAGTTTCGCACGTACCTTCCATGAAGAGATATGGGTGACTATTTCACACGTCATCTTCTCTCTCCCAAGTGGCCTCGGACTCATCATGATTACTCCACATAACCCGAACAAGAGGAATGACTTTTGACCTCAAATGCTGCTCACGACGATCTAGGATCTTGATCGGCCTCTCCTCGTAGCTCCCATCGAGATGCAACTCAACCCCGTCTAAATCTATGTGTAGGTGTGAGTCCTTGGGACGTAAGAGCTTCCTCAACATGGATACATGAAAAACATCATGTACTCGCTGGAGATGGTCAAGAAGGGCTAAACGGTAAGCAACCGGTCCCACCCTGTCCAACACTGTAAACGGACCCACGTATCGTGGTGAAAGCTTCCCTTTGGTACCAAAGCGAACAACGCCTCTCATAGGTGAGACCCTTAACAGCACTTGGTCCCCAACGACGAACTCTAACTTCCTCCACCTTATATCAGCATAAGTCTTCTGACGATCTTACACGGTCTTCATCCGTGCACGAATCAAGTCAACCTTCTTTGAGGTCTCCCTAACAATATTCGTACCTAGCATCTGGTGCTCTCCGAACTCCAACCAACATGTAGGGGATCGATAAGTCCTACCGTATAAATCCTCGTATGGTGCCATGCCAATAGTCTGTTGATAACTATTATTGTATGCGAACTCCACTAGTGGCAAATCATATCCTAACCACCTTTGAAGTCCAACACACAAACTCGTAACATGTCCTCTAAAATCTGGTTCACCCGCTCCATCTGACCATCAGACTGAGGGTGGAATGCGGTACTCAAACTCAACTGAGCTCCCATCGCCTCCTAAAGTTTTCCCCAAAAGTGCGAGATGAAGACACTTTCATGGTCAGACACGATATCACGCGGTACCCCATGCAACTTCACAATCTCGTTAATAAACATCGTGGTGTACTGTGCTGCCGTATAATCCTTCCTCACTGGAAGAAAACGAGCCACCTTTGTCAGTCTGTCGATGATGACCCAAATCGAATCATGACCGCGTTGCGATCTTAGCAACCCAACAATGAAATCTATGGAGATGCTTTCCCATTTCCACTCGGGAATGGACAACGGCTGCAACTCCCCTCCAGGTCTCTGATGTTCCACATGTACAAGCTGACAAGTGGCACACTTTGAGACTAACTCGGATACATCACGTTTTAACCCAACCCACCAATACATACGGTGCATATCCTAATACATCTTATCACCTTCGGGGTGAACAGTGAATCTAGATCCATGCGCCTCAGATAATAAGTCCTTTCGCAACTCGATATCATTCGGCATAACAATCCGTCCCTATAACGAAGTCCCCCATCAGAACCAATCGAGAAACCCTGAATGCCCCCAAACATCAATGCCTTCACCTTCTCCTGACACAAGTCATCAGAAGACTGGGCCTTTACAACCCGTTCAACCATATAAACTGATATAGATACAGTCCCCATAAATGCTCTGCCAACATCAAGGCTACCCAGCTCCTTCCACTGAGATTTCTTAACACCTGACAATTCAACACTCTCCTCCACATCCAAGGCAAATAACGACGTTGCTGGTCTTCAGCTCAAAGCATTAGTAACCACGTTTGCCTTACTCGGGTGGTACTGTATGGAAAACTGGTAGTCCTTCACATATTCCACCCATCTACTCTGTCGCATGTTCAAGTTCTTCTGAGAGAACAAGTACTGAAGACTCTTATGGTCGGTGAACAGCGTAAACTTCTCCCCAAGTAAGTAGTGTCTCCATAAATACAATGCAAAAACAACCGCCGCCAACTTTAAGTCATGAGTCGGGTAACGGTCCTCATGAGGCCTCAATTTCCTTGAAATATAGGAAATTGGTCTCTCCTCTTGCATCAGAACAACTCCTAACCCCTATAATGACGCATCAGTGTACACGCGGTACTCAACCCCAGCTTTCGACAATGCAAGGACTGGCGCTAACGTAAGCTTCTCCTTCAAAGTTTTGAAAGCCTCCTGACACTCTGAACTCCAGACGAAAGTAACACCCTTCTTTGTCAAATGGGTAAGAGGACTCGCAATCTTCGAGAAGCCCTGAATAAACCTCCGATAGTAACCTGCTAGACCTAGAAAACTCCGAATCTCAGTTGGCGTAGTGGGTTGCCCCCACTCGACAATAGCAGTAACCTTGCTAGGATCGACAGTAATCCCAGCCTCCGTTACAATGTGGCCCAAAAACTGCACCTCTCGCAGCCAAAACCCGCACTTGGAGAGCTTAGCATAAAGCTGATGCTCTCTCAATGTGACAACCCGAATATAATTATGATTAATTATACGTAAATCATGCCTAGCTTGTGTGATATGATTAGTGTGTTATTAATATATGTGATGTTAATTTATTATGTTTAGTCTAATCCTACCTCCAAAAAGCATGAAATGTCGAATTAGTTACAAATACAAAATTTGAAGGTTTCGATAGGAATGTCCATGTTTAAGGCTAGTTTTGACCTTTATGACATAACAATTGACTTGAGGTGAAAACTACATAATTGTAGACAAGTGAGTTATGGTTGTAACACAACAAACAGTGAATGAAACGGAGGTTCGAGTGAGAAGTTATACCAAAATTACGAAACAAGGGCAAAGTAGTCCATCCGTTAAGTAGTATTTTGTCTTAATATGGCAACAAATGTTTTATTCTCATTGGTTGGGAAGGGTGGTGGCTTTGGCCGACCTCAAACCCTTAGAATTACCTCTTTATTCAGCCAAAATGCAGCCATGAGAGATTTTAAGCCTAAGGAAAGAGAAGTTAGGAAGAAAAAGTGAGGAGAAAATTGAAGAAAATTCATAGAAAATTACGAAAAAGCCCCTAAGGTAATTCCAACCATGAATCTTGCTATTTTTTCTTTCATTTACGATTTATATGATATAAATCCTTGATTTTTATTGAACTTTCATGTTTGGGTGCATATGTATGGATATATGCAAGTTTAAGTTAAGTTGAATGTACAAAACCCTAAGATTGCTTTGTTTAGAAACTTTGTTTATTCAAACTTCCATATATTTTTGTATAGTTACTGGAATCGATTGATTCCAATTGGATATTAACATGGACTCATATATGTATGACATATCCAAAAATCATATGAAAATACCAACAAATGAGTCCTTGGTGAGGGTTTGAAGTTCGGGTAAGAAATCTGCCCTAAGGATGAAAATATGCCCGCCATGTGTTCGGTGTTTTGCTTGACATAGCAAAAGAACCTTAAAAATTATGAAACTTTAATATTATATTTTTAAATGTGTTTACTGATGTTGGGTGAAAGATCATAGAAATTTATGATGTATAAAAATCATGAAAATTCCTGGAAGTTGAATGAACGATAAAAGAGCCTATAGGGCAGATTTGCTATGTAGTGAAGAAATAGGCTTATTTTGCTCTAGGAAACTCGGAATGATGTGCCGTCTTTTGTTTTGGAAACATGATATAATAAGGATTGGATTACCAAGAATAATTAAAAAGGGTTTGGGCTGTAATTTGAATATGTTAGATATCAGAACCTGAGTCTAGATGGGACTTCATTTTAATGAATGATTTGAATTGAATAATATGATGCTTATGAATTGAGTTATGATTGAAGTTATTCTTTGGACTATTAATATTCTTATGATGATACTAATATTGTGAGAATGATAGGAAGGGAAGAAGAGCTGATTGAACAAGTACAGGATAAAGGCAAGGGAAAATCCAGTTAAACTGTCAAGGTGAGTGTACTTATGATTTGTTTCATATATAAATATGAATATAGCTCTAAGAGCGGATTTGTTTGAATACTTCGGTATTCAGGATTTGTTTGGATATTAAAATATACAGGATTGGTTGGGTCTTATGATCCAGGATTGGAATTGGACAAAGATCCAATGATTTGTTGGAACTTATGTTCCAGGATTTGTTATTGCCAATGGGCAGAATTATTTGGAACTTATGTTCCAGGATTTGTTATTGCCAATGGGCAGGATTGTTCAGATTTTATATTCACATATTCGATATAGAATTGTTATTCTATTGCAGGGAAGGAGTACCTCACTAAGCTTAATGCTTATAGTTTATATTTTAACAAATTTCAGGTTTGTACGCTGCCAGCTAGGATAATATATGACCGGTAACTTGAGAGTTGCACCGTTAGAAGAGCTGGGGTTTAAGTATGGAGATTTTATCGTTGTCACACTGAAGATTTTGATATACTCATACATTGTATATATTGATTTAGTATGGATTGAGTTTATCATAGTTAATCGTAGTATTGTATAATCTCTAAATATGACTATGATGTTGATTTCGTTATGGCACAAGAATAATATTATGTTGATTATGCACATTATGCAGTAAAATATGGATAGATGAATTATATTTCCAATGGGCTCAAGATTATGATTTAATTATTCTAATAATGAATGATTAGTATGGATATTGGGTTTGGGGTGTGACAATTAGTGGTATCAGAGCGTCTAGGTTATTAATTCTGGACGTGTGTGACGATTAGATGGCAGTTATTGATTGATTTGATATTATTGAATTGTTTATATACTAACAAATAGTTTAGTACTGTAAACTGTTTATATTGGTTGTTAGAATTTTATTGTATTACAGATAATTCCAGATGGAACCTGGGAATGGACAACCTAGAGAAGAGGGAGTCGCTTCTCGTACAGAGAATACTGAAGTGGAGCAAAGTGTTGCTGGAAGGGCTAGAGAGCAAGAGCAGCCTACAGAGATGCAAATAATGGCGCAGGAAATGATGAGGATGGCAAAGCAACAAGAAAGAAATATGGCGCAAATGGCAGAACAACAGGCTAGATATCTAGAATCCAAGACTGTGGCCAGGATTGAGAAAGAGGCAAGGAAGGAAATGAAAGATTCCATGCATGAGAAGTTTTTGAAGTTGAATCCTCCAGAATATTCAGGGTCAGTTGAACCTACGGAAGCTGAGATGTGGGTCAGGGATCCAGAAACTATCTTTGCAGTTATGAAGGTTCCAGATAACCAGAAAGTGAATCTAGCTGTGTTTAAGCTCAAAGGAGAGGCGAAACATTGGTGGGAAGCCAGCAACCATTTGGTGCCCAGGATGGAAGGTACTGATGTTATTACTTGGGCTGAATTTATTAAAGCTTTGTATGTTAAGTATTTCCCTAAGGTCTATAGGAGGGAGAAGCTGAGGGAGTTTATAAATTTGACCCAAGGGAAAATGTCTGTGAGGGAGTATGATGCTAAATTTACTGCTTTGTCTAGATTTGCTACTAAGTATGTGCAGGAGGAAGAAGATAAATGTAGTAAGTTTCAAGATGGACTGATTTTGCCTATTCAAAATAGAGTGGCCACTTATGAGTTTGAAGATTATGCTTCTCTGGTAAACAAAGCCATGATAGCAGAAAGGCAAATGAACCAAGGGGTGGCGAGCAGAGAGAGTTTTAAGAAAAGTAGATTCGACGCATCTCAGTATAGGGGAGGTGAGAGTGGAAGTGTTAAGGTGGAACCTCATAAATTTCAGAGAGGTGGTGGAGATAGTGGTAGAGGTCAGGGGAGGTTTGGTAGAGATACCAGGGGTGGAGGATCTTTTGGTTCAGCCAGAAAGTCAGGGAGAGGTGAGGCCCCAATAGGAGGTGTTATATGTTTCTTTTGTAAAGAGGAAGGACATTATAAATCTGAGTGTCCTAAGCTTAAGGGATTGGAATGCTACCATTGTCATCAAGTGGGGCATATTAAGAAGAATTGTCCGCAATTGGCACAGACTCCAGCAGCACATAGTGAAGTAGCAAGCAGAATGTTATCTCCAGGCAGTACAGTGAAGAGTGTGGGTAGAGGACAAGCTAGTGGTTCCAGGCCAGGTGGACGAGTCTTTACGATGAAAGAAGCTCAGATTACGCCAGATGTGGTGACAGGTACACTTTCTGTTAGTGATAGAAGTGCTTATGTTTTGGTTGATCCTGGTTCCACACATTCTTTTGTGTCCTATGCTTTTGCCATATACCTGAATATACCGTGTGCTCGTTTAGATGTGGGGTTGGGTATTTATATGCCTATGGGGGATATGGTTGTAACTGAATATGTTTTTCATGATTGTGTTTTGACTGTGGGGTCTAGAGATACAGTTATAGATCTACTTCCATTGGATATTTCTGATTTTGATATAATTCTGGGAATGGATTGGCTATCCAAATATCATGCATCCATGGATTGTTTCCGTAAGGAAGTTGTTTTTAATATGCCTGGTGAGCTTGAATTTAAATTTGTGGGGGAAAGGAAAATTGTTCCCAGTTGCATCATTTCTGCTATTCAGACGAGGAAATTATTGAGTAAGGGTTGTGAGGGTTTTATTGCATATGTTCTTGACACTAGGAAGGGGGCTTTACAATTAGTCGATGTTCCTATTGTACGGGATTTTCCTGAAGTGTTTCCTTGTGAGTTGCCAGGGTTACCTCCAGAAAGAGAAGTTGAATTTAGTATTGAATTAGCACCAGGGACAACCCCTATTTCTATGGCACCGTATATAATGGCACCTGCTGAGTTGAAAGAACTCAAGATTCAATTGCAAGATTTACTTGATAGGGGGTTCATACAACCTAGCGTATCTCCATGGGGTGCGCCAGTTTTATTTGTGAAAAAGAAAGATGGTACCATGCGTTTGTGTATTGATTATAGGCAACTGAATAAAGCTACAATTAAGAACAAGTATCCTTTACCTCGTATAGATGATTTGTTTGATCAGTTGCAGGGTGCTAAAGTGTTTTCAAAGATAGACTTGCGATCGGGTTATCATCAGGTGAGGGTGAAGGAAAGTGATATTTCTAAAACCGCTTTCCGTACTCGGTATGGTCATTTTGAATTTCTTGTGATGCCTTTTGGGGTGACTAATGCTCCAGCTGTATTTATGGATCTTATGAACCTGGTACTGCATCCTTTTGTTGATTCATTTGTGATAGTTTTTATTGATGATATTCTGATTTATTCCCATGATATGGTTGAACATGAAAAACATCTCACAACTATTTTGAATCTGTTGAAAGATAAGAAGTTGTATGCCAAGTTTAGCAAGTGTGAATTTTGGCTATCACAAGTTGCATTTTTAGGCCATGTTATTTCTGGAGATGGTATATGTGTTGATCCTAAAAAGGTAGAGGCTATTGTGAAATGGGAGAGACCCGATAATGTGACTGAGGTGAGGAGTTTTCTGGGTTTAGCTGGGTATTATAGAAGGTTTATTAAGGGATTTTCTTCGATTGCCTTACCAATGACTAAACTGACTCGGAAAGATGTTAAGTTTGAATGGAATTCTGATTGCGAAAATAGTTTTGATGAATTGAAAAAGAGGTTGGTAACTGCACCTGTTCTTACTATTCCGCATGGTGGAGATGGTTTTGTTGTTTATACCGATGCTTCACATCAGGGGTTGGGTTGTGTTTTTATGCAGCATGGTAAAGTTATTGCCTATGCTTCTAGGCAGTTGTGTACACATGAACGTAATTATCCTACACATGATTTGGAACTTGCTGCTATTGTGTTTGCTTTGAAATTATGGCGTCATTATCTATATGGTGAGGTATGTGAAATTTTTACTGACCATCAAAGCCTTAAGTATTTGTTTACTCAGAAGGAGTTGAATTTGAGGCAGAGGCGGTGGATGGAGTTAATTAAAGATTATGATTGTACAATTCACTACCACCCAGGAAAGGCAAATGTAGTTGCAGATGCTTTGAGTAGAAAGGCTTCAGGCAGGTTATCTTGTATTCGATGTGCTAGAGTTGCTCATATTATGGAGTTGAGATTGATGGGAGTGGAATTGCAGCTAGCAGATGGGGACAGATTCTTTGCTCATGTAAGTGTGAGGCCTTTGTTAGCTACCCGTATTCATGATTTGCAAAGTCAAGATCCTTTCCTTGAGAAGAAACGACAAGATGTCCAAGACGGTAAGTCTGAAGATTTTTGTATTGTGAATGATGGCACTTTATTGTTTAAACAGCGGTTGTGTGTGCCTAATGTGTGTGGATTGAAAGAGGAAATTTTAGATGAGGCTCATAATTCCATTTATACTATGCATCCTGGTAGCACTAAAATGTATAGGGATTTAAAGGAGCATTATTGGTGGAATAATATGAAGAAGGAAATAGCTGATTTTGTTGCGAGGTGCCTTATATGTCAGCAAGTGAAAGTGGAGCATCAGAAACCTACTGGTCTGCTTCAGCCATTGCCAATACCCGAATGGAAATGGGATCATGTAACGATGGATTTTGTAGTTGGGCTTCCTCGATCTCAGAAGGGGTCAGATTCGATTTGGGTAGTGGTGGACAGATTGACCAAATCCGCTCATTTTCTAGCAGTCAAGACTACGTATACAGTTGATAGGTATGCTAGATTGTATGTTAATGAAATTATTCGATTGCATGGGGCGCCTGTTTCTATTGTTTCAGATAGGGACCCTACTTTTACATCCAGATTTTGGGATAGCTTGCAGTATGCTATGGGTACTAACTTAAAGTTTAGTACGGCTTTTCATCCCCAGACAGATGGGCAGTCTGAAAGGACAATACAGATTTTGGAAGATATGCTTAGAGCTTGTGTGCTTGATTTCAAAGGTAATTGGGATGAATATTTGCCTTTGATAGAATTTGCATATAACAATAGTTTTCAGTCTACTATTGGTATGGCTCCATATGAAGCATTGTACGGTAGACGATGTCGTACACCGATATGTTGGGGTGAAGTTGGTGAAAGGAAGATAGAGGGTCCAGAATTAATTGAAGTCACCACTGAAAAAGTGAAGATTATTCAAGATAGAATGAGAATAGCTCAAAGCAGACAAAAAAGTTATGCGAATAAACGACGAAAAGATTTGGAATTCCAGAAAGGGGATTATGTGTTTCTTCGGATATCTCCATGGAAAGGAGTTATGAGGTTTGGAAAGAAAGGGAAATTAAGTCCACGCTACATTGGACCTTATGAAATCCTTGAGAAAGTCGGGATGGTTGCCTACAAGTTAGCGTTACCACCAGAATTATCTCGGTTACATGATGTTTTCCATGTTTCTATGTTGAGAAAGTATGTAGCAGACCCTTCACATGTATTGGTGGAACAACCTATTGAGTTGAAGGAAGATTTGAGCTACGTGGAAGAACCGCTTGCTATCGTTGATAGGAAAGAACAAATATTAAGATCAAAGGTGATCCCACTTGTGAAAGTTGTGTGGAGAAGGCATTCCATGGAAGAAGCTACATGGGAGAGTGAGGATAGCATGAAAATGCGTTATCCCTATTTGTTTGATTCGGACAACCAAGGTATGTCAATTTCGAGGACGAAATTTCCTAACAGGGGGAGAATTGTGACAACCCGAATATAATTATGATTAATTATACGTAAATCATGCCTAGCTTGTGTGATATGATTAGTGTGTTATTAATATATGTGATGTTAATTTATTATGTTTAGTCTAATCCTACCTCCAAAAAGCATGAAATGTCGAATTAGTTACAAATACAAAATTTGAAGGTTTCGATAGGAATGTCCATGTTTAAGGCTAGTTTTGACCTTTATGACATAACAATTGACTTGAGGTGAAAACTACATAATTGTAGACAAGTGAGTTATGGTTGTAACACAACAAACAGTGAATGAAACGGAGGTTCGAGTGAGAAGTTATACCAAAATTACGAAACAAGGGCAAAGTAGTCCATCCGTTAAGTAGTATTTTGTCTTAATATGGCAACAAATGTTTTATTCTCATTGGTTGGGAAGGGTGGTGGCTTTGGCCGACCTCAAACCCTTAGAATTACCTCTTTATTCAGCCAAAATGCAGCCATGAGAGATTTTAAGCCTAAGGAAAGAGAAGTTAGGAAGAAAAAGTGAGGAGAAAATTGAAGAAAATTCATAGAAAATTACGAAAAAGCCCCTAAGGTAATTCCAACCATGAATCTTGCTATTTTTTCTTTCATTTATGATTTATATGATATAAATCCTTGATTTTTATTGAACTTTCATGTTTGGGTGCATATGTATGGATATATGCAAGTTTAAGTTAAGTTGAATGTACAAAACCCTAAGATTGCTTTGTTTAGAAACTTTGTTTATTCAAACTTCCATATATTTTTGTATAGTTACTGGAATCGATTGCTTCCAATTGGATATTAACATGGACTCATATATGTATGACATATCCGAAAATCATGTGAAAATACCAATAAATGAGTCCTTGGTGAGGGTTTGAAGTTCGGGTAAGAAATCTGCCCTAAGGATGAAAATATGCCCGCCATGTGTTCGGTGTTTTGCTTGACATAGCAAACGAACCTTAAAAATTATGAAACTTTAATATTATATTTTTCAATGTGTTTACTGATGTTGGGTGAAAGATCATAGAAATTTATGATGTATAAAAATCATGAAAATTCCTGGAAGTTGAATGAACGATAAAAGAGCCTATAGGGCAGATTTGCTATGTAGTGAAGAAATAGGCTTATTTTGCTCTAGGAAACTCGGAATGATGTGCCGTCTTTTGTTTTGGAAACATGATATAATAAGGATTGGATTACCAAGAATAATTAAAAAGGGTTTGGGCTGTAATTTGAATATGTTAGATATCAGAACCTGAGTCTAGATGGGACTTCATTTTAATGAATGATTTGAATTGAATAATATGATGCTTATGAATTGAGTTATGATTGAAGTTATTCTTTGGACTATTAATATTCTTATGATGATACTAATATTGTGAGAATGATAGGAAGGGAAGAAGAGCTGATTGAACAAGTACAGGATAAAGGCAAGGGAAAATCCAGTTAAACTGTCAAGGTGAGTGTACTTATGATTTGTTTCATATATAAATATGAATATAGCTCTAAGAGCGGATTTGTTTGAATACTTCGGTATTCAGGATTTGTTTGGATATTAAAATATACAGGATTGGTTGGGTCTTATGATCCAGGATTGGAATTGGACAAAGATCCAATGATTTGTTGGAACTTATGTTCCAGGATTTGTTATTGCCAATGGGCAGAATTATTTGGAACTTATGTTCCAGGATTTGTTATTGCCAATGGGCAGGATTGTTCAGATTTTATATTCACATATTCGATATAGAATTGTTATTCTATTGCAGGGAAGGAGTACCTCACTAAGCTTAATGCTTATAGTTTATATTTTAACAAATTTCAGGTTTGTACGCTGCCAGCTAGGATAATATATGACCGGTAACTTGAGAGTTGCACCGTTAGAAGAGCTGGGGTTTAAGTATGGAGATTTTATCGTTGTCACACTGAAGATTTTGATATACTCATACATTGTATATATTGATTTAGTATGGATTGAGTTTATCATAGTTAATCGTAGTATTGTATAATCTCTAAATATGACTATGATGTTGATTTCGTTATGGCACAAGAATAATATTATGTTGATTATGCACATTATGCAGTAAAATATGGATAGATGAATTATATTTCCAATGGGCTCAAGATTATGATTTAATTATTCTAATAATGAATGATTAGTATGGATATTGGGTTTGGGGTGTGACACTCAAGGTCTTAAGAGCCAATCGTAAATGTCCGACATGGTCCTCCTCGGACCGTGAATAGATCAGGATATTGTCAATGAACACGATAATAAAATGATCCAAGTATGGCCTGAATATACGATTCATCAAATCCATGAATACTGCAGGCGCATTGGTTAAGCTGAACGGCAAGACCCGAAACTCGTACGAACCATATCGAGTCAGGAACGCTGTCTTCGACACATCCTCCTCACGAATCCTCAACTGGTGATAACTAAAACGTAAATCAATCTTCGAAAAGAATGAAGCATCCCTCAACTGATCGAACAGATTATTAATGTGAGGTAACGGATACTTGTTCTGAATCGTCACCTTGTTCAACTCTCGATAATCGACGCACAATCGAAGTGAGCCATCCCTTTTCTTCACAAAGAGCACTGGAGCTCCCCAAGGCGAGGTACTCCTACGGATAAAACCTTAGCCCAATAGCTGTTGAATCTGCTCCCTAAGCTCCCTCATCTCTAAGAGTGCCATACGGTACGGGGCCCTGGCAATCGGTCTCGTGCCCGGCGCTGACTCTATACAAAACTCTATCTCACGAGCTGGAGGTAAACTAGTAACCTCAGCGAAGATGTCCGTGAACTCCCTCACTATAGGGATCGTATCCAAAGAAATGGACACCCCATTAGGAGAATCGTCCTCAATGTAAAATAGATGTATGATGGCTCCACCCTCTAGACCAGGTAATGCTATTAGGTACATCTCCTGACCAGGAATGGAAAATGTGATCGCACTCCCACGACAGTCAATCTGGGCATGATATGCATACAACCAATCAAACCCTATAATCACGTCGTAGGTACACATCTCAATCAAAATAAGGTCGACAGAGAAGTGAAGCCTCACGATCTCAATCGCGACCCCTCTACAAACGTGGCGAAGGTCCGTACCACTTAAAGGTGTACTCACATGGGCAACTATCGCCTCTGAAACGTCTATCATCCCCGATGTCCTAGCAAACTCATAACTGGAGAATGAGTGTGATGCACCAGTGTCAAAAAGTACTCTCACATGAGAACTATAAACATAAAACGTACCCTGAATCGCCGGTCGTCGCACCTGCGGCTGAAAAGGTTGAACGTCATATACACGACCATGGTACAACTGTGGCTGAATTGGTGTTGCTGCTGCCATTGGCAATGCCAGAAATGGTGGTGGTGGTGGTGGGAGTACCTGCTACTGTGCTCTATCTCCTTGTGCCTATCCTCGGGGACAAGCCCTACTCATATGTCCAGTCTCTCCGCACTGGAAGCACACAATAGGACCCCCATCTCATGCCTGCTGCACCAAAGCTCCGATGTTGGGCCTATTAGCCCGGTGTTGATCTCTCACACCCTGACCCCGTTAGCCCAGTTGGTCCTACCCTCTCTGGACCTGGCCCTGCTGCGGGTGACCCTGACCTGGAATGGTCTGAACCGGATTGGCCTGACCCTGCTGGCCTTGGGCCTGCTGCCCATGGTGACGGCCTCTGTACCGCTTGGCCTGATGGCCTCTTGACTGTTGGCCTACTTGTGGGCCCTGTTGGCCTGCAACTACAACCTCATGCGGCCTACCCTGCTGGCCTATCACCCCTCGTTTGCCCACCACATGCTCAGAACGATCATTTCAATGATGCAATGCTACATTCACCGCTACCTCATAACAGTCAAACGCCGGATTCGCCAGTAAGAACCCCCGAATTGGCCAAGATAGCCCCTCAATAAACCTCTGAGTCTTCAAAGAATCATCTTCCTGCACCTCAGGAGAAAACTCTACCAATGAGGTAAACTCTCGCTCATACTCAAAAACTAAACTAGTTTTCTTCAGGGTATCAAACCTTCTCCTCAAAGCCACACGTTGTGCGGGAGGTACAAACTTCGCCTCGAAACGAGCCCAAAAATCAGCAATAGGCATAACATCCCGCTGAGCTGTAGAAGTAATGGACTCCCACCAGCACAATGCCTCCTCAGTCAGACGAAAGGTAGCTAAAATCTGTTTCTGCACCTCTGTGGAGTCAACTAGTCTCAAATGTCTGCATATATCTCGCTTCCACTGAAGCGCCTCCAACGGACCCACGTCACCGACAAACGAAGGCGGACGTCTTTTCTCAAATCCACTCACAACAGATGCCCATGTGGGTTGCACAACTACTGGCACCTGTGGCTCTGGCTCAGCCACTGCAGGTGGTGCGATGACAACATGTGGTACCGGTGCTGGTGCTGGCACTGGTGCGGGCGCAAGATGTGCGGAAAGTGCTGCTGCTACTGCTGTAGCTACAACCTGTACTATAGCCGTCAAATCGGCCTGGGACAAACCTCCTACCGTCCCCTGTGCGGGTGGGGGCGGCTGCTCCTGAGCCCCCGCCCGTCCTGCCACTCCTGCCAGTTTACCACTGCGTCTCCTCATCTGAAGAGAGTAAACACAGAGTATGAGAACTAAAAGGAAAATTTCAAAACATATATCACATATATAATTGGGTTCAACAGTTTAAAGTGATGGATATATCATGCGAAAATTCCTAACTCCTGATAAAAGTAAACCTTCATGCGTGGAGCGTCTCGCAAGCGAAATCCAAACAAGGAACCCCTCTTATACACTCGGGCACTCATAGTCGGTCCTGTCGGATCAGTGGCTCGATTTTTTTTTCCCGAAGTCATAGAATACAAAACATAGTTGTAAGGCTCAAAGTATCAAAGAAATGATGCGCAGAAAACGTAACAGACGCCCTCAGATCCCTGAAGGCTCTAAAACCGTGCTCTGATACTAACTGTGACAACCCTGCTTTTTATATCTAATTCGGTTAGCTACGCCCAATTAAATTAAAGCGGAGCGTCAATATGTTGGCATTAGAAACATTATTTAAATAAACGCAGTAAAGTAAACACGTACACTTTCATACATGTAACCATATCACATCATGACAGCTACAATAAGTGAAACCGACTCATAACTATTAACTGTAATAATCCATCAGTAATCTCAAACTGAAAATATAAAATGCCAATACATGCGGCTCAACACAAAACGGGAAAGCGTAATACAACAATTTTCTCAAATTCCAAGTGTAAACAAAGTGATATTAATCTCTGATACCACCCTTAAGAAAAGGGAAACAAACGACACAAATTAAAATAGAATAACTCCACGGCTACAGGAATCCTAAGATTGATATGATCTCATCAAGCTCCATAGTCTATTGTCCAGTGGGATGAGGACCTGTCATATATAATATATATAGGAGTGGAGCAAGAATCAAGAGAGACGAACGTCAAAGCAAGAAAACAAGCTATAAGATTATAATATGTACTTGTAATGAAAGCACACGAGTCATTACTCGTCTCCAGTAATTAAGTTATTCAATTACCCAACCAATGCTCTTATGTCGTGACTACCCAACCCAAACTCGAGTAACGTGTAGCCTCACATCGTATCATGATTAATCATTATTAATCTCATTTCAGTATTTAACGTATCAAAATATTTCCTTCAAGTATAATATCAAATGCCTCGATTCGGGATATTACTTTAAGACACAAGCATAATATCTCACACAACAAGTCATATCGGGTCACTATCGTTATCCGGGGGAACAAGTCGTAACACTAGGCCTACACACAAATATTCTCCAATATTACGTGGCAAGGGCAATCATACTAAGTCCTAAATCACATGGCATTTCAAGGTCTTTCTATCCGACCCGCATTACGACTATGTGTCTGGTTCCGATGGTTTATCTACGACACGGCAGTCGAGCGGAAGCTAACCGGATCAATCACAAAAAATTACATTCAACATGTGCCTACATCGACCGGAGGACTAGTCTAGTGTATACTCGATAATATACATGTAAAATAATTTCACGCTTATGTATATATACAATCGTGTCAAGTCTCTTACTCGAGTTATACCATAGTCATTAATTTACTAATTCAACATCAAATCATTTCAAGGTTATATATCCCTAATAACCATAAGTATGTGATCAATTTAGGATATTAGGCACAACACCACAATTATCTTACTAACAACATAAAAAGTATTATCACTCTTATTTCAACAACATGCTGACCAGAATTTAAAATGCAGATTCGAGACTCTTCTGATCCGTTTTTGGAAAAACTTAAAACTACAAAGTTGTTTGGAACGTGATTTTCTATAAGGACACGCGTGCACGCTACCATAGCCGGCCTAAAACAGACCCGAAACTAACATATAATATTCGCCCCTGTTTTCGACAACTTTCTGCCCAGAATTTTAAAACGCCGATTTAAGGCTTTTCTGATCCGTTTTTGGGAAAACTTAAAACTACAAAGTTATTCAGAACGTGATTTTCTACAAGGACACTCGGGCACGCTACCACAGCCGGCCTAAAACAGACCCAAAATTAACATATACAGTTCGGACCTGTTCACGATAACTTTCTGCGCAGAATTTTAAAACGCATTTTCGAGGATTTTTCGATTCGTTTTTGAAAAAACTTAAAACTACAAAGTTGTCCAGAATATGATTTTCTATCGGGCTATGCGGATGAAACATACATTTTCGGAATTAAAACAGCTCAAAACAGTTTTTAATATGACAATTTCCTCAATTTCATAGATTTCTCAAATTCAAGAGTTTGTTCAACAATTCAATCCCTATAATGATGTTATTGCATTTGAATCTACATGGTGGATGATCCTAATACATTGCATATCATTTTTAACATCAATTTCATATTAATTTAGGGATCCAAATACATGTTCATGTGAAATTTCATTATAGATACATATTATACACATATAGGTTATTAACTTGCCTTGGATTGTATGAAGAAATTAAAATCCTCTTGAAATCCTCTTAGCTTCTGCTCTTCTTACTCTCTCTCTCTACCAAACCCTAGCCTCCTTATGTGAAATGAAATAATGAAGACTTCTTCTCTTCTTTTCTATTTATACCTAGGATTAGTTTATTTACAAAAATGCCATTGCACCAAATTTAACCCTCTCGATTCTTTTACGCATTAATTCGCATCTAATATTTAAGTCGCACATTCGTATCTCAATTAATTCATTTTAAATTTTTATTTCCAAACTTTTCGAATATATATACTGGCATTGTTTTTTTTTCAATTAGTTCAATTTTAATTCAATAAAAATGCGGGGTATTACAGTAACCTTTTAATTTTTCGATTAAATTGATTTTCAATTTCATTTTAGAAAATTTTAAACATGTGAAATGCTTCACTTTCATTTTTTATTAAATACACAATTGAATAATCAGAACAATCATCAATAAAAGTAATAAAATAACATTTTCCATTTCTAGTGGTGAGACCATCCAATTCACATATATCCTAATGAATTAAATCAAGTGGTTCAGAATCTCTACAAACCGATTTATGTGGTGTCTTAGTTATTTTTGCTTGACTACACCATTCACATTTTTCAAAATCATTTAATAATAATTCTGGAATTAATCCTAAAGTGCTCATATTTTTAACAAGTCGCTTATTAACATGACAAAGTCTAGCATGCCAAATATTAAATAAACAAGCAATATAAGCACAAGGAGAAATTTTAGTCATCGCATCAACATTCAATTTAAACATCCCATCAGTGGCATGGCCCTTGCCTATAAAATTTTATTTTTGGTCAAAGTAAATAAATTAGCACCAATAGTTTGAGTGAAGCCAGCTTTGTTTAGAAGATAACGCGAAAACAAATTTGTCCTTATCTCAAGAGTGTGAATAACATCTTTGAGGATAACAGTTTTTTCCAAAGTGAACTTTAATTCCACATTTTCAGTGACAACAACCTTAGTGGAGTGAGAATCACCCAACAACACCTTCTTATCTGCTTTCTTAGAATAAGTCTTAAAAGAGTACAGTCATAACATATATGGCAGGAAGAGCTAGTATCCCCCCACTACCCTTCGACACCGCTAACCATGTTGATTTTAGAAATCATAGCACATATGTCCTCTCCAGTCAAATTCTCTTGTGCGTTTGGCACATTGCGACATTTGTGAGCCATATGGCCAGGCTTGCCACACTTGAAATAGAGAAACTATCCCGAGTTTCTAGACTGTCCATTTTTAGGGTTCTTATTCTTATTCTGAGTCTAATTTTTAAAATTCTGGTTGTGGCTCTTTTTCTGAAATTTTATATTTTTTCCATTTTCCTTTAAAATAGCTGGAGTGTGGTTCTTTTATGATTTTCGTTGTTATTCACAACAAGAATTTCATCTTTGTAGTCCTGTTTTCGGGATTCCTCCTCAATTCTCAATTTAGTAATAAGTGACTCAAGTGAAAATTCTTTAGATTCATGCCTCAAACTATTTTTAAATTATTTGAACATCAGAGGTAATTTATCAATAATCACAGCCACCTGAAATTGCTCATCTAAAGTCAAGCCTTCGAACATAATTTCGTGGGCAATCATTTGCAAATCATGGGTTTGAGCAACAACAGATTTATTATCCGTCATTTGAAATTTTAAATAACGGTTGACAACATATTTTTTAGCACCCGCCTCCTCCGTGTCATATTTTTTAAAAAGGGTATCCCAAACATCTTTTACAGTTTTATAATTGGCATAATAATAAAAAGTTCGTCACTCAAAGCATTCAAAACATAATTCTTGTGCAGAAAATCATTTTCCTCCCAATTTCAAATTGTTTTGCTTTCCTCAACAGTTGGTGGATTAGTTACTACGGGTTTGTCAAATAAAACGCACGATGCGACTTTTTTCGCAGTTAAATAAAATAACAGTTTTTTACTCCAATGTTTAAAATGTTGGCCTTCATACTTAAAAGTCTTGTTAAGGTTGGTTGAGTTAATTTCCTCCATTGGCAGATTTGTAGACACCTTAAAATTTTTATTGCAGTAGTAATTTAAATGGAAAAAATTAAAGGAACCAAATTACCCAATAACGTGCAGAAAAACCAAGATAGAAAAAATAAAAAAACCTGGATGGATGAACAGTCTATAATAATGGCTGAGTCCCGAACAATGTCGCTCTCTTTAAGGTGTTTTGCGGCTACCTCTTCAATTTGTGCTAACAGATAATAGCCTCGCCACCCCTAGGATAAAACAGCCTCAGGAAAACCCAAAAATTATGAACCAGCAGCACGAGTCCGATTCATTCAACTAACATCCATCCTATAATATATATTGCTCGACTCGATGTGGTATAATTAATCTGGAATTGGATTAGTCATTTAGTATGATAATTATTGGTGATGAATAAATATTATTCTATGGGGAAAAAAAATTCTGCTGTAGCAGTTATTTATTTGAGAGAAGAATTTTTCTGAATATAAAAGTTGCAAAAAAGCTGTATTAAAAATGGAGGACAGACTCTCCTTTTATGTAGAAAAGAAATTAACATTAGTGGGCAAAACACGTGGAAGAAAAAACCGAAAGACTCGGTTGTTGAAAGACTTTATCAACACACCTTTTTAATTAATTAAAATTACCGTTAAAGAAAATAATTTTTAAGGCCAAAAATTTGTCAATTTATTTGTCCAAAAAAAATTATTTCTTAATGAGCCCAAGCCCAAGACCCGGACTCGGGTAAGGGAACAAAACTGGCAGACGACGGTGACGGTGGTGGAGGCGCACGCGCGTGTGTGGCTTGACCCAATAAGTCTTCCACCCATACATACAAAATATCTAATGCCCAAAGGTCTTACCCATTTGTTCCAAATTATCGGTAAATATACCACACCATTTGTTAGTCCCTTACCGATGTGGAACTAAGGGCGTGGGCACATGCTACTGAAATTGTCATAGACTAAAGCTTATGTTTCTTTCAAAGTTTTACATACACAGGTGGCATACAACTGTTCCAACAACCCCCCACTTGCAAAATTTGAAAATATTTTATCGAGCAATTATCCATAGAATTGTGCATAAGGTGTCTTTCTACTTGAACCTTTACGTAGTAAAGATGATTCAGAATATAGTAGAGTAACCGTAGTTTTGAACTCTATCGCTAGAAACATCCCACAGATAACCCTACTTGGGTGTAGTTCTAATAACCAGCACTTTACGGCCATGTGCTTCTATCCCAGTATAGTGAACGCTTTAGGAATTTGCCCAAAATATCCATAGGAAGCGACCACACTTCCACATTCACATAGGTGAGTCTATAAAAAATACTCCTGTAGCTAGGTACCCCACTCAAAATAGATCTATAGATCTCATTAGGAGTTATAATAACTCATCCTTAACTCGCTTCTAGATATCATGCTCCATGGGGATGGACTCGGAGTAAAACCTCATTATATATTAATTAATAATAGCATGATTCAACCCATGTCACTTGTGACTTTTTATTACCCTTTGAACATGTTTCTTGGGATCTCCAGTCTATATGTTGGGTTACATTCACAAATGATTCATTTATCCAAGGGATTTAGTCCCATCCCTTTCGAGGTGTTCCACACCTTCTCCATAGCTAGACCTTTCGTCAAAGGATCAACTAAGTTCTGTTCAGACCGTATATGATCCACCCTCACAGCACCCATAGAGATGAATTATCTAACAATACGATGTTTACGACATATTTGTCATCTCTTATCATTAGAGTAACAGTTCTCAACTTTTGCAATAGCCGCGGTACTATCACAATGAATCAAAACGACTAGTATCGGTGTTTCCCATAATGGGATATCTGACAGAAGGTTTCTTAACCACACTGCCCCTTCACTAGCAGTAGCTAGTGCTATCATCTCAGACTCCATAGTTGATTGAGCTAACATAGTTTGTTTCTTAGATTTCTAAGAAACTGCACCACCAGCGATGCTAAATATATATCCACTAGTAGCCTTCGAATCATCAGATAGGGTGTTCCAATCAGCATCACTAAATCCTTCAAGGACAGCGGGATGCTTATTATAGTGTAATCCGAGGTTCATAATCCTTTTAAGGTACCGCATGACCCTCTCAATAGCATGCCAATGCTCCATACTAGGTCTACTAGTAAATTTACATAGTACTCCCACACTATAAGCTATGTCAGGTCTACTTCAATCAGTAGCATAACGTAAGCTACCAATTATGCTTGCATAAGCATTTTAATTTACACTGTCGACAACGTTCTTAAATAACTTTACACTAGGGTCAAATGGAGTACTAGCAGGTTTACAATCAAAGTAATTGTATTTCTTTAGAACTTTCTTAATGTAATGGGATTGATCTAAAGAAAGTCCCTTTTCTTGCCTAGTAATATTAATTCCTAATATTACACTAGCTTCACCCAAATCTTCATATCAAAATTGGCACACAGTAATGATTTAACATTTTCTACGGCATGAATATTAGAACCAAATATAAGCAAGTCATCAACATAAAGACATATGATAGTGAAAATGTTCTCTATATATTTATAATAAATGCATTGTAACACCCCGTATTTTTGTGATATTTATTTTATGGGATTAATTAAATTAATTGCGTATTAATTGGAAATTAATCCGGATTAAAAATACCAGTGAGATGCGAGTTGGTATTTGATTATATGTGCATATATGATTATATATGAATATTGAATTACGAAATTTATCGTGAGATTGAAATACAACAATTTGGAAATTTTGTTGAGACGCGTGTGACAGTCGCGTCGGGGAAATTTTTTTAATTAAAAAGTGAATTTTAGTTCTATTAATCGTATGGTCGTTTTGAGTGCACCAACGCGTCCGGAAGGGTCGAAATAGTCAAAAAACACTAGCCGGGGGTTTGGTTTGGATCCCGGGGCATTTTTAGGCCATACCGACAACGTATAAGGGTAGTTTGGTAATTTTGAATTTTGGGGAATTAAAACCTACGAAAATTGGGAATTAATATCTGATTTGGCATTAACCCACTAAGCCCACTAATACCCAAATAAGCTACGGAAGTTATTGAAACTTGTTCCAAAAGAATTTCCAAAGCACAAACCCTAGCCACCATTAACTTTGGAGAAGAAAGCTTGTAGAGAGAGAGGAGAGGAGAAATCTGCACAGAGAGAGAGAACCATCCATCAATTCGTCATCAAAATCAGAGATTCAAATAAGGCAAGTGGTTTAATTTCAATTAATTTCAAAGAATGCTTCTTCCATGCGTAGGAATCTGTTTTAATCATATTTGGTTGGGAATTAGATGAAAAACCCATTAAATTGGAAATAGAAATTACATTCTTGATGAGGAAATTGCATGTAGATTTGTAGTTGATGATTATACTAATGATATCACAATTAGTATGAAACCGAAAACGGATTTAATTAGGCTCCTTGATGATTTATAAATTCTAGGGTTCATGTGTTTGAAATTGGGGAAAAATATGTAGAGATTTGATATTTGAATGATGTTAGGATGAAGTAACACCCCCAAACATGTTAATATGTGACCTAAGGATGTTTAGGGACGATTAGGAACCTTAAACAATCATTGGAGTAATGTTTGGATGAGATTTGAGGTGTAGAGAGATGGGAAAAACGAAAATAAGAAATCTGGGCTCGAATCTGGCCGCTCGTTAGAAGACCTGCCCAGGTCGTTCGAACGAACTCGTTCGAACGAGCTTCTAACGAGTTGACCATTGACTTCTAATGAGGGTGAATTTCGTTCGATAACTTCGTTCGAACGAGACTTCGTTAGACTTCGAACGATTTGACAGTTTAGGCTTTTTAGCCTGTTTTGATCCCAAGTGTCCCGTAACCTCGTGTATAGGTTGAGATAGCTTTCCCGTGATGATTAATTGATATAATTGGGATATTTGGGATATAATGAGGAGTCAAACCTAGAAGTGTAGTTTGAACCTAAGGGAATATAGGAATTAGGACGTGAGAGTCTATTACGATGCGCGAACTATTGACGGCCTAATTTATTATATTAACCGGGGAACATATAAAGTGTGTAGTATTATATGTTGGTACGAGAATGAGAAGTACACCACCAATATACATTATGGTGATTACTAAGATGTGTGAATACTTAGTATATGTATTGATTTTATGTGTATGACATACCTACCATACTTGCTATCACGGGAGGTTTGCGTCCGCTTAGGGCCCTCTAATCCTTGCGTTGCCCGGATTTAGACTGGTTACCTCGATGAACATAAGTCAGAGAAGGACTTATTGGGATGTTAATAAGTCTGCTGATCATGGGAGCGCAGGTATGTGTGTGACCCATGTGATGTGACTGTGTTCGCCTCCATTATTTGTGATGTTGTTATCTGTGAACTATTCCTGAGAGATTCGGAATATGTGATCCTTATGTACGTGATGTACCGGGATGGATAGCAGAGTATGTGTGCACCGCAGCTAGTCTCGGGGTGCTTGTATTGTATATCTATGACGTGAATAATATGCACTTAATTAATGGGAACTTTCATGTTGTTATTGTGAACATAATTATGGTAATGTAGTGAGAGAACATAACGGGTTAACTGATAGTGAATTATGTTACTAATTGAGAATCTGAGTTTAAGTGAAGCCTCTATTTATTTGATAACGCTAAAATGTAATATGGGGATCGAGTAGTACGGGGTGGAACTTATTACAGTTTGGTTAGATGTGTATGTCATGTTTATGGGTACGGTACGTTAGGAGTGCACATGTAGTCGAGAGGTGAGAATTTCATGTGAGTTCACGTCCTAACATGTATTTTGCATTTAATGTTTTAATGTTATTAAAACACTTGCTATTTTCAAAATGATTTCCACTTTCGGGCTCTGACCCATTTGCTTTCAAATCTATTTTTGCAAAAACCATTTTAGGTGCCCAGCCATAAGGACACCATGCTTAGGATTCTCATTCAGGTGACGAGCTGTAGCTGTTTGTGGAAGTTACAGGACTTTGCTTGTAGACGTTCCATCTATCTTGACTCAATATTCTTCACTTATCAGTTGTAGGGCATGTCGCCCATTTCTTTTAGAGACATTTCATTTATTTTAGGTATTCAGACTTTTGGCATGTAATTATTCAGGATTTAGACTTGTCTTATATTTTTAGTTGTGGGACTATTGTGAGGAGTTTTTTCCTCTGGACTTATTATTATTAATTGTTTGTTACTTCATTACTTAGTTACGGTGAATGGGTTATGTTGTTCTTCCATTATTCTTTTATATCATGTTAATCAGACTTAACTTAAAATTTGGCACTTACTTTTTAAATACTAGGTGGTTAGTAATTATTAAAGTGTTTTCGACAGTGATGCTATTAACTGAACCAACTTGGCATTTTGAATTAATTTAATAAAGGAGTAGCTACCCGGTATTTAATTAGTCGGGGTGTCACAGGTGGTATCAGAGCATCAGGTTCTAGTGTCCTTTAGGATCTGAACGACTTATTATGTTTCCGCTGAGCTTTCTTTGATGTAGAGCCCTATACTTTAGGACTGTTGTATTCTTTTGTATATTCTATGTTCTTCAGATATTTTAAGTTTATAACTTCGAACTTATAAACTTCATTCTTATTTCAGATGCCTCCATGACGTGCAGAAGGGTTCCCAGGAATGCGACGCCAGAACCACAGCCCGCACCAGCTCAGGGCACGATGAATGCCGCCGAGGTTGCAGCCATTGTGGCCCAGGCGGTAAATGCCGCACTAGCAGTAGTTCAGCAGGCACAACCTCAGGCGCCGATAGTCGCACCAGTTCAAGCTCATTCATTCCCGTCTGCTTGGGAACGTATACGTGATGCTTTTCAGAAAGCACACCCCCTGGAGTTCGCAGGTAGCTCCGATGTGGTAGTTTGAGTCAGTGGAGGAAGGACATACAGCGAAACCTGAGGATGTATGAGTGCACGAATGTCCAGAAGCAGATAATAGCTACCTTTAAGCTAGTGGGGTCTGCACTGCAGTGGTGGGAGTCTATTACCACCGTAGAGGAGAGGGATACTCTCACTATTCAGGTGTTTTGGGTGCGGTTTGACCGCAAGTACTTTCCGTCGGCTGTTCACACAGAGATGAGGAGGAAGTTGATGAGCCTCAAGCAGGAGGGTAAGATTGTGGCCGAGTATGAGGCCGAATTCACTGATCTTCTGAACAATTTTTCGGATGAGATACTGACGGAGGAAAAGAAGATACAGAAATTTACGGACGGGTTGACATGGAGGATTCGTCAGCACTTGTTAGGGAACCTCTTGTTAGCTACTTATTCTGATGTGGTTAACGCTGCATTGCTCCATTGCCAGGATCATCGCTTTCATATGACTGAAGGCAAGAGGTCAGGAGAGTCCAGCCATCAGGGCAGGACTGGAGGAAATGGTGCCAGTGGGACACAATCTGTTCAGGGGCAGAGACAGGGTGATCAGGGCTCCCAGCAGGGGGATCACAAGAGGTTCAGGTCAGGAAATTTCAGGCACGGACAGGGAGGTTTCCGGCAGGGCCATCAGGGTCCGAACGGCCATCAGAACTAGCAGGGTCAGAATGGTCAACATCAGTTTCAGCAGGGCCAACAGGGCCAGTGGAGGAATGGTAACGGCCACCAGGGCCGGGGGCCGTAGGGACAGAGAGGGGGAAACTTCCCGGGGAAGTGTTTCATTTGTGGCAAGACTGGCCATAAATGCCAGGACTGTCCTGATAGGGGCAGGGCCCCGCAGCAGCAGCAGGGTGCTCGACATGAGCCACAGAGGCCACTTTTTCCACCAGCCCTCCCAGCTCCAGCCCAGGTGCCTGCTCTTCCAGTCATTCCAGCAGTTCCTGTGCAGCAGGGACAATTACAGTATGGACGTGTCTATAACGTCCACCAGGCAGCGGCTCCGCAGGCACCACCCGCTATTGAGGCTACGTTTCCTATCCATGGTACTATGGGTCGGGTTTTGTTTGATACGGTGGCAACACATTGTTTTATAGCTACACATTTTGCGAAAGCCTTAGGGTTGTTAGCTACGGTAGAGAGCACAGTGACGTGTGTAGACTCACCATTAGGGAGTGGGTCACTTATTTTCTTTATATGCCGGGGAGTGGGGGTAGAGATTGGTAGTCTGGTATTACCTGCAGATATGTTGGTATTAGATATGCATGTTCACGATGTGATTATCGGTATGGATTGGCTCGCAGATTATAGAGCCATGATTGATTGCTTCGGTGGGACCATTGTTTTTTCCATTCCGGGGCAAGAGATGTTTGTAGTGGCGATGCCTCGCCCAGAGGGAGGCTTGACCGCTCATTTGTATTACATAGAGGAGGATACCTCTAAGGAGGTTGTGATTCCTTTAGATTCGATCCCAGTTGTCCGGGAGTATTCTGATGTGTTTCAGGAGATACCAGGCCTACCCCCCAGTCGAGAGATAGACTTTGTTATAGACTTATTGCCAGATACGAGACCTATAGCATGCGCACCGTACCGTATGGCTCCAGCTGAGATGAGGGAGTTACGGGATCAGATTGAGCAGTTGTTGGGTCAGGGGTTTATTCGGAGGAGTACTTCACCGTGGGGTGCCCCTGTGTTGTTCGTGAAGAAGAGAGATGGTTCACTGAGATTGTGTGTGGACTACCGAGAGTTGAATAAGGTCACGATACGGAATAAGTATCCGTTGCCTCGAATCGATGACTTATTCGACCAGTTAAGAGGAGCTTCTTTCTTCTCAAATATTGATTTGAGATTGGGATACCATCAATTGCGTATCAGGGAAGAGGATGTCTCGAAGACTACGTTCTTATCGAGATATGGATCTTACGAGTTTCGGGTTATGCCTTTTGGTTTGACCAATGCTCCAGCCGTGTTTATGGACTTGATGAATAGGGTGTTCAGGGATTTCCTAGATTAGTTTGTCATTGTCTTCAAATGCTCGGCGTGCTCCTCCTCTGTCTGGGAGTAGAACGAGTTGTATACAAAATATGAGAAATGCGGGTTTTGGCTGAAGGAGGTCCAGTTTTTGGGACATATCATTTCCGACTGAGGAATATCCGTTGATCCGGGGAAGGTATCCGCGGTGAGGGAGTGGGGATAGCCCACGACACCGACAAAGATCCATAGTTTCTTGGACTTAGCAGGTTACTACAGGAGGTTCATTCGGGGATTTTCGAAGATAGCGGGTCCTTTGACATATCTGACTCGTAAGAGTGTGCCATTCATCTGGAGTGATGCCTGTCAGTTGGCATTCGATGAGTGGAAGGATAAGTTGACCTCAGCACCTGTGTTAGCATTGCCGAGACCAGGAGTTGAGTATCTAGTATACACCGATGCGTCCTTATAAGGACTTGGAGGTGTATTGCAACAGGAGAGTCAGACCATAGTTGATTGAGCTAACATAGTTTGTTTCTTAGATTTCTAAGAAACTGCACCACCAGCGATGCTAAATATATATCCACTAGTAGGCTTCGAATCATCAGATAAGGTGTTCCAATCAGCATCACTAAATCCTTCAAGGACAGCGGGATGCTTATTATAGTGTAATCCGAGGTTCATAATCCTTTTAAGGTACCGCATGACCCTCTCAATAGCATGACAATGCTCCATACTAGGTCTACTAGTAAATTTACATAGTACTCCCACACTATAAGCTATGTCAGGTCTACTTCAATCAGTAGCATAACGTAAGCTACCAATGATGCTTGCATAAGCATTTTAATTTACACTGTCGCCAGCGTTCTTAAATAACTTTACACTAGGGTCAAATGGAGTACTAGCAGGTTTGCAATCAAAGTAATTGTATTTCTTTAGAACTTTCTTAATGTAATGAGATTGATCTAAAGAAAGTCCCTTCTCTTGCCTAGTAATATTAATTCCTAATATTACACTAGCTTCACCCAAATCTTCATATCAAAATTGGCACACAATAATGATTTAACATTTTCTACGGCGTGAATATTACAACCAATTATAAGCAAGTCATCAACATAAAGACATATGATAGTGAAAATGTTCTCTATATAATTATAATAAATGCATTGTAACACCCCGTATTTTTGTGATATTTATTTTATGGGATTAATTAAATTAAATGCGTATTAATTGGAAATTAATCCGGATCAAAAATACTAGCGAGATGCGAGTTGGTATTTGATTATATGTGCATATATGATTATATATGAATATTGAATTATGAAATTTGTCGTGAGATTGAAATACGGCAATTTGGAAATTTTGTTGAGACGCGTGTGACAGTCGCGTCGGGGAAATATTTTTAATTAAAAAGTGAATTTTAGTTCTATTAACCGTATGGTCGTTTTGAGTGCACCATCTCATCCGTAAGGGTCGAAATAGTCAGAAAACACTAGCCCGGGGTTTGGTTTGGGTCCCGGGGCATTTTTAGGCCATACCGGCAACGTATAAGGGTAGTTTGGTAAATTTGAATTTTGGGGAATTAAAACTTACGAAAATTGGGAATTAATATCTGATTTGGCATTAACCCACTAAGCCCACTAATACCCAAATAGGCTACGAAAGTTATTGAAACTTTTTCCAAAAGAATTTCTAAAGCACAAACCCTAGCCACCATTAACTTTGGACAAGAAAGCTTGTAGAGAGAGAGGAGAGGAGAAATCTGCACAGAGAGAGAGAACCATCCATCAATTCGTCATCAAAATCAGAGATTCAAATAAAGCAAGTGGTTTAATTTCAATTAATTTTAAAGAATGCTTCTTCCATGCGTAGGAATCTGTTCTAATCATATTTGGTTGGGAATTAGATGAAAAACCCATTAAATTGGAAATAAAAATTACATTCTTGATGAGGAAATTGCATGTAGATTTGTAGTTGATGATTATTCTGATGATATCACAATTAGTATGAAACCAAAAACGGATTTAATTAGGCTCCTTGATGATTTATAAATTCTAGGGTTCATGTGTTTGAAATTGGGGAAAATATGTAGAGATTTGATATTTGAATGATGTTAGGATGAAGTAACACCCCCAAACATGTTAATATGTGACCTAAGGATGTTTAGGGACGATTAGGAACCTTAAACAATCGTTGGAGTAATGTTTGGATGAGATTTGAGGTGTAGAGACATGGGAAAAACGAAATAAGAAATCTGGGCTCGAATCTGGCCGCTCGTTAGAAGACCTGCCCAGGTCGTTCGAACGAACTCGTTCGAACGAGCTTCTAACGAGTTGACCATTGACTTCTAACGAGGGTGAAGTTCGTTCGATAACTTCGTTCGAACGAGACTTCGTTAGATAGGCCAGTTCGTTCGAACGAACTCTCGTTCGAACAGCCTCGTTCGAACGAGACTTCGAATGAGTTGACAGTTTAGGCTTTTTAGCCTGTTTTGATCCCAAATGTCCCGTAACCTCGTGTATAGGTAGAGATAGCTTTCATGTGATGATTAATTGATATAATTGGGATGTTTGGGATATAATGAGGAGTCAAACCTAGAAGTGTAGTTTGAACCTAAGGGAATATAGGAATTAGGACGTGAGAGTCTATTACGATGCGCGAACTATTGACGGCCTAATTTATTATATTAACCGGGGAACATATAAAGTGTGTAGTATTATATGTCGGTACGAGAATGAGAAGTACACCACCAATATATATTATGGTGATTACTAAGATGTGTGAATACTTAGTATATGTATTGATTTTATGTGTATGACATACCTACCATACTTGCTATCACGGGAGGTTTGCGTCCGCTTAGGGCCCTCTAATCCTTGCGTTGCCCGGATTTAGACTGGTTACCTCGATGAACATAGGTCAGAGAAGGACTTATTGGGATGTTAATAAGTCTGCTGATCGTGGGAGCGCAGGTATGTGCGTGACCCATGTGATGTGACTGTGTTCGCCTCCATTATTTGTGATGTTGTTATCTGTGAACTATTCCTGAGAGATTCGGAATATGTGATCCTTATGTACGTGATGTACCGGGATGGATAGCAGAGTATGTGTGCACCGCAGCTAGTCTCGGGGTGCTTGTATTATATATCTATGACGTGAATAATATGCACTTAATTAATGGGAACTTTCATGTTGTTATTGTGAACATAATTATGGTAATGTAGTGAGAGAACATAACGGGTTAACTGATAGTGAATTATGTTACTAATTGAGAATCTGAGTTTAAGTGAAGCCTCTATTTATTTGATAACGCTAAAATGTAATATGGGGATCGAGTAGTAAGGGGTGGAACTTATTACAGTTTGGTTAGATGTGTATGTCATGTTTATGGGTACGGTACGTTAGGAGTGCACATGTAGTCGAGAGGTGAGAATTTCATGTGAGTGCACGTCCTAACATGTATTTTGCATTTAATGTTATTAAAACACTTGCTATTTTCAAAATGATTTCCACTTTCGGGTCTGACCCATTTACTTTCTAATCTATTTTTATAAAAACCATTTTATGTGCCCAGCCACAAGGACACCATGCTTAGGATTCTCATTCAGGTGACGAGCTGTAGCTGTTTGTGGAAGTTACAGGACTTTGCTTGTAGACATTCCATCTATCTTGACTCAATATTCTTCAGTTATCAGTTGTAAGGCATGTCGCCCATTTCTTTTAGAGACATTTCATTTATTTTAGTTATTCAGACTTTTGGCATGTAATTATTCAGGATTTAGACTTGTCTTATATTTTTAGTTGTGGGACTGTTGTGAGGAGTTTTTTCCTCCGGACTTATTATTATTAATTTTGGTTACTTCATTACTTCGTTATGGTGAATGGATTATGTTGTTCTTCCATTATTCTTTTATTGCATGTTAATCAGACTTAGCTTAAAATTTGGCACTTACTTTTTAAATACTAGGTGGTTAGTAATTATTAAAATGTTTTCGACAGTGATGCTATTAACTGAACCAACTTGGCATTTTGAATTAATTTAATAAAGGAGTAGCTACCCGGTATTTAATTAGTCGGGGTGTCACAGGTGGTATCAGAGCATCAGGTTCTAGTATCCTTTAGGATCTGAACGGCTTATTATGTTTCCGCTGAGCTTTCTTTGATGTAGAGCCCTATACTTTAGGACTGTTGTATTCTTTTGTATATTCTACGATCTTCAGCTATTTTAAGTTTATAACTGCGAACTTATAAACTTCATTCTTATTTCAGATGCCTCCACGACGTGCACGAAGGGTTCCCAGGGATGCGACGCCAGAACCAGAGCCCGCACCAGCTCAGGGCACGATGAATGCCGCCGAGGTTGCAGCCATTGTGGCCCAGGCGGTAAATGCCACACTAGCAGTAGTTCAGCAGGCACCACCTCAGGCACCGATAGCCGCACCAGTTCAGGCTCATGCATTCCCGTCTTCTTAGGAACGTGTACGTGATGCTTTTCAGAAAGCACACCCCCCGGAGTTCGCAGGTAGCTCCGATGTGGTAGTTTCGAGTCAGTGGAGGAAGGACATACAGCGACACCTGAGGATGTATGAGTGCACGAATGTCCAGAAGCAGATAATAGCTACCTTTAAGCTAGTGGGGTCTGCACTGCAGTGGTGGGAGTCTATTACCACCGTAGAGGAGAGGGATACTCTCACTATTCAGGAGTTTTGGGTGCGGTTTGACCGCAAGTACTTTCCGTCGGCTGTTCACACAGAGATGAGGAGGAAGTTGATGAGCCTCAAGCCGGAGGGTAAGACTGTGGCCGAGTATGAGGCCGAATTCACTGATCTTCTGAACATTATTCGGGATGAGATACCGACGGAGGAAAAGAAGATACAAAAATTTACGGACGGATTGACATGGAGGATTCGTCAGCACTTGTTAGGGAACCTCTCGTTAGCTACTTATTCTAATGTGGTTAACGCTGCATTGCTCCATTGCCAGGATCATCGTTTTCATATGACTGAAGGCAAGACGTCAGGAGAGTCCAGCCATTAGGGCAGGACTGGAGGAAATGGTTCCAGTGGGACACAATCTGTTCAGGGGCAGAGACAGGGTGATCAGGGCTCCCAGCAGGGGGATCACAAGAGGTTCAGGTCAGGAAATTTCAGGCACGGACAGGGAGGTTTCCGGCAGGGCCATCAGGGTCCGAACGGCCATCAGAACCAGCAGGGTCAGAATGGTCAACATCAGTTTCAGCAGGGCCAACAGGGCCAGTGGAGGAACGGTAACGGCCACCAGGGCCGGGGGCAGCAGGGACAGAGAGGGGGAAACTTCCCGGGGAAGTGTTTCATTTGTGGAAAGACTGGCCATAAACGCCAGGACTATCCTGATAGGGGCAGGGCCCCGCAGCAGCAGCAGGGTGCTCGACATGATCCACAGAGGCCACTTTTTCCACCAGCCCTCCCAGCTCCAGCCCAGGTGCCTGCTCTTCCAGTCATTCCAGCAGTTCCTGTGCAGCAGGGACAATTACAGTATGGACGTGTCTATAACGTCCACCAGGCAGCGGCTCCGCAGGCACCACCCGCTATTGAGGCTACGTTTCCTATCCATGGTACTATGGGTCGGGTTTTGTTTGATACGGTGGCAACACATTGTTTTATAGCTACACATTTTGCGAAAGCCTTAGGGTTGTTAGCTACGGTAGAGAGCACAGTGACGTGTGTAGACTCACCATTAGGGAGTGGGTCACTTATTTTCTTTATATGCCGGGGAGTGGGGGTAGAGATTGGTAGTCTGGTATTACCTGCAGATATGTTGGTATTAGATATGCATGTTCACGATGTGATTATCGGTATGGATTGGCTCGCAGATTATAGAGCCATGATTGATTGCTTCGGTGGGACCATTGTTTTTTCCATTCCGGGGCAAGAGATGTTTGTAGTGGCGATGCCTCGCCCAGAGGGAGGCTTGACCGCTCATTTGTATTACATAGAGGAGGATACCTCTAAGGAGGTTGTGATTCCTTTAGATTCGATCCCAGTTGTCCGGGAGTATTCTGATGTGTTTCAGGAGATACCAGGCCTACCCCCCAGTCGAGAGATAGACTTTGTTATAGACTTATTGCCAGATACGAGACCTATAGCATGCGCACCGTACCGTATGGCTCCAGCTGAGATGAGGGAGTTACGGGATCAGATTGAGCAGTTGTTGGGTCAGGGGTTTATTCGGAGGAGTACTTCACCGTGGGGTGCCCCTGTGTTGTTCGTGAAGAAGAGAGATGGTTCACTGAGATTGTGTGTGGACTACCGAGAGTTGAATAAGGTCACGATACGGAATAAGTATCCGTTGCCTCGAATCGATGACTTATTCGACCAGTTAAGAGGAGCTTCTTTCTTCTCAAATATTGATTTGAGATTGGGATACCATCAATTGCGTATTAGGGAAGTGGATGTCTCGAAGACTACGTTCTTATCGAGATATGGATCTTACGAGTTTCGGGTTATGCCTTTTGGTTTGACCAATGCTCCAGCCGTGTTTATGGACTTGATGAATAGGGTGTTCAGGGATTTCCTAGATCAGTTTGTCATTGTCTTTATTGATGATATTCTGGTTTACTCCCAGACAGAGGAGGAGCACGCCGAGCATTTGAGGCAAGTTTTGCAGACACTACGTCAGAACGAGTTGTATGCAAAATATGAGAAATGCGGGTTTTGGCTGAAGGAGGTCCAGTTTTTGGGACATATCATTTTCGACCGAGGAATATCCGTTGATCCGGGGAAGGTATCCGTGGTGAGAGAGTGGGGACAGCCCATGACACCGACAGAGATCTGTAGTTTCTTGGGCTTAGCAGGTTACTACAGGAGGTTCATTCGGGGATTTTCGAAGATAGCGGGTCCTTTGACATATCTGACTCGTAAGGGTGTGCCATTCATCTGGAGTGATGCCTGTCAGTTGGCATTCGATGAGTTGAAGTATAAGTTGACCTCAGCACCTGTGTTAGTATTGCCGAGACCGGGAGTTGAGTATCTAGTATACACCGATGCGTCCTTACACGGACTTGGAGGTGTATTGCAGCAGGAGAGTCAGGCCATAGTTGATTGAGCTAACATAGTTTGTTTCTTAGATTTCTAAGAAATTGCACCACCAGCGATGCTAAATATATATCCACTAGTATCCTTCGAATCATCAGATAAGGTGTTCCAATCAGCATCACTAAATCCTTCAAGGACAGCGGGATGCTTATTATAGTGTAATCTGAGGTTCATAATCCTTTTAAGGTACCGCATGACCCTCTCAATAGCATGCTAATGCTCCATACTAGGTCTACTAGTAAATATACATAGTACTCCCACACTATAAGCTATGTCAGGTCTACTTCAATCAGTAGCATAACGTAAGCTACCAATGATGCTTGCATAAGCATTTTAATTTACACTGTCGCCAGCGTTCTTAAATAACTTTACACTAAGGTCAAATGGAGTACTAGCAGGTTTACAATCAAAGTAATTGTATTTCTTTAGAACTTTCTTAATGTAATGAGATTGATCTAAAGAAAGTCCCTTTTCTTGCCTAGTAATATTAATTCCTAATATTACACTAGCTTCACCCAAATCTTCATATCAAAATTGGCACACAGTAATGATTTAACATTTTCTATGGCATGAATATTAGAACCAAATATAAGCAAGTCATCAACATAAAGACATATGATAGTGAAAATGTACTCTATATATTTATAATAAATGCATTGTAACACCCCGTATTTTTGGGATATTTATTTTATGGGATTAATTAAATTAAATGCGTATTAATTGGAAATTAATCTGGATTAAAAATACTAGCGAGATGCGAGTTGGTATTTGATTATATGTGCATATATGATTATATATGAATATTGAATTATGAAATTTGTCGTGAGATTGAAATACGGCAATTTGGAAATTTTGTTGAGACGCGTGTGACAGTCGCGTCGGGGAAATATTTTTAATTAAAAAGTGAATTTTACTTCTATTAATCGTCTGGTCATTTTGAGTTCACCAACGCGTCCGGAAGGGTCGAAATAGTCAGAAAACACTAGCCGGGGGTTTGGTTTGGATCCCGGGGCATTTTTAGGCCATACCGGCAACGTATAAGGGTAGTTTGGTAATTTTGAATTTTGGGGAATTAAAACTTACGAAAATTGGGAATTAATATCTGATTTGGCATTAACCCACTAATCCCACTAATACCCAAATAGGCTGCGGAAGTTATTGAAACTTGTTCCCAAAGAATTTCTAAAGCACAAACCCTAGCCACCATTAACTTTGGAGAAGAAAGCTTGTAGAGAGAGAGGAGAGGAGAAATCTGCACAGAGAGAGAGAACCATGCATCAATTCGTCATCAAAATCAGAGATTCATATAAGGCAAGTGGTTTAATTTCAATTAATTTCAAAGAATGCTTCTTCCATGCGTAGGAATCTGTTCTAATCATATTTGGTTGGGAATTAGATGAAAAACCCATTAAATTGGAAATAGAAATTGCATTCTTGATGAGGAAATTGCATGTAGATTTGTAGTTGATGATTATTCTGATGATATCACAATTAGTATGAAACCAAAAAGGGATTTAATTAGGCTCCTTGATGATTTATAAATTCTAGGGTTCATGTGTTTGAAATTGGGGAAAAATATGTAGAGATTTGATATTTGAATGATGTTAGGATGAAGTAACACCCCCAAACATGTTAATATGTGACCTAAGGATGTTCAGGGACGATTAGGAACCTTAAACAATCGTTGGAGTAATGTTTGGATGAGATTTGAGGTGTAAAGAGATGGGAAAAACGAAAATAAGAAATCTGGGCTCGAATCTGGCCGCTCATTAGAAGACCTGCCCAGGTCGTTCGAACGAGCTTCTAACGAGTTGACCATTGACTTCTAACGAGGGTGAAGTTCGTTCGATAACTTCGTTCGAACGAGACTTCGTTAGATAGGCTAGTTCGTTCGAACGAACTCTCGTTCGAACGAACTCTCGTTCGAACGAACTCTCGTTCGAACGAACTCTCGTTCGAATAGCCTCGTTCGAACGAGACTTCGAACGAGTTGACATTTTAGGCTTTTTAGCCTGTTTTGATCCCAAGTGTCCCGTAACCTCGTGTATAGGTAGAGATAGCTTTCCCGTGATGATTAATTGATATAATTGGGATGTTTGGGATATAATGAGGATTCAAACCTAGAAGTGTAGTTTGAACCTAAGGGAATATAGGAATTAGGACGTGAGAGTCTATTACAATGTGCGAACTATTGACGGCCTAATTTATTATATTAACCGAGGAACATATAAAGTGTGTAGTATTATATGTCGGTATGAGAATGATAAGTACACCACCAATATATATTATGGTGATTACTAAGATGTGTGAATACTTAGTATATGTATTGATTTTATGTGTATGACATACCTACCATACTTGCTATCACGGGAGGTTTGCGTTCACTTAGGTCCCGCTAATCCTTGTCTTGCCCGGATTTAGACTGGTTACCTCGATGAACATAGTTCAGAGAAGGACTTATTGGGATGTTAATAAGTCTGCTGATAGATATACCCATTTATATCCTCGGCCCGGCTGATGATAAACTCCAAACCGACGACCTTACGAGGGGCCGACCCCTCCAACAGGCTCCATACGACCCCTCAGAGGGGCCGACCCTTCACCAGGCTCTAAATGACCCTACGAGGGGCCGACCCTTCACCAGGTTCCAGACGACCCTACGAGGGGCCGACCCTTCACCAGGTTCCAGACGACCCTACGAGGGTACGACAGCACGAGGCCAGAATTAGGCCAGACCCACTACCGGAAGAAGCTTTGCCCTCGGCCTCGGCTCATAGGCCGAGGGTGACATCATGACAGCGCGTGGTTTGGGAGACACGTGGAACAGTGCGCGTGAGGCTCACATGGCACGTGGAAGACCGTTATAACCAAATCACCCCCTCACGTGAGGGAATATTATGTCATCATTTGTCATCTACAGGTGTCAACAGGGGATTGGCTAGATCATCATTCACATGCACCATGCATACTTGGGGGGTAAACTACACCCCCAAAGACCTATATATACTTGTCACCTACAACCCTATAGGGTATCGATCAATTAACTGTAGCCCTAGCTAAAACTCTACTTGTACACACAGTAGAGAGAGAGAGAGAGGGTTATGTGCATTGTATCCAAGGCCATTAGTGCCCATACTTAGTGGATCACACACTCACAGTGGATGTAGGCCAAATTGGCTGAACCACTATACATCATTGTCTTAGTTCCTCTTATACTCATCCCCTTCTACATACTTATACACTTATACATCTCTATGGCTGCCATGGCTGCTACTGTTTGAGCTTACTATCACTTATCCGGTGGTGCTAAATCTTAGCATCATCAGTTTGGCGTCGTCTGTGGGAACGAGAAGACATCTCTTCCTTTGTACAGCTTGACCTCACTGGGCACTCTGGTGGTGAACCAACACTCCCCCTGAGAGGAGGTGTTTCACCATTGAAAGATACCCACTAAGGTTCCCAAGCTCACCAGTATTTTCTTCAGTTCAACTTTTCATAGCTCAAGCACATGGCACCTGAGATGCCACCACCACCACTTCCCCCGCCGGATGAGGGGGGAAGACCCAGTTCCAGTCATCCGTCACCTCAGTCTGAGATGGCTGATGTGGCAGCAGCCCTAAAGTCTCTGGCAGTAAGCCAGCGGATGATGCAAGAGCAGTTCAGAGCTCTAAGCCAGAACATACTAAAAGCACCAGGGGTTTCACCTGAGATGATTACTCCGGCAGCAGCTCCAGGGCAGCATGAGGCCAGGGGACCACCCCAGGCACCGTGCAAAGACCTTCCACCCCCTCAGCGGCATAGGGATGTTGCTGACCCCCGGCGTCTACGCCTGGGGAGGCAAGAAAACCCTTGCCCTGAGGATAGGTATGGAGATCTAGAGGGAGAGGAGGCTCCTATAGAGTGCTGGGAACCTTACGAGGTCTCCAACAATACTGTGCGACCCCTCCAGGACAGTAGGGGAAAGTGCGGGAGACCAAACCCTGATGATCGCCCAAGAGGCTCTGCTTTTGATCGCTTGAGCAGGGGGGCGGCCTTTGAGAGGCTAGGCCCAGTAAATGACCTGCGGGAACAGTTGTCCAGGCCAAGAAGCGCCGCGAGATCTAGGAGGGAGGCAGCAGATGGCCGACCCCGAGGACGAGATGACGGCCAAAGGGAAGTGAACAGCTGACACTGGCCTGCTGCAGCAGAACCCTCCGTCCACCTCGGAGAGGCAGCAGGGGATAACATCGGCCAGGCCGACCCTGTGAGGCCCTGGAATGACTCAATCCGGCGGTTACAGGATAAGATCGGTGATATATTGAAGAGCCGAGACCCTCTTCAGAGGGGATACACCATAGGCTCACCCTTCGTGGCAAAGATAGTCAACTTCCCCACGCCGTCAAAGTTCAAGCCACCTGTGGTCACCCCAAGGTACGACGGGAGAACCAACCCCATCCACCACGTGGAGATGTATCAGTCGGCGGAAGACATATACTCTATCTCAGATGAGATGAGGTGTCGTGCCTTCTCTGGTACCTTGACAGGGGCTGCGCATGTCTGGTACACGTCTCTTCCAAAAAATTCCATTGAAAACTTTAAGCAGTTGGCAAACCTGTTCATCCATAATTTCTGCTTTGGGGTGAGGCCACAGAAGAAGACCACCACCTACTCTATGTTAAACATGGGAAGAGTGAGAGTCTGAGGGACTATATAGCCAGATTCAATAAGGAGAAGCTGGAGGTGGAAGACTATGAGGAGAGCATAGCCATGACAGCCCTGATTGGAGGACTCCAAAAAGGGAAGCTGTTATGGAAGCTCGCTGAAGACCCTCCGAGGATGATGGCCGAACTGTTGTCGACAGCAGGAAAGGTGATGAATGCCGAAGAAGCGATGGCTGCAAAATATGAAGACGAAAGAGGAGGTGCTAGTGGGAGTAAATACCCTAAGAAGAACAAAGAAGGTAAGAAGAGGTCCACGGATGACAAGTTCGCTGGATACACCCCTCTGATGGTCAGTTGTGAACAGATCCTCAATGAGATAAAGAGTGACCGGTCCCTGAAGTGGCCTGAGAAGCTGAGGGCAGCCCCCGGCAAGAGGAATAAGAACCTGTGGTGTGAATTTCACCAAGACCACGGCCACGTAACGGATAAGTGCTTTGCTCTGAAAGACGAGATTGAGAAGATGCTGAAGGAAGGGAAGCTCAGAAAGTATGTCGACAAAGGTGCCTTTAAGAGGGGCCGAGGGGACGACCCCAGAAAGAAGCGAGGCGATGCATGCACAGAAGGTCCTCAAAAAAGAGGGGACGACCCTGACCTCCCGCCGAGAGACGACCACGACCCTGTCAAGAGGCTTAATATGATCTCGCTCGAAGTGGGAATGATCTCCGGGGGTCTTGTAGGAGGAGGGTCTGAGGTCGCCGACAGGAAGGCCCATGTGGCTGAGGCCAAGGCAGTGGCAAAGACGGTACACGCGACCTCCCTGGAGGTCAAGTCAGAAAAAAGAAAGAAGGTTGATATGGACACATTGATAGTGGGATTTTCAAGAATGGACTTCAAAGGACTCTTATCCCCACATGATGACCCTCTCGTCATCACTACCAGGGTGCACGGATGGGAGGTACCGAGGATCTTGGTAGATGGCGGTAGTTCTGCAGATGTGATGTTTTGTCCATGCTTCAAAGCCTTGGGTCTCAGTCGTGCTAGACTCATCCCCTACCATCATCCATTGATTGGGTTCAGTGGGGAAAAGGTTCATTCCCTTGGGGTATATGAGGCCGATGTGAGGATGGGGGACGAGTGGCCAAGATGGCTCACCAAGAAGGTCAGTTTCTTTGTGATGGATGAGCAGGTGTTTTCGGCCTACAACATCATACTGGAGTGTGTGGCCCTCAAGGGGTTTGAAGTCGTGCTGTCTACGGTCCATCAGATGATCAAATTTCCAACCCCTTACGGGGTGGGGGAAGTTCAGGGAGACCAGACGACAACGAGAGAATGTTACTACAACTCCACTGAAGAAAGGGAGGCACACAAGAGAGTTACAACCACTTATAATATTGATACCCTAGACCCCAGAGATGAAACGAAGCTGAAGAAAGGAGAGGCTGCGGAAGAGGTAGAATCCATCATCCTCAATGACGATGACACGGAAAAAACCGTCCAAGTTGGCAAGTCTCTGAAGCCCAACATCAAGGAAGACCTCATTAAACTGTTGAGGAGAAGGCGAAGCGTTTTCGCCTAGAGTCATGTAGATATGCCAGGGATTGACCCTGAAATCATGTGCCACAAGCTCAATGTGGTAGAGGGAGTGAAACCGGTGAAGAAGAAGAGGAGAAATTACTCCAGAGAAAAATATGAGGTCATCAGGGACGAGGCCAAAAAATTGGAAGACGCTGAATTTATCAGAGAGGTCATCTACCCTGAATGGCTGTCCAATGCAGTCATTGTCCCAAAGGCCAACGACAAGTGGAGAATGTGTGTGGACTTCACAGACCTCAACAAGCACTATTCCAAAGACAGCTTCCCTCTCCCCCGCATTGACCAGATGGTAGACGCTACCGCAGGCCATGAGCTCATGAGTTTTATGGATGCCTATTCAGGGTACAACCAGATCTTCATGAACCCTGAAGACTCGGAGAGGACCGCCTTCATCACTGACAAGGGGACATACTGTTACAGGGTCATGCCCTTTGGCCTAAAAAATGCGGGGGCAACGTACCAGCGCCTCGTAAACAAAATGTTTGAAGACCAAATTGTGAAGTCTATGGAGGTCTACGTAGACGACATGTTGACTAAGATTCTGAAGGTAGAGGATCATGTGGCAGACCTGGAGAGGATCTTTAATACGATGGACAATAAAAGATGAAGCTTAATTCGGCTAAGTGTGTCTTCGGGGTCGGAGACGGGAAGTTCTTGGGGTTCATTGTCAATCAAAGAGGCATCGAGGCCAATCCTGAAAAGATAAAGACCCTTGTTGAAATGAAGACCCCCAAGTCCATTAAAGACGTTCAGAGGCTCACAGGGAGAGTTGCTGCCTTGAACAGGTTCGTGTCTAGGGCCACAGACAAGTGCTTTCCATTCTTCAAGACCCTTAGGAAGGCCTTCGAATGGAGTGAAGAGTGTGATGAGGCTTTCAGGGACCTAAAGTCATACTTAGGGTCTCCCTTGCTGCTATTACGACCCGTGCAGGGTGAATGACTTTATGTGTACCTCGTCGTCTCAGAGTCGGCCATCAGTGCAGCCATTGTGAGAGACGAAGACGGGATACATAAGCCTGTGTATTTTAACAGCAAAGCACTCCAGGGGGCAGAGCAAAGATACTCGAGGATGGAGAAGTTGTCCTACGCCTTGATCCATGCCTCGAGGAAGATGAAGCCGTACTTCCAGTCCCATACAATGGTCATCCTCACCGACTCTCCTCTTAGGCAGGTCCTACACAAGCCAGAAAAATCAGGTAGGTTGATGGCCTGGGCTATAGAGCTGAGGGAGTTTGACATTGTGTATCAGCCTAGGACGGCCATTAAGGGGCAGGCATTGGCAGACTTCATGGATGAGTTCACTTGGGAAGATGATGAGGTCGAGGGTGAGACCCTCGGGAAGACGGATACAGAAGACAGACCCGCTGACACACCCGCAGATAGGGATGAGACAAGCACTTCTAGAAGGAAAGAGACTAAAAATGAAGAGGGAAGATACATCTTTAGACAGGGGTCCCTCTCTGAGGGAAATTTTTCAGAGGGAAAGACTCCGTGGAGCCTCTTCGTTGACGGGTCCTCCTATGACAGCGGAAGTGGAGCTGGACTGATACTATCAGCACCCGATGGCACAGACGTCGAGTACGCCCTGAGGTTCAACTTCAAAGCCTCCAACAACGAGGCTAAATATGAGGACTTAGTAGCAGGCCTCTCCTTGGCCAAGTCTCTTAGTGTCGGCCAGATTTTGGTCCATAGTGATTCAAGGCTAGTAGTGAATCAGATACTAGGAGTCTACGAGGCTAAGGACGAGAGGATGGCTAGGTACCTTAAGAAGGTGTGGTCATTACTGAAGGGCTTCAGAGAAGTGAAATTAAGGAGGATACCTAGGCTCGACAATGGTCGTGCTGATGCCCTTGCTAGGTTGGCCTCGGCAACAAGAACAGACATCAGGAGGACGGTCCCAGTAGAAATTTTGCTTCGGCCAACTATTGAGGACTCTGAGGGAATACTTAGCAATTGCCTAAATGTTTCTCAAGAAGCTTCGTGGATGGACCCCCTGATCAGATACATTAAAGCGGGTGAGATGCCAGAAGCAAGGCAAGAAAGGAAAAAGATGAGGTACAGGTCTCCAAAATTCACTGTCATCGGAGACACCTTGTACAAAAAGGGGTTTTTGCTCCCCCTACTTAGGTGTGTGCATCCCTCAGAAGTCCCTTCCATTTTGCAAGATGTGCATGAAGGGTCATGCTCAAGCCACATTGGGGGTAGATCCCTAACGAAGAGGGTGATCACCCAAGGCTACTGGTGGCCGACCTTGGGGAAAGATGCCGCAGCATATGTAAAAAAGTGTGATAAATGCCAAAGATTTGCTACCATCCCTCATCAACCCCATCAGCCTCTTACCTCCGTTACATCTCCGTGGCCGTTTGCAGTGTGGGGGATTGACCTGGTAGGACCCTTACCGAGAGTTGTCAATAACCATCGGTTCCTCATTGTAGCGATTGACTACTTCTCAAAGTGGGTGGAGGCCGAACCGATGGTCACGATTACAGAGCAGAAGACCTTCCAGTTCATCTGGAAAAATGTGATATGCAGATATGGCCTACCCAACACCCTCATCTCGGATAACGGGACTCAGTTCAAGAATGTCTCTCTACAGAAGTACTGTGAGAGGGTAGGTATCAAACAATTCTTCTCCACCCCAGGCCGACCTCAGGCCAATGGGCAAACTGAAGTTACGAACAGGACAATCCTAGATGGAATCAAGAAGAGGCTTGAGGAGGCAAAAGGAAGATGGGTCGATGAGTTATATGCCGTACTATGGGAATACAGGACGACAGTGAGGACCTCTACCGGAGAAACCCCATTCATGCTAGCTTATGGCTCAGAAGCCGTCATCCCCACCGAAATTGATTTTCCTACTCATAGGGTCCAAATGTACGACCCCCAGGGAAATGCGGAAGAGAGGAGACTCGACTTAGACCTGATTGAGGAAAGGAGGGAGGACGCTGAGATAAGGCAGGCTTCCTACCAGCAGAGGACCGCAAGGTTTTACAATCAGAGGGTGAAACAGAGGCCTATCGCAGTGGGGGACTTGGTCCTCAAGAAGACTTGGTAAAATCCCAACAATCTCCATCCTAATTGGCATGGCCCATATAGGGTCATCGATGAAGTTGTCCCTGGGACCTATAGACTAGAAAACCTAGAAGGGGAACCTTTTTCCAACCCCTGGAATGCAGATCATTTGAAGAAATACTATCAGTAGTGTTGAAAGGTCTTGAAAGACCATAATTGTAATGAGAGTTGCTCCAACAGAACACTTTGGAAAATTAATGAGAAATATCAATGTTTCCCTCATCCTGTGGTTGTCAGTTCTAGTACGCATGGAAACATCTACAGAGAACCACCCTCGGCTATAATGAGGGCCAGTGGAGGGGACGATCCCACCACTGTCCTCAAGAAAGACGAGGGTAGACTTTGTTAAAAACAATTAATTTGGTAAGTTGAACCCTCGGCTATAATGAGGGCCAGTGGAGGGGACGACCCCACCACTGTCCTCAAGAAAGACGAGGGCAGACATTGTTAAAAACCATTAATTTGGTAAGTTTAACCCTCGGCTATAATGAGGGCCAGTGGAGGGGACAACCCCACCACTGTCCTCGAGAAAGACGAGGGTAGACATTGTTAAAAACCATTAATTTGGTAAGTTGAACCCTCGACTATAATGAGGGCCAGCGGAGGGGACGACCCCACCACTGTCCTCAAGAAAGATGAGGGTAGACTTTGTTAAAAACCATTAATTTGGTAAGTTGAACCCTCGGCTATAATGAGGGCCAGTGGAGGGGACGACCCCACCACTGTCCTTAAGAAAGACGAGGGTAGACTTTGTTAAAATCATGTTTGGTAATTTAATCCCTCGGCTGTAATGAGGGCCAGTGGAGGGGACGACCCCACCACTGTCCTCAAGAAAGACGAGGGTAGACATTGTTAAAAACCATTAATTTGGTAAGTTGAACCCTCGACTATAATGAGGGCCAGCGGAGGGGACGACCCCACCACGACCTCGGCTTTTCTGACAGCTTCTGCGAGATCAGTCTTGTGCTTGACCTCCATGTTGAGTAAAGACTCATCCTTCTCCTTTATTAGCAAGTCCTTGGCCTGCTGGTCGGCATCATGCTGCCTCGTCAGCTCATCTAGGACCCTGGCATGCTCTGTCCTAGCACTCTCCAGTTCAGCCCTCGCAGTCTCGAGCTCTCTCTGCAAGTCAGCCTCATGCTGAATGGCCCTCTCAACTTCATGAAACTTCTGTTGGTTCTCATCCATCCACTTGGTGGCTGAGGTGAAGGCACAAATAGACTGCACGAAAAATAAACAGATGTCAAGAGGGGTCGAGGGAATAGTTAGTGAAAGAATGAAATTAAAGAGGTGGGTCAAGACCAATACCTGTGCAAGGGCATGCAGACCGTAGTCATACACTTTGGCTGGAGGCATCTTTGACAAGAAGTCGTAGTCAGCAGCCGAGGGTGCAGAAACCATTGAGGCCTTGGCTGCCCTCAAGTTTGCAATGAGTGATGAGGGCTCGACCCTCAGATGTGCCAGGTTTTGAGACCAGAAGGCCCCCATACTGGATGAAGAGTCCGTCCCCTCAGAGGATTCGACCCTGGACCTCGTACGAGAATCAGGCCGAGGGTCAAATGGGGCCTCAGGCTCGGTGGTCGGCTCCACCACCGTCGGCCCGACGGCCCTTGTCTTCCTCGGAGCCTGTTGAGGCTCCTTCCCTTTCTTCTTGGCCAGTCTAGATAATAAGCTGGGAGCAGTCATTTCCCAAAGATAGTCTGACGTACCTGCAGGACGATCTGATAAAAGGACGACACGTTAGAAAAATGCAGATCTAAAGAGAAAACACTTCAAAAATAGGTGAAGAATGGAAAATGTTCAGTATAACTCACATTGGTCTGTCAGAGGGCCGACCCTCAGACCAGCTTCTTTGAGGAACCGAGGGGTCATCAGGTCTTCGAATTTTGCAACTTCACCCTCTCTCCTTCATCCTCTCAGGTAATCAACAATGTCCTTCTCCTGCAGGTTAAGTCCAGGGTCTGATCTGGCCTTCATGGAGGGGTTAGACCATTTCCTGGGGACCCTCGGACCATCGGCGACAGGCTCCCACTCCCCAGAGATAAAGAAAAACCTCTTTTTCCAATCATGGTTGGAAGTTTGTGCCACATGGAGTAGTTTCTTCTCAGACCTCCTTGCCCCCAGGTGATAATAACCAGGTTGTTTGGACGAGGAGGTGATGTTGTAACAACCCAAAAATAGGTCAGCCAAGGGCTCATCGGTGAAGGCATTCTTCCACAAGGAAATATAGCCCAGAATCGTCCTCCAAGAGTTGGGGGGAAGTTGAGAGGGAGCAACACCAAGGGCAGATAGGATATCTACGATGGCAGTATGCAAAGGGAATCTAACTCCAACTTTGAACATCTGTTCATAAACTGCAACCTCTCCCTCGCCACAATAAAAAAACCTCTCATCCTCAGAGGGAACCCTCATAGTCACGCTGGGGGGCACCCTATAGGCATGCCTCCATATCAGGAGGTCGCGATCCGTAACAGAGGAGATGAAGGACGAGGCATGGGAGGTATCAACTTTATCATCTGTATCATCGTCCTCGTCCTCATTCCCGTCATCTGCCGGATGGCCCTGGGGGAAAGCCACTTGGAAGGCATGGGGAGAAAGGGTTGTTACAAGGACTGCCTCAGAGGGGAACATGCCCTCGGCCTCTCGGCCTGGGCTTAGGTCAGATGTCTCACGCCTACCGGAAGGTCCAGCGCCAGTTGGCGAGGACGCTCTCTCGTCCATCTCGCTTGAATGACACTCGGCTGGACGATGGGACGACCAACAGGACTCAGACGGTTCAAACGGTTTTATGATGGCAAGAGGAATGGGAAAGATGGGTCATACCCAATTAGGGTCGGCCCCTCGTCTCCTCTCTTCCTCTTCCTCTACTTGTCTGATCTCTGCAAAAAGCTTTTCTCTCAAGGATGGAAATTCAGACGCTAAACTGTAAAGCTTCCTAAGCATTAAAAGGGAAGACCCTACACTTGGAGGAATTTGTGGAACTTAACTACAAACAAGTTGTTAGTTGACCGAATTAGACTTTTGGATTAAAAAGGGAATTGATGATTTTCACTCAAGAACACTCAAGAACACTCAAGAACATCCAAGAAATAGTTGCCGGAGAAGACACCGGAAAAAGCTATGGGATAACCCAAAGAAAATGCAACCCCACAACCTTAAAAAGCAAATAGAAATGAAGGCAAAAGAGAGCGCTGGATGAAAGATATTACTTGATAAAGAGAGCAAGAACGTTGCTAGGCTTAAAGGATTGAAGGCTGCAGAAAATGGCAATAAAAACTGATAAAATTTTAGAGAGAGAAGCCTTGGGCGCGAAGAAGAAGAAGAAGGAGAGAGAGTTTTAAAATCTCTTAAATACCTTAGCAATGAGTGGGCCCATTGACCAAGGCAGGACACAGCCCACGAGGAAGGCATCATTAGGGTGCAAGGCCCCAAGTGCAGTGTGCAGCTGCCATGCCTTGGAAACTGGAACAACAATGAGTATCTGCCCAGGTGTCACTCACCTAACTGATAATACATGCATCTCATTTAAAACACTATCCCTCAGCCATCTCAACAACACCTATGGCTAAGGGATGGGGGGTGATTGATATACCCGTTTATATCCTCGGCCTGGATGATGATAACCTCCAAACGGACGACCCTATGAGGGGCCAACCCCTCCAACAGTCTCCATACAACCCCTCAGAGGGGCCGACCCTTCACTAGGCTCCAGACGACCCTACGAGGGGCCGACCCTTCACCAGGTTCCAGACGACCCTACGAGGGGCCGACCCTTCACCGGGTTCCAGATGACCCTACGAGGGTACGACAATACGAGGCCAGAATTAGGCCAGACCCACTACCGGAAGAAGCTTTGCCCTCGGCCTCGGCTCATAGGCCGAGGGTGACATCATGACAGCGTGTGGTTTGGGAGACGCGTGGAACAGTACGCGTGAGGCTCACATGGCACGTGGAAGACCGTTATAACCAAATCACCCCCTCACGTGAGGGAATATTATGTCATCATTTGGCATCTATAGGTGTCAACAGGGGATTGTCTAGATCATCATTCACATGCACCATGCATACTTTGGGGGTACACTACACCCCCCAAGACCTATATATACTTGTCACCTACAACCCTACATGGGATCGATCAATTAACTGTAGCCCTAGCTAAAACTCTGCTTGTACACATAGTAGAGAGAGAGAGAGGGTTATGTGCATTGTATCCAAGGCCATTAGTGCCCATACTTAGTGGATCACACACTCACAGTGGATGTAGGCCAAATTGGCTGAACCACTATACATCATTGTCTTAGTTCCTCTTATACTCATCCCCTTCTACATACTTATACACTTATACATCTCTATGGCTGCCATGGATGCAACTGTTTGAGCTTACTATCACTTATCCGGTGGTGCTAAATCTTAGCATCATCACTGATCGTGGGAGCGCAGGTATGTGCGTGACCCATGTGATGTGACTGTGTTCGCCTCCATTATTTATGATGTTGTTATCTATGAACTATTCCTGAGAGATTCGGAATATGTGATCCTTATGTACGTGATGTACCGGGATGGATAGCAGAGTATGTGTGCACCGCAACTAGTCTCGGGGTGCTTGTATTGTATATCTATGACGTGAATAATATGCACTTAATTAATGGGAACTTTCATGTTGTTATTGTGAACATAATTATGGTAATGTAGTGAGAGAACATAACGGGTTAACTGATAGTGAATTATGTTACTAATTGAGAATCTGAGTTTAAGTGAAGCCTCTATTTATTTGATAACGCTAAAATGTAATGTGGGGATCGAGTAGTAAGGGGTGGAACTTATTACAGTTTGGTTAGATGTGTATGTCATGTTTATGGGTACGGTACGTTAGGAGTGCACATGTAGTCGAGAGGTGAGAATTTCATGTGAGTGCACGTCCTAACATGTATTTTGCATTTAATGTTTTAATGTTATTAAAACACTTGCTGTTTTCAAAATGATTTCCACTTTCGGGCTCTGACCTATTTGCTTTCAAATCTATTTTTGTAAAAACCATTTTAGGTGCCCAGCCACAAGGACACCATGCTTAGGATTCTCATTCAGGTGACGAGCTGTAGCTGTTTGTGGAAGTTACAGGACTTTGCTTCTAGACGTTCCATCTATCTTGACTCAATATTCTTCACTTATCAGTTGTAGGGCATGTCGCCCATTTCTTTTAGAGACATTTCATTTATTTTAGTTATTCAGATTTTTGGCATGTAATTATTCAGGATTTAGACTTGTCTTATATTTTTAGTTGTGGGACTGTTGTGAGGAGTTTTTTCCTCCGGACTTATTATTATTAATTGTTGGTTACTTCATTACTTCGTTATGGTGAATGGATTATGTTGTTCTTCCATTATTCTTTTATTGCATGTTAATCAGACTTAACTTAAAATTTGGCACTTACTTTTTAAATACTAGGTGGTTAGTAATTATTAAAATGTTTTCGACAGTGATGCTATTAACTGAACCAACTTGGCATTTTGAATTAATTTAATAAAGGAGTAGCTACCCGGTATTTAATTAGTCGGGGTGTCACATGCATTTGTTACTTTCATTAATTTTAAACCCATTGAAGATGACTAGGCTATCAAATTTATCATGCCATTATTTAGGTGCCTATTTGAGTCCATAAAGAGATTTATCCAATTTACAAACTGTATTTTCTTGACCGTGTACTATAAAACCTTCAGGTTGATCCATATAAGTCTCTTCTTCTAATTCTCCATTTAAAAATGCAGTTTTAACATCCATTGGTGTAAAATTAAATCATTTAGGAAGGTCCACTAATTGCCATGTTTTATTTATTTCCAAAGAATTCATTTCATCATTAATAGACTCTTGCCATAAATCGGCATCTAAAGAAGATAAAGCTTATTGAATAGTGTTTGGATCGTCCTCTAAAGTGTAAGCATAAAAGTCGGGACCAATTTTTTTTTCACACGAGTCCTTTTACTTTTTCAAAGTTCTAAAATGGATTTATTATTTTCTTTATTTTTATTTGAAGAAATATTAGTGGATGGCTCGCCCCCACTATTTCTCAATTTAAACGAAAATTTAATTGGCGTCATTTGATTCAATAATTACTTGATTTTTCAAGTCATAAAATTGGTATGCTTTTCTATTAATAGCATAGCCTATAAAAATGCACTCATAAGTTCTACTAGCCAATTTAAACCTTTTAGGGCCGGGTATATGTACATAGCCAATCCCAACAATTTAAATCAGCATAATGGTTCGAACAAACGAACCATTTTACCATAAAAAATCGATCTGGAGGCCAGCGGGAGCTCCCGGGTGCCAATTCAACCCCAATCAACTTCATCAGCACGGATAAATATCTTTAAATCTTTGTAGGTCACTGAATTCCCTTTCCAATAGTCTACCCCGTGCACGAAACAACATAATCATTCGGACGAACGATCTGTTTTCCCCCCAAATATTGATCTGGAGGCCACCAGGCACTCCCTGGCTCGATTTGACTAAGGTCAAATCTTCAGCTCGAACAAGATGGAATGAATCTTCTCAGGGCATTGAATACCCTTTTCAATGCCCCCCTCCATGAATGAATCAACCTTATAGTATGGACGAACATCCCATTTAACTTCGAAAGGTCACCGGGCATTTTTGAGCCCCGATTGACCAAAGTCAACTTTCCATACTCGAAAAATCTCTTTGGAATGTCGAAGTACTTCACATAACCTTTCCAACGATCCACCCCATGTGTGATTCTAACTTACCGTTTAGACGAACGATCCGTTTTCGTCTGACGATCTCCCATCCAAAGGACCAACGAGTGCCTTCGAGCCTTGTTTGACCCAAAGTAAACTCCTGGACTCAGAAGAGGCCCAAATGAATCTTGAAGGTATCTTAATTACCTTTCTAACAGTATGCCCCGTGTGCATTTTGGATCAACAGATTGCATTCTACGACCATTTTTCCATAAAGATCTACACGAGACTATCGATTGGAAGGTCCACCTCCTTGCCTATTGGAAGTGTGTTTAGGGGTACCTGTCTATTGGTAGCGATAGGGATATGCTGATAAGAACCCCCTTACCATATAAATAGAGGGCATGACCTCACTCCCAAGACACCTCAGATCCATTAGCATTAGTGATCTTAGCGACATTCTCTTGCAATCAACAAAGTTTCCTTGTGTGAAATTCCTTTTAATCTCACATTCCCATCCTTTTCATACCCAATTTGACAAAATCTCATTCTCTCACATCCAACATTCATCTCAACATCCAAGGGAGATCATCCACTATCAAGATCAAGCTTCAATTCTTCAAAGAAGGTCCAAAATCTTTCTCTTTCACTTTGAATTTCTTATTTTAGTATTAATTAAATTAAATTCATAATTTAGATTTTACTTTAGTTCATATACATTAAAATCTCACTTTTTTATTAGTTATATTGCACATACTTTATTTTCTATAGAAAAACCCAAACAAACAAAAAGAGGGTTACACATATGAATTCCAACGGGATTATCCATCACCATTTCTCAAAACTAAAACACATTTTCTACACACACGCATAATAAAATCCCGTTCGAATCTATAGGATAAACCCCACCCTTATGCCACATGAGAACTATGTGGACTTTGATGCCTTTATATGCTATGTAGGGATTTCGGGTTAAAACCCGAGACTCGATTCTAATTTTTCAATTTTTTAAATTTCTAATTTTCCAATTTCCCCAAATTTTCCTATCTTCATCCTTTTCTTCTATACATTATTATAACGCATATTTTGTTTTTGATCCTTACTATTGTTTTATCCAACATATATTATCATCCCATCATAGCGATCAATATTTCGATAAACGCATAAATCATATGTTTTTTAAATATTATTTTGGGAACATTCCTATGAATGGCCTCACTCTAGCTATCTCTTCCATGGTATGAGTTGGCCAATTCTGATCTCCATTTACACAGATACACGCACACACACCACGAAGAAGTAAAGGAAAACAAACAAAAGCCCACGAGATACCGAAAGGGCGGGATGGGTGCCTAACACCTTTCCATTTCGTAACTTAGCCCCCAAACCTTCAAACTATTGGTTTTGTAAGCATCAGTTTGTTTTTGATGTCGCTCTCTCGAAGCGACGACATGTTTTTTTTCATAATTTATGAAAAATAGGCCGGTGACTCCATCTCTTTACATTTACACCACACCGACAACGGCCTAAGCGTTCCTAGAGCAGAAAGGGATCGAGACCTTCACCACCCCTGGGGAGACAGGTGATTGGGATGGCCAAAGTGTCTACTCCGCTGGGGACTTTTCATAAGAGGGCTAGACTCTATTTGCGTATGTGTTATTGTTTTATGCTTGTGTGCATATGCACCTACCTATATGTTCCCTTTTTTCTCCTCTATTATTTCTTTCATATATCTACATCACACTTGTAACACATCTCACTTACTCATCACTCACACACTTGTAGATGCTTCCCATCTACACTTCACAATACTTACACGTAGGACCACTTATATCCACATGTTTCATGCACCACTTAGATTATCCATGCTTAGGTGTCACTAACAGACACCTCCACTTATCACATTTGTATATATCCATGCTCACTCACACTTGTCACACACCACTTGTAGTTGATCCATATGTAGGTTCACTACCACACACTCACTTATAGATATTCACACATCACTCACTTTTACATATCCATGCTTAGTATAATCTTCATGCTCCATGATAGATTTACTTTTTATACTTACACATTCTCCCTTATTTAGTATAGTGCTCATCATGCCATATAAAATACCCTCTCCATAATATGACAATCAAGAATCATGAATTTTGCACATTATATCACCAAAGAGCATGGCTATTAAGAAAATTTTGTCCCGTAACTGAGGGGTCATTTCATGATGGGCGCTGGTCCAACAGGTCACAATTAGCCTAAGCGATATGACTCTCATCTTACATTGTCTAAGTACCTTGGACGTATATCGAATAGTTCCCCCTGCATCATACTGCTTGATCGAAGTCATGATGGGAGGTATATCATAAGGAACTAATTCACGTATGTCGCGTATATCAAATTCACGCTTATACATATTGTCCCCATGAGGTATATAGTAAGGCAATTCATGTACATTAAGGTATATCAAATGGCTTGTTCACACGTAATAATTTCCCTCAAAAGCAAGACGTATATCGTGGAAGTTATGCCAAAGGGGGGAACACTTCTAATTAACCCAATAACTGCATACCCTTATATAAGCGTCAAACCCAGTGCACTCATATTTAGTTTTCTGGTTTCAACCTGAAAATCTGCTGAAATGACGGGTCGGCATGCCACCTAAATTTTCGTGTGATTTCTACTTTTTAAAAACGAGACCTTATCCATGAGCCTGGAAACAAGTCCAACCATGTTTTTACATATTTTCTTAACCTAATTTTCCCAGGCTCGGGTCCCGTCCGACATTTCTTTTTGCATTTAGGTAAACCTAATACAACTGAGAACATAATAAACATAATAATAATCATGCTGAGACCCTTCTCTCATTTTTTCCTCTTTCTTTACCAAAAGTATCAAAAACATTTTTTTCCTTTTTTATCAAAAATACCAAAAACATTTTTCCTGCCTTATACCAAAAATAGTTTTCCTCCTTTTTTACCCAAAAACATTTTGTCCTCCTCTTTTTTCAAAAATGTCAAAAATATTGTCCTCCCTTTTCCAAAAATAATAATAATAGTTTCCCCTTTCTCTTTCAAAAATAAAAATAAAATTTTTCTCCTTCTCAAGTCAATCGCATTCCCGACCATTGGCCTGGATCCCAATTGTTTTCGAGCTTCATCAGATTCCTTGCTACATCCTCCGATTTCAAAATCCACCTTCATCCTCTTTCCATGAAGAACACAAACCAAACACCGAATGTGAAACCCGATTTGATGACGATTCTAGAATAACTCACAACCATGATTAATAACCTTCAAACCTAGGTTCATGAGATACAACAAAACTGGGTCCTTGTTCCTAACGAGCACGAGGTCCTCTTCCCTCGCGCTATGGGTCCACCCGCACCCGAGCCTATTTGGGTCCTCGAGAAATATCAGCACGCTCCACATGCCCCTCCAATTAACGGGCCACTGCCAGCCTAGTTCTATATGCCGAATCTTTCCCGACTAGGGGCTAACCTACCCATAACTGTTGATCCGAAGGAGGAAGAATTGAACAAGGTCAAGGAAGACCTCAAGATGTTGACCAAGAAGTTTGACCAAGTCCTAATATCTAGGAACTACATGGATTACACCCATATCTCTCTCGATCCTAAAGTAAGGCTGCCGAAAAAGTTTAAGATTCCCAACATCTAGAAGTTTGGGAGTAAGGGACCCCAAATTGTTCATCTTATAAGTTACCATCGAACAACAACTCTCCCAGGTGCCTTCGAGGAAATAATGGTCCAAATGTTCCAACAAACTTTGAAGGGGAGGATGTTTCTTATCTCTCGAGGAATCAACGATCTGTAGCTGGGAGGATGTTTCCCATGAATTCATGTCACAATACAAGTATAACAAAGAATTGGAGGTTACCCATCATGATTTATAACTTCTTAAATAGAATCTTAGAGAATCTATCAATAACTTCATAGAAATGTGGGGAGAGAAAACAACCACTATGACCAACCGAGCTTCCGAAAAGGATCAAGTCAGTATTGTGAAGAAGAACTTCTTACCCCATATCCAAGTGACGATAGGAGGACAATACTACCCTCATTTTCGAGCCCTTCAAGAAGAAGGAGTAGAGATCGAAGAAAGTCTTACCAAAATAAAAGTAGAACAAAAGAAAGTATTCGTAGAGTTCACTCCCAAAAAGTATGAGAAGCTTGCCAATACCACAGTTTCAACCATCAATAACATTTCTTAGCTGGCCACTTCATGGGCACAAGAAAGTTTCCCTAACCCACTCAAAAAGGAATACACCGAGATTTACACTCCCCTCTCCAAAGTTTACCAAGACCTTTTAAGACGGAATCTCATCAAACCATTGGACCCTCATTCATTACCAAAACCACTTCCCAAAAATTTCAAAGCAGATGCCCATTGCAATTTTCACCAAACTACCGGCCATACCACTGATCAGTGTTTCCACTTTTGAAATGTAATCTAAGGTCTGATTTGACTGAGGTATCATCACTCACTGACTAATACTAAGCCAAACGCTACCCACAATATACTCTCGAATCATACAAATGCCATCTTTCTAGAAAAAGACTCAAAATTTGATCCATTTACCCAGATTGTACCCAGTAAGTTACCCATCATAGCTATATATTCCCCTAAACCCCTCCATGTTTTCCAATATTTTCTCCTACATCCTACCCATTTTTTCGATCAGGCTCTTTCACTACTTATAAGAGTATGCATTGATGTTTGTACCCGCTTTGGAGGGAAAGATATGGAATTGTCAACAGTATTGAACCAACTATTAGAGTTTGGTCTAAAATTGTACTTAGAAATGACCATTGATTGCCAGAGATCCATCACATTATTCTTAGAAGCTCGAAAGTGGGCTCGAGAGTTAAATAATTGGGTAGTACCTATCGATGAAGTCATTTTAGATGGTGTCATCCAGATCATAAGAGACTTATTCCAATAGACCGGTGAAATTTGTAGTATATCTGACGTACTTGATGCTTTGAAACTACAAGGGCGCATGGTCCTTGTACTTTTTCATCTCCCTGTTAAATGGGAGGATCTATATGAAGAGGTTATTGAGGTTGTGGAGTGTATTAACTTCTCGTGGAAAGATGATGTCATTGCCACTGGATGGGGGACGAATTTGATAGTTTAGATGAAGAATAAAGCCCATAAAAGACTAGACCAATAGTCAACATATGTGGAATGATATCGTTTAAGGAGCTTCTAGGAAAAATCAACAAAGTGGCTAAATAACCCAAGATAAATGAGGAAATAGGGTTTTTATTTTTCCCATCTTCTGTGAACCATATGGTAAGATCAGAGAGGCACAACTAAGTTACAAACTCGCAAACATCAACGATTGAAAAAGGAAAAGGAAGATAACATCACTCCGTAGGGACTCTTTATGTCTTCCCAGCTACACCGGAATGCCTTAATCTAACAACTCACCGTCCCCACCGTCCACCATGCCAGAAGAAGCAGTGAATTTTGTTGGATACCTAACCTATACTAGAATGCTCTCTTTATCTGACGAAGAAATCCCTTAGATTGGACAAAATCACAACTATGCTCTCAATATCTCTGTCGAAGTCATGGAAAAGACCGTTCCACTTTTGCTTGTTGATAATGGACCAGTTCTTAATGTTTGTCCGTTGAGAACCCTTAATTATTTAGGACTGAAAGTGAGCAATCTTTATCCAACCTCTGTCGTGGTGTGCGCTTATAATAATACTCATCGAGAAGTGATGGGATCCATAAAGGTTATAATAGGGACTGGCCCTATAAATCCCATTACTAAATTCCTAGTCATCGACATCCCATATTTTTTCAATCAATTTCTTGGACAACCATGGCTATATAGTATCATTGGTGTGTCTTCTAACCTTCTTCATAAATTGATGTTTTTCACCAATGGGCAAGTCATCACCATCTTAGGCGACGATAACAATACTGAGAATGCAAGCACCAGTAATCCAGTACTTGAGGTACAACATGGGGCAAATGATATGATTATATCAGGTTTCTGAGCCAAACCACTTCTATTCCCAGCAGGGGAAGATTTTAAAGATAGGTTTTGTTCGGAGTATAGCCCCCATAGCAACGTCAATGTGATACATATGCTAAAAAAAACTTTATGCTTGGACTGGGGCTGGGACGATAACAACAGGGGATACTTGAACCCATTTTGTTGAAGAACGCCTTTCCTCCTTGTGGCTTAGGTTATCAGCCATCAACAGAAGAACTCAGGATGCTCCGCTAACCACAACTGAAGAGAAGGCTGGAAAGCACCAAAACTGTCTCAAGAGATTCCCTGAATGGAAGATTCACCAGAGAAGGTGAAGATTTACTATTCTATGGCTTTCCCAAACCATGGTGTGATCATGTGTAAAAGAAGACGAAATAAGGAACGGAGCTTTTTCCAAGATAGATACTCATGGGTTGAAAGTTCCTAACATCATGTGCCACCACTCATTGAGAAGACTGTAGATGATAATAGAGATTCCGAGGATTCATTCAACTTATATACACTGGGTATGACACTCTGCATGATCCACTCAAGCGCTACATCATCGGATCCATCCCGTCTAATAAAAGTTAATGCACACCTATCCTCAACTGGCATACTATACCAGTTCCACCTGCTGAAATACAACCTAACTCTGATGATTATCACATTTTCTCTTCTTTTATTGTTCCTCCCTATTCTGATGTAATTGAGACCTCCTTTGATGAGGTTCTCAATACTATTTTTCTAATATCCTTACATTAATTGTATTTATTCTAATTAAACTCTTGATAATGATGATTTTGCAAATGAATAATTCTTAACTAGTCTTAATAAGGTTAATAACAAATAATATAACCGTGTTTAAGTTAATAAAAATGAAACTGTTGTTATTAATCTCGATTCTAGTAGCCAAATGTGGAGATTAATATATGGTCCACCCTAGATGAGCATGAGCGCGCGCAACTCGAGGAATTACTGAAAGAATTTATAGACATCTTCACATGGTCCTATGACGACATGCCCGATATTGATCTCGAGATAGCTCAGTACGAGATTCTAACTCTCCCATAATGCAAATTGGTCAAACAAAAACTGTGAAAGCTCCGCATTGAATGGTCGCTAAAAGGTTAAGGAAGAAGTGGTCAAACAGTTGAATGTGGGTTTCATTCGTGTGATCGAATATCCCACATGGCTAGCTAATATCGCACCCGTGCCAAAATCCGAATGAAAGGTTTGCATGTGTGTTGACTATCGAGACTTGAACAATGCCTCTCTAAAGGATGATTACCCCCTGCCTAATATCGACATAATTGTGGACAACACAGTCAGTCACCCTCTTAAGTCATTTGGTTATGGGTTTTCCAGATATAATCAGATCAAGATTCACCCAAATTGTCAAGAGAAAATCGCATTCATCATCCCTTGGGGAACCTTTTGCTACACCATTATACAATTTAGTCTAAAAAAAGTTGGTCTACCTATCAGAGGGATTCCACAACCATCTTGCATGATCTGATATACAAAGAAGCCAAGGTCTACGTGGATGATATGATTATCAAGTCTAATACTAGGGAAGGTCATATTCCCTCTCCCCAAAAGTACTTCAAGAAACTACGACAGTACTAGATGGGACTTAACCCACAGAATTATGTCATTGACAATACTAAAGGAAAGCTCTTGGGATTCATGGTTAGTGAGGAAGGGATAGAAGCAAATCCTACCAAACTGAAAGCCATACTTAAAATTCCACTACCCCAAACGGAGAAGGAAGTTCGGGGATTCCTTGAAAAATTACGGTATATCAGTCGGTTCATTAGCCAGTTGACTTCTATCTGTGAAACCATATTCAAACTCCTCCGAAAGGATTCCACTAAGGTTTGGAACGAATCTTTCCAAAAAGCCTTTGACCGAATCAAGCAATATCTAAACTAACCTCCGGTACTCATATGCCACCACAACCTGATCTTCCTTTAATCCAATACTTGACTATAATCGATACTGAAGTTTGGGCTATGCTAGCCCAATACCTTGAAGAGTCCCATAAAGAGGGACCCATCTACTATGACAGTTACACGTTGGTTGGGTACGAAATTACTACACTGCCTTGGAAAAATCATGTGTCTCCCTTATCTCGGTCATCCAAAACGACACTACATGCTCGCCTTTCCCATAACATTTGTGTCCCAAATGGATTCTATCAAATACCTTCTTAAGAAACTTACCCTGTCTAGTCGAATGTCCTAATGGCTGATGCTGCTAACCGAATTTGATATTGTGTATGTCACACAAAAAGCCATGAAAGGAAGATCCTGAAATAGCGTTGCCAAAGCCGTTTATGAAAATAAACTATTTAAGCAACTCCGAAAGTTTGTTGAAGAAACTCTTTACTTAAATCAAAACTATTTTGAACACAAGATGTGTTAACAAAATTATGTACGAGATATGGACAAGATTTGATAACAAGTTTTAGTAAACAGTTTAAAATGTTTTAAACTCAGCACACTATTAGAAAGGGATGAGAAGATGTAGAAATATTGATACTCAGATTTTTAACGTGGTAAAACCTCAACCTTGAGGAAACATCCACGACTCCCTCTACGGAGTAAAACAAAAAAAATCACTAAAACAAATATATGAGTTACAACCTATTTAACTAACATGCACACAAAAACAAATCTATACAAGTTCAGGATTGTACCCTCTGGCGTCCTTAACTTTTCTGCAGATCTTGTTTGTTGATGTAGTTGTCTCAGTTTGTCAACTCTTCTTTGTTTCAGCACTTTACGTCGACTTATTGTTCACCAAATCTTATAGCCAACACTTTGAGTGTTTGTAGTGTGACAATGTTTGTGAATGGTGTTCTAAAACACATGCATGCACACACACACACTTATTAGTTACAGACGATCCTAATAAATCACATATAAAGTCTATATGCAGTGTATTTGTTATTTTTCTTTCTTACAAAACCAAGAACCTTTTCGACCTTTCAAAATAACCCAGATTCCACGGAGATCTTGCTTAAGAAATCGGTCAAGACCTTTCTCAATCAGTTTTGAAAATATTATGAAGATTGAGAACCCTCCAAGTGCGAATCCCACTAGGTCAGGTTAGGTTTTGTAAAAACAGAAATAGAAAAACATCTATTGTTGATCTTTGAAGAAGAAAAATGTTTTAACAGAAAATAATCAACAACGAAATTCTCAAGATGAGAAAAAAATGCAGCTAAGTGTTCTGTGACATGAAAAACTTCAGATCTATGATTTCTATTGAAAAAGAAACAAGATCTGAGTCTATGTCTAAGTTGGAAATAAGATTTATGAACACAAGGATTTCAGCAACCCAAGATCTCTTAACCAGAACTCTCATAAACCAAAAAAAAACACTAAGGATGGTGTTTTTGGTTTTGGTGGTTTTTCTGGAGAGGTAAGTAGTTTGGGCTTGAGAAGTGTTTGGACGAAGTTAGGGTTTCTAACTAGGGTTTGGTTTCTCTCTCTAACTTCTCTCTTCTCTCTTCTCTCTCTTCTCTCTCTCTCTCTCTATTCTCTGAGACTTTGCAAAATGGCAAAAGCTTTCGAAGGCTGAGATGAAGGGTCTTTAAATAGGGAGAGGAGAAGATTCCAGAGCCTCGTTCAAAAACAATGGCTGAGATTGAGTCAAGCTCCATTGACTGCAATCCAAGGGCTCACAACAGGCGGTGGATTAAACAGCCTATGATTGGCTTAAGGTATTACACGGGGATTCACTCAAAAGACATGCAGGCCATCGATAAGGATAGATCCAAGGGCTGTAAGCGTGCGATGGTTTGTCTCAGTAAAGAAACACAGTTTGGTCCAATCAGAAGACAGCAGGTGTTGGCCTGTGAACGAAGGTAAACGCGCGTCACAAAATAATTACAAAGCCAACCCTAAAGTCTCTAGCGCTTTCGGTTTCTACCCAGAGTAACTTTAGGCCAATAAACACAACAATCCATATTTATATAATAACCCCAAGACTTTTTAAATCAAATTTTAATTAAATAAAACCTTGTTTAAAATATGTTTTAAATTCCCAAAAAATTATTAAAAATCAAATTGAGGGATTTAAACACACTCACAACATTAAAACACATAGGGGTGCAATATGATATGCAAGAATCAAATTCTAAGTGTGTGAGTGATGGCTATAGTCTTAGGATCATTACATGATAGATAGAAGAAGAAGCAACCCAATCTCTGAAGCTCTTTGGTTTCTAGGATAGACTCTATTTTGTCACAATTTCCAAACTAGATGAGCTCTTATACAGTCTAGACTCAAATGAGTCAAAAGTATAAGGGCTTCAATCTCCCCCTTTGGAAATATGAGACAAAATCTCCTTTGAGTCATCTCAACTCGTAGGGCGACAACAAAAAAAACTTATACCTATAAAGGTTCTATCTACCCAAATCCTAGAAAGCAAAAATTACATAACTCAACTATATACAGTTTAACATCCTATTATTACAATGAAGAATGACTGTACAAGAAGAATACCTGCAAAAAATTACTAAGATCAAGCTTTTTAGTATATGCAGTAGACTCAAATTTCTCCCCCATTTTGTCTCAAATGGACAAAGGGAAGAAACTTGGCAAACATAACACGTATTTACTCAGCACAAATCATACCAATAGATTTACGTAAAGAAATGAATCTACTATAATCAAGAGGTTTGGTAAATAAATCTGCAAGTTGTAGATCAGTAGAAAGATAATTGATTTCTAATTCCTTGGTTTCAACTAATTCACGAATAAAATGATGTCTTATTTTAATGTGCTTAGTTCGCGAGTGTTGAACTGGGTTCTTAGAAATGTTAATCGCACTTTGATTATCACAATAGAGATGAAGTGTGGGTTCTAGAATACCATAATCACTTAGCATTTGTTTAAGCCATAACAATTGGGCACAACAGCTACCGGCGGCTATGTATTCAGATTCAGCAGTCGAGAGAGATGTGCAGTTCTGTTTTTTACTACTCCATCCTACCAAGTTATTACCAATATAACAACATGCGCCTGAAGTGCTTTTACTATCATCAGTACACCCAGCCCAATCAGCATCAGTGTACCCAATAATAGTGCTAGGTGTGTCATTCGTGTACCAAATTCCTAAATTTAGAGTGCCTTTAACATATTTAATTATGCGTTTTACAGCGTTTAAATGGCTCTCCTTGGGGTTGTTTTGATAACGCGCACAAACACAAACAGCATACATGATATCAGGACGCGAGGCAGTCAGATAGAGTAATGTGCCAATCATACTACGATATAAGGTAGAGTCTACAGATTTTCCATTTTCATCTTTAGATAATTTCTCTGTAGTACTCATAGGCGTTTTAGCACTCTTAGCACTCTCGAGGCCAAATTTCTTAACTATCTCTAATGCGTACTTAGTCTGCGAAAGAAACAAACCATCTGGTTGTTGTTTGACTTGGAGACCTAGGAAGAACTGTAACTCCCCCATAAGGGACATCTGAAATTCTTTACTCATAATTTCAGCAAAAGATTTTACTTCTGAGGTAGAAGTGGATCCAAATATGATATCGTCTACATAGACTTGAGCGATAGTAATGTGTTTGCCAAATTGTTTGACAAATAAGGTTTGGTCATTTCCACCTCTTTTGAAACCTTTGTCCAGCAGAAAACTGGAGAGTCGCTCATACCAAGCTCTAGGAGCTTGCTTAAGACCATATAAAGCCTTTTTTAACCGAAATACATGAGTAGGATAATTAGGGTCAATGAACCCTTTAGGTTGTTCTACATAGGTTTCCTCGGCAAGTATACCATTAAGGAACGCAGATTTAACATCCATTTGATATAATGTAAAATGCATGTGACAAGCTATAGCAAGAAGCAGACGAACTGATTCTAAACGAGTAACAGGAGCAAACGTCTCATTAAAATCCAGTCCTTCTATTTGGGAGTAACCTTGAGCAACTAGTCTAGCTTTATTTCTAATTATCATCCCATTTTCATCAGTTTTATTTTTGAAAATCCAACGAGTACCAATAACCTTTTTGTGATCAGGACGTGGAACAAGAAACCAAACATCATGAATGACAAATTGTAAAAGTTCATCCTGCATAGCAGAAATCCAGTGAGAGTCATTCAATGCCTCATTTACATTCTTTGGTTCCAAGAGAGAAACAAAGCAAGCATAGAGAGCATAATTTCTAAGTTGGGATCTTGTACGTACTGGTTCACCAGGGTTACCAACTATGTTGTTTATGGGATGATCTTTAGAAACCCAGTTAGGTACTTCAGGTGACTCAATAGGTAATGAATTATCTATTTCAGAAGAGTCATTTTCTAAAATATTTGACGATTCTTCTTCTATAGTTAATTCACTAGTCTTGCTTTCTACAGTAGTGTCACTAACAATTACATTTATGGATTCCATTAAGGTCTTAGTGCGAAGATTATACACTCGATAAGCTCTACTGTTAGGTGAATAACCTAAGAATATGGCTTTATCTCCTCTACTCTCAAATTTAGATAAGTGTTCCCTATCTTTGCAAACATAGCAGGTACTACCAAAGGTTCTAAGGTACTTAAGATTAGGCTTTTTATTGTACCAAAGTTCATAAGAGGTTTGTTTCGAATTCTTTCTAAGATAGACCCTATTAATAAGATGGCAGGCTGTACGAATAGATTCTACCCAAAAATACTTAGGTAAGTTCTTAGCATGGAGCATGACACGTGCCATCTCTTGAAGAGTTCGATTCTTTCTCTCAGCTATACCATTTTGTTGAGGGGTCTTAGGAGCACTGAACTCATGTTTGTAACCATTATAGTCACAATATTCTACAATACCAGTGTCTTTGAATTCACCACCTCTATCACTTCGGATTCTATTCACTTGAGTGTCTTTTTCATTCTCAATCCGTAAGAGAATCTTTAAAAAGGTTTGAAAGGTATCGGATTTTTGTTTTAAGAAAGCTACCCAAGTGAATCTGGTGAAGTCATCAACCATAACAAGAATATAACTGTGTCCACAAAGACTAACAGTTTGAGAAGGACCCATTAGGTCCATATGGATGAGTTCTAAGGGATTAGAGGTAAGGATATCTTTAACCCTTTTATGAGGTGCTTTAACAATTTTTCCTTCTTGACAGGGACCACAGACAATGTTATGAATAGGTTTAATTTTTGGTATTCCTCTAACTATCTGCTGAGAAGACAATTTACTCAAATTTTCGTAATTAATGTGACCCATTCTGTTATGCCATATCTCGTTGTCATCCATTCTGGCAACACTACAGATTTCAGAACTAGACATGACAGTATAACAATTGTCAGGGGTCCTGAATCCTGTAATTAAGCAATCTCCATTTTCATTTAAAATCTTGCAATTGTTCTTTGAAAAGGTAACAGTGTAGTTTGAGTCACAGAATTGTGAAATGCTAAGTAAATTAGCCTTAAGACCTTTAACTAAGAGAACATTTTCAAGAAGAGGAAGTCCTTTTTCTTTAAGGGTTCCTTTGCCTATGATCTGGGATGATATACCATCACCAAAAACAACTTTTCCACCATCAAAATGGGTTTTATTTAAAAGTTTTGTATCATCACCTGTCATATGCTTGGAACATCCAGAATCCAAGTACCATCCAGAAGATGTAAGTTCAGCTTTTAGAGCAGAAACAACAATGTTACACTTCATCTGTGGTGCTAGGTCATCTTTTCTAACCCAAATTGCCCTGGTTTTTAGTTTGCGCTTGTTTGCTCTTATTTGATAAAATTTGCGAGCATTAGATTTTTGTTGAAAAACATTTTGCGCATGATTTTGTATAAATTTGAATTCCTGAGCATTTGATTTAGAAAAGGTTCTGGTTATCCTTCTAGTAAATGTCCTTTTAGGTTTAGTCCTTCTATTCCTATAGTTAGAGTTTTTGTCTGGTGGCCTGGGAAGGACATAATTGTTACGACTCCTCCTAGAATAGTTAAAGTTATGATACATAGGAGTGTTGTAGATAGGTTTAATCAGTCTCCTAGCATAGCAATTATCGAAAGAGTGACCATATATATCACAATAGGAGCAATAAAGATTGCTCAGAATAGGGTTTTCCTTAGGAAAGTCTCTAAACAAAGGTTTTGAGAAATTTTGAGGCTGAATTTTATTCCTAGGTAGCACAGATTTGAAAGCAGGTTCACTTTTCCTAATAGGGGGGCAGACATATTTTCCCTTTGATAAACTTTCAAGCTTAGAGCAACTTGCATCTTCAGTGTTGGTGTTTTGATGGTCAAACTTAGTTTTTAGAGAATGAAAGTCTGGACATGTTTCAATAGGTCTTTTGCCTCCTGACACAAACTTGATAGGTTCAACATGTTTAGTTTGTGTCTTCAAATTGGGGCAAAACCCTATTCCAGTTCTATCATCAGAATTGGTTTTAGATTCAGCAACGAATTCCTCAAAACATTTAGAGTTGTTTTCAAATTTGGTAAATTTTTTGAAAACAGTTGCTGTCTTTTCTTTTGTTTGTTCCAATTCTAATAATGTCCCTTTGTATTTTTTCTCCAGAATTTCATTAGCTTCAGTCAAAGTTTTCAGTTTTTCATCAAACACTTTAACTTCACTGTCATGAGACATGCATTGTGTAGTATACTCTTCAGCATTCAGTTTTACCATTAGGCTTAGATCTTCTAACTTTTTGGTAAGATCTTTAACAATCTTTTCTAGTCTAGTGCTTTTCTTTAGAGTTTTAGTATATAGAGTGTGGATGTCTGGGAGATCATCATTATCTGAGTCACTAAGTGAGGTGTGTGAAGTGACCCCTAAGGTTTCATTTCTTAAACTCACGCACCCATTGACATCAGCAGTATCGATTTCCCTTTGACTCACACACCCCGAGGAAGAGGTATTAATGTTCTCAGTAAGTAAAGCATCTAAACCAGTTAAAGTATGATTCAAAGCAACAGAACTAGAATTACTAAACTCATCCTCACTATCAAGCATAGGAATGTCATCATTGTATATGATTTTGGCAAAGAAGGCTAAACAAGGATCAAAACCATCAGATGTCTCAAGTTCCTCATTTTCAGAATCACTTGAGTCATCCCAGGTTTTGCAGATATTGGCTCTAGAGTGTTTGTTTTGGGCATTTAAATTAACTCTACAGTCTTGAGCAATGTGTCCTAGTTTACCACATCTATAGCATTCAGTCTTCTTGAGGTCTCTGTGAGGTCTTGTGTTGTCCTTGTTCTGTTTGTCATGAGGTTTCTCATGAGGTTTGTGATTTGAAGGAGTGGTATAATTAGACTTGCCCTGTCTATTTGCAACACTGTTTCTAAATTTAACAATTTTCTTAAATTGTTTTGTCATTAGGGCAATCTGATTATCTAGACTTTCTAAGTCACAGTCCTCATCAGAATCATTACTAGAGGTGTTTAACTCAGGCTTAATCATCTTAGAGGTAAAGCTAAGATTGGAATTGGTATGTTTCCTATTAGTGTGGGTCAATTGTTTCTTAAACTCCAATTCCATTTCCACAGTTCTTAATTTACTACTGAGTAATTCAGGAGTGAGATTTACATCACACATCTCCTCAATAGCATATCTTTTATTGTCAAATTTCTGTGGCAATGATCTCAGAATTTTAGAGACAATTTCCTGTCTATCATAAGTTATACCATTGGCATGAAGTTTAGTGACAATATCAGTAAGGTTCATATAGAAATCATCGAAAGACTCAGATTCAGACATGATTAAGGTATTATACTGTTGGATTAACATCTGAGTCTTAGCAGCTTTTACCCTAGAGTCTCCTTCATGTGCAGTAATCAAGGTATCCCATGCTTCCTTGGAAGTGGTACAAGATGAGATTCTCTTGAACTCATGTTCGTTAATAGACATAAATATAGCGTTCTTGCCTTTGTTATTATTTCGAGAAACCTGTTTCTCTTCTTGAGTAAACTCACTCAATATTTTCTTAATCCTTTCATTGCTTCCATCAGTGGCTGGTTTAGTTGGATAAAAGTATCCGTTTTCAATGATATCCCAGACATCATCTCCCAGAGTGCCTTGAATAAAAGCAATCATTCTTACTTTCCAGTAAGAAAAATTGGTTCCATCAAAGACTGGAGGTCTGGTCAAGTTACCATATCTTTCGTTTTTCTCGTCCATAATGATTTTGAGAAAACAGTTTCAGAAACTCAGGATCTTTTTGAAAAAAGTTCACCAAAAGCTCTGATACCAATTGAAATAGCGTTGCCAAAGCCGTTTATGAAAATAAACTATTTAAGCAACTCCGAAAGTTTGTTGAAGAAACTCTTTACTTAAATCAAAACTATTTTGAACACAAGATGTGTTAACAAAATTATGTACGAGATATGGACAAGATTTGATAACAAGTTTTAGTAAACAGTTTAAAATGTTTTAAACTCAGCACACTATTAGAAAGGGATGAGAAGATGTAGAAATATTGATACTCAGATTTTTAACGTGGTAAAACCTCAACCTTGAGGAAACATCCACGACTCCCTCTACGGAGTAAAACAAAAAAAATCACTAAAACAAATATATGAGTTACAACCTATTTAACTAACATGCACACAAAAACAAATCTATACAAGTTCAGGATTGTACCCTCTGGCGTCCTTAACTTTTCTGCAGATCTTGTTTGTTGATGTAGTTGTCTCAGTTTGTCAACTCTTCTTTGTTTCAGCACTTTACGTCGACTTATTGTTCACCAAATCTTATAGCCAACACTTTGAGTGTTTGTAGTGTGACAATGTTTGTGAATGGTGTTCTAAAACACATGCATGCACACACACACACTTATTAGTTACAGACGATCCTAATAAATCACATATAAAGTCTATATGCAGTGTATTTGTTATTTTTCTTTCTTACAAAACCAAGAACCTTTTCGACCTTTCAAAATAACCCAGATTCCACGGAGATCTTGCTTAAGAAATCGGTCAAGACCTTTCTCAATCAGTTTTGAAAATATTATGAAGATTGAGAACCCTCCAAGTGCGAATCCCACTAGGTCAGGTTAGGTTTTGTAAAAACAGAAATAGAAAAACATCTATTGTTGATCTTTGAAGAAGAAAAATGTTTTAACAGAAAATAATCAACAACGAAATTCTCAAGATGAGAAAAAAATGCAGCTAAGTGTTCTGTGACATGAAAAACTTCAGATCTATGATTTCTATTGAAAAAGAAACAAGATCTGAGTCTATGTCTAAGTTGGAAATAAGATTTATGAACACAAGGATTTCAGCAACCCAAGATCTCTTAACCAGAACTCTCATAAACCAAAAAAAAACACTAAGGATGGTGTTTTTGGTTTTGGTGGTTTTTCTGGAGAGGTAAGTAGTTTGGGCTTGAGAAGTGTTTGGACGAAGTTAGGGTTTCTAACTAGGGTTTGGTTTCTCTCTCTAACTTCTCTCTTCTCTCTTCTCTCTCTTCTCTCTCTCTCTCTCTATTCTCTGAGACTTTGCAAAATGGCAAAAGCTTTCGAAGGCTGAGATGAAGGGTCTTTAAATAGGGAGAGGAGAAGATTCCAGAGCCTCGTTCAAAAACAATGGCTGAGATTGAGTCAAGCTCCATTGACTGCAATCCAAGGGCTCACAACAGGCGGTGGATTAAACAGCCTATGATTGGCTTAAGGTATTACACGGGGATTCACTCAAAAGACATGCAGGCCATCGATAAGGATAGATCCAAGGGCTGTAAGCGTGCGATGGTTTGTCTCAGTAAAGAAACACAGTTTGGTCCAATCAGAAGACAGCAGGTGTTGGCCTGTGAACGAAGGTAAACGCGCGTCACAAAATAATTACAAAGCCAACCCTAAAGTCTCTAGCGCTTTCGGTTTCTACCCAGAGTAACTTTAGGCCAATAAACACAACAATCCATATTTATATAATAACCCCAAGACTTTTTAAATCAAATTTTAATTAAATAAAACCTTGTTTAAAATATGTTTTAAATTCCCAAAAAATTATTAAAAATCAAATTGAGGGATTTAAACACACTCACAACATTAAAACACATAGGGGTGCAATATGATATGCAAGAATCAAATTCTAAGTGTGTGAGTGATGGCTATAGTCTTAGGATCATTACATGATAGATAGAAGAAGAAGCAACCCAATCTCTGAAGCTCTTTGGTTTCTAGGATAGACTCTATTTTGTCACAATTTCCAAACTAGATGAGCTCTTATACAGTCTAGACTCAAATGAGTCAAAAGTATAAGGGCTTCAGATCCATCTCTGGCTACCTCATTGACTACCTTATGGAAGAATCCGATGTTTGGATTTTCGAGTTCCTGGATGAAAATATACTTTATTCCTCCCAAGAAAACCTTATGTGGAAAATGTTCTTTGATGACACTGCTAACAAGAAAGGGTATGGCATTAGAATACTCCTAATTACCCCTGATAATTCTCACACTCTCATTGACATCAAGCTGGAATTTCCCCTGCACTAATAATATGAATGAATACGAGGCATGCATGATAGGCCTCAAAGTTTCTCCCAAGAAAGGAATTCAAATCCTATATGTCTACGAGGATTCAACTCTCATCATCGATCAAGTACTCAAAAGATGGAAAGTCGAGGATGAGAAAATCTTATCCTTTCATGCCCACCTAGAAGAGTTGGCCTCCCAGTTCTAAGATATCACCTTCCACTACCTACCCCGAGAAAATAATAACCTAACCGATGCCCTTGCTACCTTAGCCTTTATGGTTAACATGCTTGAAGGAATAATAATAGCCCCCTTACTGGCACAAAAGAAATCTTAACCTACCCAGTGGTATCGCATTGATCTCATCACAGAAGAAGATCCTGATATAGACAATTTTTGGTATAATAATATTTGGAGCCTCCTCAAGCATGGTAAGTATCCCCAAGATTCTAATAAGAAATACTAAGCAACTCTCCACAGGCTGGGTGCCCAATACATTGGTTGTAATAAAGCATTGTTCAAGAGAAAATTTGATGGAACACATTTACATGGCATCACAGGGGCTGACACTAAAGAGATAATACAAAAAATCCATAGTGGGGACCCCATATGAATGTAAATATGCTCGCCAAGAAAATCATTTGACAGGTTAGTACTGGACTACTGCGGTACAGGATTGCATTACCTATATTCGAAGACGTCTTAAATGCCAATAATTTTTTAACCTCCAGCACTTGCTTCCGCGTGAGTTATACAACAAGACTTCTCCTTGGCCATTCTCTATATGGTACATCGACATCATAGGGAAAGTTACACCCAAAGCCTCCAACGGGCATAAATTCATCTTGGTTTCCATTAGCTACTTCACCAAATGGGTCGAAGCCGATTCATACACAGTTTTGAATCCCAAGAAGGAAGACAAGTTCATTCAAAGAAATACCATCTATCGATATGGGTTCCCGCATGAGCTAGTATCAGACAATGGATTGCATTTCGAAGTAGAGGTCACAGAAGTGGTCGACTAGTAGGGATTTAAAGACATAAATATTCTCCCTACTGACCTCAGCCAATAAAACCGTTGAAACTGCTAATAAAAACCTCAAAGCCATCATCAACAAGATGACTGAGAGTTGTTGAAATTAGGATGACCGAATCCCTTATGCCCTCTGGGGCTACCACACTTCAGTTCGAACATCTACTGGGGCTACCCTTTACTCTGTGGTATACGACATGGAAGAAGTCCTACCTGTGGAGCTAGAAATTCCTTCACTACGCGTCATGCTTGAAAGCAAAGTCAGTGAGGAAGATTGACATCAAATTCGTCTTGACGAGTTGTCACTCTTATATGAAAAGAGAGTGAAAGATCTATATCATATGCACAGGTACCATCTGTGAATAGGATGGTCATTCAACAAGAGTCAAGGATCGTGGTGTCCGAGAAGGGGATCTATCCCTTAAACAAATTATACAGCCCATCTGGAACCCCAGAGTGAATTTCAAGCCTAATTATAGTGGCCCCTACATTGTAAAGAAGATCATATCACCGACCTCGATGAAAAAGAGATGGCGCGTCTAGTTAACCTGGATCGTCTCAAGAAATTCTACCCCTAGTCCGAAATCTCGACACACTACGACTTTTCCCTACTATTCTAAAAACGATAAAAAAATAAAAAATCTTCATTTCCCTCTACTCAGAACTACGTGGGGCCTGATCCTCTAAAAATATTTTTACTTTCAAAAATGAAACTCAAAAAGATTTCAAAACCCCCAGAGGTATATAGGCAACTCATACGTTTTACATGAGCACGACCCCTACTTTTTCACAAAATACTATTCTTTTCTTATCCCCGATACTAACAATTAATTTTATCATTTACATTAACAAAAGTATTATGTACGCCTTAGCGATTAGTATAGATAATTCAAATGCAAAAAACTCATCTAGAGGCACAAAAATACAATTAAAATTTTCGTTATTTGAAAGATAAAAAGTTAAATTACAAATGACATCAGCACAGGGAGTCAAACGACTTCCCTTGCCAACCTAACCCAATTTTCCTAAAACAAAACAAAAACAAGCCAAACTACTCCTAAATAACTTTATTCCCATACATAACCAAACACCATCACAAAGAGCTTCACAAATAAATTCCCCTGGGATCCTACCTGTCGATGCTCGAGGAACCGACCCTAAAATCATCTTCATTCGGGGTCGCCAAACCTCCCCTGCCAGAATAGAAAGTCGTAGTCCCTCCATGGAAGGGTAAGACCGGACCAGCCAAGGGAGAACAATGGCGCCTCCCTCTATGGTGTTAGATATGGTGAACCACCTTTGCCCGTTCTCCACAACTAACATTTTGGCAACTACTTTCCTCCATAATTATTTTATGTAGTCTGTGGAAACATGACAAATTATACCAATAGATGGGGAAGGATGGGTCGATGGTCGACGATTATCCCACTGAGAGCCCAGCCACATACGCATGCGCTCTATCAAATCCTCCATCGAAAACAAATTCTAGCGTCTGAGGTGGCACAATCTGCTCCCAACCAAATTGGAATACGTGTTTTTAGGGAAAGTAGAAAGAAGTCTACTGGAGGCCAACCAATCGGACATATTGGTATTACCCTCATTCTAGAATGGCCAATAATTCTCCCCACTAAGGCACAACCACTAGAAACCTTGAGCCCTGTGCTCCACAAACCAGTTCTCCCAGCTCTTGATATCCAAGCCCACATTGATAAAATAGCGAGAAAATAAGTTTAGCACGGCTACCAAGGGATATTCAGGAGGGACTACCATGAAAAATATCTTCAAGAACCACATGTATAGCATAATGGGGCTACCCCTCAAGAAGTCATAACGTCTTTCTCGCCAATCATCCAAATCGTTCAAAGTCTCTTCCAGTATCACCATCATATAATTATAACGGTATGACGTCCATGAAGCGATAGGTGCGAGTTATGGGTCCACCAACAGTCCACCAGTCACCAATAGTAATTTTAAAATTAAGCCAATAATAACGACTCCGACATAATTCACATATTTAACATCCTGCAAATGCACCTAATACATCACGACAAAGAGAGAAATAATTCCTTCAGTAACCAACAACCGAGACTCCGAGGGAGAGATATGGAGAAGTCATGCTAATAGCTCCCAAGGAGATCGAAAAAATTCAAGCATGGCTGTCGCAGCACTGTGATTTATCCCTAACGTGACAACGAACTCTTAATAAATCGGACAGACTTTGTCCAAGCCAAAGTGAAAGACATGGTCTTCAGGGTACCAGAATTCTACTGCCGCCATAAGCAATTCCATTCAATAGGTCGGTTGCGCCATAATGAAACCCGATGCATGTGAAAGCATTGTAGTCGACATTGTATGAGCACATCGCCTCTAAGTTTTAAAGGTAAGAGGCGAATTAGCACTTTCGTGGAGAGCCATACTGCAAAGTGATTAGACAAGAAGCAAGAATAATGCAATAAAGATGAAATATGGATGGCTAAAAAAATACTCCACCATTACACCTTTTTTAAACTTGAAAAAACTAGCCAAAGATAAAAATCCTGCAAATCCCGGAGAAAAACCTACCCCACCAAGGAACAAGTAATTGAAGATAGTGCAATCAAAAAACTTTGGGTTGATTAGATTGGAGTAACTTTCTGATAGGCAGGACAAGGGGAATGCCGATCGGAAACCCCTATTTTTGAAAAGTTCCCTTTTCCCTTTTTTGTCAAAATAAAAAAAACTCAATAAAAATAATTTTTATTCCAAGGAATTCAGAATTTCCTTCTCCTTATATTTTTACTTATCACGTTTTAAAATAAATTTTTTCTCAAATTATTTTAAATTCTTTTTCTGTCTCAACAGCAAAGTAAAAAGTGCATATGCATTGAGTCACTGAAGCAAAAAATTAACAAAATCCCATTTCATTGCATATATATTTCTTTATTAAATTTATCTTCCAAGAAAACACAAAAATAACGGGACTCATCCCGAACCCCCAAACTCTGTCTTTCTCTCACCTTCATCTTCATTCTCTCTCTCTTTCACTTCCTCTTTCTCTCTCTTTTCTTGTTCTCTCTCTCTAAGACGATCGATCCCTGTGGCGTACGTGCTTTCCCCGGTGAGAATCCTATGTGATATCGATTGTATGTGAATTCACAAATTTCCAATTTTAAACTTAATTAATTAATTGTCATTTTTATCCAAATTAATTAAACCCTAACACATGCATCTAGGTGGGTAATATCAAGTCATCACAAAATAAATATAAATTGCTGACACACAGATTTCAGGAAAAAAAACCTTTCGGGTAAAACCTTTTATTTCACTATGAAGAGGTAAATCGTAACTTGCATACACAATGAAATCTGCAATGAATATCCGTAGACACTCACATAAACCTCGACCTAGAATCAACAATGGATCAATCGCAGCGAACTCGGACACCCTCAAGCACTCCCAATAATCGCAGTCGTCGTCATTCAGCACCTCCCTCAAGTGGTACCAAATCAGTAGTAGAGAAATCTTCCCTACAAAATAAACTCTACCAAAATTGTATCTTGGGTTCCAAATTGATTCACTAAATCTATTAGGATGATTTATGAATAAAAACAAAGTTAAAAACCCTCAAAAGTGAGACAAAAATTCGACAAAAATAATTTTTGTAGAATGAAAAGCTTAGGTCTTTTGAACCAAAGTGGACTCATTTAACATGAATTTATAAAAAAATTGAGCCGGTGATGTCTCCTGAATGGGAAAGCCAGGTCTCTCGAATGACATGTGATATCATTTGAACCACCCTTTGTGTGATCTATCAAATGAAGTAATAAAGCAAAAACGATATGTTGTCATTTGATAAACTGATCAAGCGAGCTTTAAATGAGCCTTCGCGCGACATGAAATGTCGCTTGAAGCCCTCGTTCGTGCAAATTGTCATGTCGTTTGAACGACATAGACATGTTATTTGAATGACATTAGTGTAAAATCCGTTTACTTTAAAACTCTGCCTTAGGACTTAGAAAGAATTATTTTGGCAAAAAATGATGCTTGAGATGTTTAAAAACATTTTAGAGAAATCATCCCAACACTTTAAATAAAACACTAAGGGACTTAAACACAACCTTACCCAAATCTATCTCGCAGAGGCTTGTCAGTTGAAGAATGTTGATATTCGGATCCGTCTTCATGAATGATTGAACTTGAACTTTTCTTCAATGGTTGTAGCAGTATACGATATACTCTAATGTAAACGAAATATGTAAAATGTGTCCTTACAAATCTCCCCTATGTCTATGCTGGTACAAACTAAAAAATCCAAATTATCAAATCAAATGTCCTATACAAATCTAACACCCTCCCATGAACCCAAAACTGAAAAGGTACTAAATATGCAAGTCTTAAACTTTCTTAAAAAATCTTTAATATCTTCAAATTGCCAATGTTTCTTTGTCATCATCAGGTTGTGCAAAATAACGATCTTCAACTTTTGTACATACACACTTGAGATAAGAAATAAATACCTTCATGATGTATCGAGTTTGAAATGACATGAACATAAATCAAAACAAATATCAAATCTCCCCTATAATTCAAACTCCCCCATAAAATCATAATTACTTCTGCCCCTTTTTATTTGTTCAAAATAGACAAGGAAAAGAATAAATAAAAATAAGCATGGAGTGTCACGAAAAGCAAAGAAAATCAACTATGATCATTCAAGGATAAACTTGAAAGCAATCACCAACTATGTTTGATTTTTCAATTTTTCAATCAAAAATAATTTACAAAAGAAATCACACACCATGAATTTACACAAAGATAACCAAATCTTGGAAAAAAATGAATGAGTGAATATATTCAATAGGTAAATCAACTCAAACATACATAACAAATGTGCATGATGAATATGGATACACCTAACCAGTGAACTTCACAATCATCCTTAGGTGAAAAAAAATATTGAATTGAAATGACATTGACTTAATCAAATCAACAAATCAAAGTCTAAAATAATTTCCACACCAATTACATCTAAAACTATGTATTACTTTTTCAAGACTTTGTCAGGACGTGCAAACCCGTTGTTTGATTTCTAACTAAACTACCTCAAATATATATTTCTTTTTCAAGTTGTTTTGAGGTTTTTATTTATTTTCTCAACTTGAAGAAATCCTATTGGCCCCCTTTTTTGCATATGATTATTTTTATTACTTTAATTTTTTCTCGAGCTCTTTTAAACCGTGGCTTTCACGACGTGATTATTATTCACTCACAGACCTTTCCGTGTTCACTCATCATTTTTTAATAATAAACAAATTCCTCAAAGGCAATAGTTCTTACATGCATAACTTTCATTATCAAGTTTGATCGCATATGGTTCGTTTTCAAGATAGGATTGAGAAGGAAACACATTGACCAAATAGAGAAGCGATGGTCAAACAAATCCGTGCAAATGTACATTAAAGGAAACCATGAGTCAAACATGTAGAAAATAATCTCAAATCTCATCTTAATGACTCCAAACATTATAAAGCACATGGATGAAATAATGTATCATCTCAAAACACTATCGAATATCACATGGATATAAAATGATGTTGTGACTTGGTCATCCTAATTATCCATCAATAAATTGTGTAAACAATTCTAAAAATTTTACCAAAATCAAATCTTTTTGGCCTTTTCACTCTTTTTTCTCAAAAAATAGAGAATCTTTTTGTATTTTCCCAAAAATTTTAAAAGCAATTTTTTTTTGGTTTTTCGAAAAAATATCAAAAATGGAAAATGTAAATACAAAAGTGGTACACACTCGCAATAGGCATAAAATATCATCGTGAAAAAGAACCCTATGCTAGGAAACAAGTGTAACCCTCAGCCGTTAGGTGCAGTAAAGTTTTCCATAGGTGGTGACATCCTATGAAAAAATCCATCAAATCATGTGAAGTTTTGACTAAAAACTTAACTTGCTCCCTAATATGTGAAAACTCTCTCAAGTAATCATCTGGAGCATCATATGTGGGAGCGTGTGTGGGAACACATGGAAAAACTCTATGCGACACACTAACCAACTTAAAACAAAATTCCCTAAGATGTCCTCTGTTTTCGCAATGGGTGAAAACGTACATGGGCCTAGGAACACCTCTCTCAAAATGTCGAGGAAGTGCTCTCCTATCTGGTAATGGGTGCCTACGTGGGTTGTGTTGAGAGCCATATGGATCAATCACAAACTCGGGAACCGACTCGACTTCAACGTGGGAAGTAGACGCACTATCATGACCTATTCATAGTCTCTCAGCATTACCCAAAGTGGGATTGAGGAGAATCTTTCCTACCTTATTAGATGTATCCTTTATAGTTACCTTTACCTCCAAGGCATATTTAAGATTTCTCTTTAATTATGATACACGGGCTTCAATTTTACTCTTTTCCTAACCTACGATGATCAACTTCTCACACAAAGTAACCTTCACCTTCTCGAGTTGACTCGTAGACGCATCAAATCCCTTCAAAACCTTAATCTCTCTCTCAAAATATAACACCCTAAGACCTAATTCCTTATTTAACTTTTTCTCTTTTAAGGTCTAGGCATACAAATCTCTAAATGCAATTTGGAGCTCACTTTTACCTTCGCTTACACACTCACTTCCACCCCTACTCTCACATGAAACACACTCAAACTATCATCCTCGGGGGGTTTCCATGTGCACAAGTATCCTCATCATCATGGGACAAACTAGGTGTGCTCACGTGACTAGATAAAAATACAACACACATCTCGTGTGAAGATTCAACCCCTAAATCCTTCACTTCTTCCTCCTTATCTCTAAGAGTGGATGGCATGGCAATCTTCTTGTCCTTTCTCTTTAGCCTAGTGGATCACTCAAACACCCTATGCCCCTTACCCTCACATTCAAAACATCTTTCTTCTTACTTATTCTCTTTCTCACGTCTCTCCTTGGCCTTTTTTTCTTTTTATTTTTCTCAAAAAATCTTTTATTGGAAGAATTTTCTTTTGAAAATTTGTGAAGCTTTTTAAATTTTTTAGCAAGCATGGCCACATCATCAAAATCAAATTCTCCCTCAGAATCGAAATAAAAAAACTCTCCCTTTCTTTTTCTTCTCTCTCTTGGACACTTGCTCACTCTTCTTAGACCAGGCTTTAAGTCCTATCCCTCTATCCTTAGGTTTGACAGTGTCAGGAAAAACATGTCAATTTCATATGTCTGGAACTTAATATTGCTCAAATTTCCTAAGAAATTCAACACAGTGACTTTCGGGGTAAAACGTTTAAACAACGATCTCAAAATATTTTTAACTACTCGTGCATTTGGAATATGCTCACCAAGATTGAAACTAGTGTTGATAATGTCAGACAAACGTGCATAAATGTCATCAAAACACTCAGATTCAAGCATGGTAAAATTTTCAAATTGAGCAGTTAAATTTTACAATTTAAACTCTTTTACTGCAGTCATCCCTTCATGGGTAAGTTGTAAACACATCCTATGCTTCTTTTGATATAGTGCACGTCATGATAAGTCAAAACTCGTTATGGCTCCATAAATTGCACTTAGTCCATGAGAATTAAAATTGCTCCATTTAAATTCATCCTCATTCCAATCAGTCACTTGTTTGAGATTTGTGACATTATTAGCGGTGATAGTGGGAGGAGTCCACCATCTTTCACAAATAACCCAAACTCGCTCATCGATTTCTTTTAAATGAGATTTCATGCAGGATTTCCAATGAACATAATTAGAGCTGTTGAAAATTGACAACCGATTATATAAGTTTTCATTCAAAAACATTGCGATAATTTTTCAAAAACAGATTTTTCCAAAAAAATCAATATCACAAAAATTTTGTGAAAAATAAGGATCAAACACAATAACTTAGTGTAATACGCTATGATACCAATTTGGGAATGCTATGTGATATCGATTATATGTGGATTCATAAATTTCCAATTTTAAACTTAATTAATTAATTTTCAATTTTTTTATCCAAATTAATTAAACCCTAACACATGCATTTAGGTGAGCGTGGATGCAAAAACTAGAATAGATCTAATTATTTGATCACAAATAAATAAGTGAATAAAAGAGACAAGTGAGATTTTTAAAGCGGTTCGGCTAAAGGAAAAGGCCTACGTTCACTGTCTTGTATTGCTTGTTTATCACTTTGATTGTGTTTCGCTCCCTTTTGCTGTAGGAATTACAATGTATTTATATCCCTCTAGGGGGATCAAGAGTTGGAATGTTAATGGATGGAATGCCTTTATAAATGAGTCATTTACATTAATACATATTGTTCATAATATATATGACTATTGGTGCTTTACTGACCATGTTGATCCATCTTCCTACAACCGATCCGGCTTTTTAAATAGTTGGTCATCATTCAGATTGTTGGTCGGTATTCCTGGACTTGGTCGGGGATTTATGCCTTCGTGACTAGGATTGTGCCATATTGGATAACACATGCTTATCTACGAATGGTCCACGTAAGAGTGTTATTTTTGGTATCAACAGAATCCCTCAATGTTTCATGCTTGATGCTTTTGCAAAAGTATGGAATATTTAGTCTAACAGTTGCTCGGGCAAACCTTTATGATACTTGGTTGGTTGTCGACGTCCCAACTTGTAAAATTATCAACTTAGTGGATAACATATAACACGGATGGCATTTTTGAAATTTCCTATAATTATAACAAATCATTTTTGGAGCAAATACGTCTTTTTTAGTTTAACCACCAAAATTTCAATCATCATTTCCTTTAATCATTACTTTTGCCAATTTTTGAGGTAATCTATAAAGGCGGTAATATTCTGGTTGTCTTCTACCTCAAACTTTCTAGTTTTTGCTGTTATTTCTTGAGCTTTTCGTGCGATCATTCTTTATGTCCTTCAGTTCTTGTTGAATCCTTAAGTCTTTGTAAGAATCTTTTCTCTTTCACCTTTTCTTCATCTTCAATTATGGTATATTCAGTAGTTTCTCTAAATGAATTTAGGAACGAATGGAATATTCCTTTGTGGGTGGATTTGGAGCTCCCTAATCCGCCTGTAGATCTTTTTTCTTTATCTGAGGGCCATTAGTTCCCTTTACTTTTCATTGCAAAATGTGGGTTTACTTTTCCCCTAAACCCCATTTATCTTGAGTTTTGTCAATATTTTGATTTTGTACTCGTTAGAGTATCCCCTAACACTTGGAGAGTTATAAATGGGGTTTATAGATTGAATCAAGTATATAGGACCCATATAGGCATCCCATATATTATGTTTTGCTATAAATGGGTCACCAATGATAACACTTACCATTTAAAAACTAGGTCTATAAATAGGGTTTTAGTAGTTAATCTCCCAGACTCCAAAGGAGACTATTTTGATCGTGGAGTGATTGCCACTAATTGGTAATATGCACCCATGATAGGGGATGCAGCATACCAGGGCCCAGATGCCCTAAATATGGCCATTGGATATGTTTCAACACTATTGTATAACTTTTCTTTATAATTTCATTGGTTATAATACTAAATGTATTTGTTTTCTCTTGATTACAGTTGATTAGGAGAGAAAATGTCCTAATGAGCGTGACATTCGACTTATCGATCTTAAATTTCTTTGGGGTATTCACCAGAAAATTGGAGAGGAACACATTAGGTCGTCATCATATCTGTTGGAGTATAAAATCTATATTGCTTCTTTTATTTCTTGCCCAACTTTTGTTGCTCCCTCCTTAGTGATTGAGCTTGATCAAGACCCAATCCCCACTTCTTTTGCCACTGTATCTGGTAGTGGTGAAGCTGTTATAAGCCCCTCATCTTCAATTGACTCAAATTTACCTCTTGCCACTACCATGGAGAAGAGAAAGTTCTCCAATATTATAGGAGATATTACCACTACTGGCTCCACAAAATCTTCCACTGATGGAGTTAGCAATAAGGATGAGATTGGGAATACGCCCCTAGCCAAGAAGAATGATGAATCCCATCTCAAGCACTTGAAGAAAGGTTTTCTTTCTAAGATGGCTGAAGGAACTCCTTATGGTGCTGACCAATGGGACTTGGTCGATTTGTCTGATACTGGCTCTTCAGTGTCTATTGGCCCTAGTTTGGCCAGGCAATTAATAAAGTCTGGTACTCTTCAAAACCATATGGGTGGTGCTTCTACAATGCCCCATTCTAAAATCTCTCAGAGGGATGCAAAAAGACTTACTTTGGTAAGAGTTTCTATTTCCTCACTTTTATTCATATGCTTGGTAATTCCTATACTAGCATGCCTTGATTTCTTTTTGCAGTTCCTGGTTGACTTCAACCAGATATTAGAGAAGGATGAAATCCTTCGTTCATTCTCAAATGAGGCAGAAGAGGCATTTGAAGGCCTGAATAATTTTTGCATGAATCCCAACAAGCATTGACAAATGAATAGAAGAAATGGGAAGACAAAATAAAAGCTATGGATGATGATATTGCATCTTTTCGAGGTTAAGTTGTTGGGCTATAGAAAAATTTAGTTATTGAGAAGTCCAATGAGTCCGCGTTCAATAGAGGATGGGAGAAGTCTATCAGTGCTACCTCTGCTTAGATTGAATTTTCGAAGAAGAAATGCTTCAAGGATGGCTGGTCGGCAGCACTCACAGAGGTTGTCACACCCCAAGACTCTAAGTTATTCCTCAGGTATGGTCATGGTTATCCTCCCAAATTCGATGAGGAGATTGAGGATAACAGAGGATTTGAGGATTCTATTCTTGCCTTGGACTCTGCCGATCATCAACACGTTGTAGCATTTGGGTCTTCACTCCCCCTTGTTTTGATCAAGTCACTCCGCCTATTTCTACCCCTTCCTAAGCTGGGGCCCCTTCTAACAGAAAAAAGGTGTAGACTTCCTTGGCGAGTAGTTTTTGTTTTTATCTTTATTTTTACTTTTTACTTCATATAAATGTACTTGTAACTTGATTTCCATTAATGAAGATGAACATTTCTTTGCACTTGTCTTCCTCTGTTTCAAATTCTATATTCTGTTATTGATTGGAGATTTTTCTTTCTCTTTATAGTTCATGTCTAAACTAGATCAATTCTCCTCCACTGATTTCGATCTACTTAGAATATGTTATAATTTCCTCAAGTCTGGCTATATGACTTTGTCCAAGGAAGATCTATCCAATTTTCTCGGGGCTGATGTCTCAGATCAGGCTAAATAAGCTAACTTATACTTGAATTGTCTTCTTGATCGGGGAGTGGCCAATAATGTTGCATGTTTTAAAATGATAGAATAGATTCAAGAAGATCATAAAGAGACTAAAGAACTTTTGCATGACAACTACGAACAGAAGTACAAAGTCCTAAGTGAAGGTTGGGGTTTTGAGTAGATCTTGGAAAAGCATGCATCTTTCTTCAGAAGGCAGGTTTTTTTTCTTAATCGTGAAATATAGGAGGCTATGGCCATTAACAAGATGTTGGAAAAGGAGTATAACCGTTTGAGTGATGAATTGAACTTATTGAAGGAATATTCTACTACTACTACTATTTCTTTTTATGATGGAAGAATTGGAAGCCCTGAAAAAAACTAAGCCTGCTTCTTCCTCTTGAGCAAAAGTTAAGCACGGTCGAGCTACTATAGATGAGGCTAGGACCCAACAAACACTTGCTAACCAGGATGAACTATTAAAAGCAAAGAATTTGTCCATTATTGATATGTCCAAGGAACTCCAGACTGAATCCAAGCTACTTACTTCTCAGTCTTCCCAATTACAAGCTAAAGATGGAGTATTGAAGAAATTAGATCATCAGGTTGAGAGATTGACTTTCCAATTTAATAAACAACCTAGGGAATTATGGATGGAGGGATATAATGAGGCTCTTGATCATTTTGATGAATGATTTAAGGAAGCCCCACGTGAAGGTTATAAGTGGGGACCAACTTCTTGATAATTATGAAGGTGGAGAATGATAGTAAACTTTGGAACTGGTATGACCCTGGTTTACTGGATTGTCAAGATCCTCCCTTCAAACTGGGCGTTAGTTGGATACATGTCAATACTATTCTCAAATGCTTGATTTCAACATTCCTAGGGGATTATGATGTTTATAATGAGTTAGAGATCGTTCGTCCTCCTCATTTACAAGAGGCTCCATGCAACAGTAATAGAAGGATACTTCAAGACTTTAATTTTATCAACTCCCCTTACACATTAGATGACCCTCCAGCGGGCATGAAACCAACACTGAGATCCTTGAAAGAAGAGGGGAAGTATCCCTTAGATTAGTTTTGTTCCGGTAATTTAGTTATAAGTGATATCATGTAATGATCAATTAAATGAATGAAATATTTGATTAACTTATCTTGTTAATCATTGGATGTGAGTGGATTATTTGCTTCATTAGTTCTATTGATATACTTAGGTTTGTACCCCAGTTTAGTACCAATTATGAATGAGATTATTATCATAGGTTCTACCAGTATACAGATTAAAATCTAGTTTTGATACTAGTTACCCATGTATTTCCATAGTTCTACTAATACACCTAATTTTTTAGGTTTTGCATTAGTTTCCAGTGGTGACTAGGCGTATGTGGAATATGTGTCTACATTCCATTTTAGCAATCTTCACAACGTTGTCCCTTTATTTTGCCCAGTTGGATAAAATCTATTATTTTACCCTTAACTTCTTTGACCAAGTATCTTGAGGACTTGAAATCCTGTCTTACTTGGGTTTTTGTTTGATGCCGATCAACTTTTGCTTGTACCGACCAACTTTTGAATAAACCAATAAATCAACTATGTAGGAATTGTTCTTATCTCCAACCAACAATACCAATCAATCAACTATATGGTTTTTGTTTCAAAGGACCATTATTTCTGAACGACTTTTAAAGTGTTTCTGACCAGGTATAACAACTTATGAAGAAAGTGCATCAAGTATGTAGTGCGTAGCACTAGTACTCCCTAAAAAAAATAAAAAATAGAGGAAATAATAATTTTATTGATACAAAAATGTTATGATTACAATTTGTTTCATTACATTACTGGTAGTACTTTCTAAGATGTTCAACTTGCTAAGAAGTTTTGAACTCTTCCCTTCCAAAGGGTCAATTCTGTAGGTACTTGGTCGAACAACTGCAGAAATACGATATGGCCCATGCCAATTGGCTTCAAGTTTGTTGTTCATTTGGATTACCTTCTTGAGCACATAATCTCCCTTCTTCAAGTTGGACTTCATCTGTTTATTATAAAAGCAAGCTATCCTTTGCTGATAGGCAACATTTCTCAAGGCTACATCTTCACGTACTCCCTCTAGCATATCCAAATCTAAGTTTTACATCAAATCACTAACATGAAAATTAAAGTTTAATACTCTATGAGTGGGCAAACCCAATTGAACTAGTATTAGTGCTTCAGTTCCAAATGCCAGCATGTATGGTGATTCTCTTGTAATAGTCCTCAGAGTTATTCGGTATTCCCACATAATGGAGTGTAGTTCATTAATCCAGTTACCCTTGGTATCGTTAATTCTTTTATCCATTCCACTGAGAAGAGTCCTATTTCTTACTTTGGTTTGCCCATTGCTTTCAGGATGACCTGGAGCAGAATGAAGCTTTTGAATGTTTGACTTGCACAATAGGCAACAAACTCCTCGTTATCAAATTGTGTGCCATGGTCTGTAATAAAAGCATAAGGCAGGACATATCTATAAATAATATTTTTCCAGATGAACTAGTAAACTTTCTCATAGGGCATGTCTATTAATGGTTCTACTTTGACCCATTTGGTGAAGTAGTCCACAACTACCACCAAGTATTTAAATCTTCCTCTAGTGGTCAGCTGCGGAACGACCAAGTCTATCCCCCATATAGAAAATGGACAAGGTGAAGTAATTGGAGTCAAAGAAGCTTGTAGAGTTCTATAAATTCTAGAATACCTTTGGAACTTTTCACATTTCCTGGCCAAGGCCATGCAATCTGCTCTCATAGTTGGCCAATAATATCCCTGAGTATTAATTCTCTACAATAATGATCTGCCTATTACATGAGCTCCACAAGACCATTTATAGACTTCCTTTATCAAGTCTTGAACCTCTGTTGGATGAACACAGCGCTGCATGCTAGCTGTCAATCCTCTCCTGTAAAGTACCCCTTTGTCCAGCACATATTTTACTGCTTTATACTTCAGCTTTTTGGCCTCGATTTGGTCTGTTGGTAAGACTCCTTCTTCACTATAAGCTCTGATGGGATCCATCCAAGATGTCCCCATGTACATATTGATGAAATTAATCATCAAGTCTTCATCAATACTCTTGTTAACTACAATTTCAATGGGAATAGTTCTTCGGAGATCAATTCTAGTTGCTAATGCCAGCCGAGCAAGTGCGTCAGCTCGAGCGTTCTTCATTCTTAGAATTTTTCTCATCTAAAAAGTTAGAAACTTTACTATAACTTCCAATGCATTTGATAAGTATCTCGTCATTAGCTCTCCCTTGGCTCCATACAAACTCAGTATTTGATTCACCACCAATTGAGAATCCCTATGCGCCATAACTTGATCGGCATTCAATAATTGAGCCAGACTTAGGCCCACAATAAGAGCTTCATACTCTGCTTTATTATTTGAGGCTTGAAACTGGAATCATAGAGCATATTCAATATCTATCCCATCAGGAGTGCTGAGTATTATACCTGCTCCACTTTCGATTATGAAAGAAGATCCATTAACACACAAGTTCCATACGGGGAGATTATTATCAAACGCTTAGTCTGTCAAAATTCCATGATGGAACGTTTTGCTGCTTGCTTCCTCATATTTCCTGAACATCTATTGTGCTCTGGTGGAAGATTCTAGTAGGTCAGTAATGATTTCTCCTGATCATCCCTCTTCTATGATCTTCTCGAGAAGTTGGTCATTGATAGCCCTAGTTGGACTATCCCTTACTAGATCTTACTCTGCCTGAATTCCCCTTTGCTCGGGAACCTATGAATAAGTGAATTCGATAATGAAATATGCCACAGCCTGGCCTTTTAAGGAAGACCTTGGTTCATACACAATATCATATTCCCCCAACTCTACTGCCCAATATATCAATCTCCCAGACTTCTCCAGTTTGTGCAGGGCTTGCCTAAGAGGCATATTGGTGTACACCATAATTATATGGGCTTAAAAATAGGCCTTCATTCGTTTAGATGCCTTAAACAATGCCAATGCTAACTTCTCTGGGCGTGGATATCTGAATTCTGCTCCTCAAAAGGCTTTGCTTGTGTAATACACTGGATTTTGAACTCCATTTTCTTTTCGAATTAAGGCAGAACTTATAGCTGATTCAGAAACAACTAAGTACAAACACAACCTTTCTCTTAAAATTGGTCGAAAGAGCAATGTGGGTGATCCCAAGTAGTTTTTCAACTCCAGAAAAGCCTTTTCACATTCGTCATTCCATTCAAAGCTCTTTCTAAGCACTTTAATGAATGGCAGGCACCTATCAGTAGCTCGGGACACAAATCTGTTCAAGACTATCACTTGCCTAATTAGCCTTTGTACCTCCTTTTTGTAAGTAGGGGACTGCATTTCAATCAATGGTTTGATCTTGTCTGGGCTTGCTTCAAATTCCCTCTAGTTTACTATGTACCCGAGAAAAATTCCTTCCTGAACACCGAATATGACCTTGGTCAGATTCAACTTCATTTAGTGCTTCTGCAACTGATTAAAGGTTTCGTTGAGGTCGGTAGTGTGGTTGGATGTTTTTTTTGCTCTTTTTCATCATTTCATCTACGTATACTTCCATATTCTTTCCTATTTTCTCCTCAAAGAATTAATTCACCAATCTCTGGTACATAACCCCTACATTTTTCAAACTAAATGGCATAATATTATAGTAATAAGTTCCTCAGGGAGTAATAAACGAAGTGTTTTCCCTATCTTCAAGCTTAATTTTAATCAGGCTATAACCAGAGTAAGCATCCATTAAGCTTAATAACTCATGCCCCGACATAGTATCAACGAGTTGATCAATATTTGGAAAGGGGAAATGATCATTTGGGCATGCCTTGTTCAAATCTGTAAAGTCCACACACATTATCCACTTGTTGTTTTTCTTCTTGACCATAATGACGTTGGCCAACAAATTTTGGTATTTCACATCATTAATAAATGAAGCTTTCTAAAGCTTCTCAACTTTCCTTTGAATAGCTTGATTTTTCTCTAGACTAAATACTTTACGCCTGTGCTTCATAGGCTTGACATCTTTATTAACATTGAGCTCATGGAAAAGAAAGTTAGGATCAATCCCAGGCATATCTTCGTAACTCCATGCAAACACATTCTTTCTTTGCCTTAGGAAAGTCACGAGCTCTAGTTTAAGAACAGGGTCCAGTGTTGTTCTTATTTGAGTAGTTCGCTCTGGTTTATCATCATCTAACATAATGCTCTCCGTTGCTTCCACTATTTGGCCTTTTACCAGTTATGTTTCTTCTCTTGGATCTAAAGTTTCAACCTCAGATTTTCCATTAGGTTCAGAGGTGTTCAGATGGTAAGTGGAGATTTTTGTCTGTATTTCTTCCAAATTTTCTTAGTTGGCAGATGAGTAGTAGCATTCCCTAGCTACTTTTTGGTCACCTTTTGCCACGCCTAGCCCAAAGTTGGTCAGAAACTTCAAACATTGATGGACTGTAGATGGCACAACTTCGAATTTCTTCAATCCTACTCTTCCCATGATCATATTGTAAGTAAAATGAATATTCTTATCCATTACAAAGAAACGTATCTTCTCTGTCCGATGTGCTAGCCATGAACCGATCAACACCTCCAATTTGATTGTCCCCAAAGGAAATAACTTTTCACCAGAAAACCTATTAGAGGCCCTGTGATAAGGTTCCAATTGGCTGAGCTTCAAGTCCAGACTATCAAATAAGGGGTAAAACATGATAGCCGCCGAGCTGATATTATCAACTAATACTATGGAAATAATTACATCCTAATTTCTGACTTTGATTACTAAAGGATCATCATGGGGGCATAGTACCCCTGAAAGGTCATTTTTAAAAAAACCAATCACCACCTTGTCCTTGTTAAGCTTCCTTGGTCGATCTTTTTCAGCTAGATTAATCCTCTGGATATAGGGATAAGCTTGAGCCTCATTGACTTAAGCCGTACTTTCAGCAATATGATCCCCTCCTCCTATATCTCCGCCTGTAATCATTTGACAATAAAAAGATCCAAAACTGAGCATGAATACCTCGTGTTCTATTTGTCTAGGCTTCTTGGGAAGGTCAGTATCATCCTCTTGATCATCTTCAAGAGTTCTCTTTTTTCTCGTCTCTGGGATTTCATGGAGACTTTGACCTTTGTCGAGATGCACCATTGTTCTGCCGATCAACAAACCTACACTACAAAAAAAATTGCTTTTTACTACGGTGCTCTAGCCGTCTCAAAAAGTCCTCTGGCCATCTCAAAAGCCTTTTGTGACGCCTTTTGAGACGAAAAATGGGCGTAGTATTAGACCCCCGTTTTAAAATCTTTTTGAGACGGAAGAAGCAGTCTCAAAAAGTTTTTTTGATACGGAAAATACACCGTCTCAAAAGGTCACTTCTTATAGGACCCTTTTGAGACGGCAAAAAAACCGTCTTTTGAAGTTATTTTTATAGGCGCCAATAAACGTCCTAAAAGATTTTTTGAGACGATAACTTAGCCATCTCAAAAAGTCCACATTTATGAAGTCCTTTTGAGACGGGAAAGGAGCCGTCTTTAATAAGTTTTGCGCCAAAATTAAAATTTCATCCATTCCGTAATATGCTCAATATACTTTTAAGCAAAAACTCTTAAAAATAATATATAACATATTTGACATCCAATTTCAACAAATATAACACATAATCTTCCATTCAACTTAAATTATAGTCCATACAAAGATAAAATAGACAATTTCAACATTGTGACCATCACACTAAATATCTATACAAAATTTCACTTGTCTCATTAGAACAAATACATAAAACCCAATGTATTCCTAACATAAACTAATGCAAGTAAACTTGCAATCTTGAAGCAACGATCTCCATCAAAACATGTCTTGCCTTGTCCACAATAGATTTCGATCTGCAATAAAATTTATTCAGTGTCAGTTATCGTAAACAAAGAAGTAATCTTTTTTAATAATTCCTATTAATGATAATCTTTAAAAACCTAATCAAATTTGTATACCTTCATTTTATTTACTTTTAAACACTAAATATTTTTAAAATAATTCGCCAGAGTCTCCTCTAGTTATTCATGAAAACCAACCTGTTTAAACATAAAAATTAACTCAAAAACAGCTTTAGAAACAACCACAACATTATAAACAACTAAGAGTTAAATAGCCACTAACATATATCCTACCTAATACTCCACCAAACTAAATATCTCTACAAGATTTAATTTTTCTCATTAGAATACGTACTCACAATCTTGAAGCAAACGATCTCCATCAAAACGTGTCTTGCCTTGTTCACAAAAAATTTCGACGTGCAATAAAATTTATTCGGTGTAAGTTACCATAAACAAAGAAGTAATCTTTTTTAATAATTCCTCTTGATGACAATCTTTAAAAAACTTCTCAAATTTGTATATCTTCATTGTATTTACTTTTAAACACTTAATATTTTTTTAAAAATTCGGCAGAGTCTCCTTTATTTATTCATGAAAACCAACCAGTTTAAACATATAAATTAACTCAAAAGCAACTATAGAAACAACCACAACATTGTAAACAACTAAGAGCGATATATCTACAACATATATCATGCTACCTAACACTTCATCACATACATATATAAAAATAAAATAAAGATGTGTCATTACCTAGTCGGTATGGGTCGTTGAGGTAATGGAAGCATGATTAGGGATAATACTCTGAAACAAACTCTGCATTTCACTTCTCATGTCAGTTTTCATCTGTAGGAGTGCTTCTTGGTGGCGAAATTCTAATTCTTCGAGCTCGTGTCAATGTATAGCCTCTCGATCCTCAGCGACTTGTCTAGCTCTACCTTCTCGATCTTCCGCATCTTTCTTAAGTTGACTAATATCCTCCAATAATGCAAGAGAGGAACTTGTTCGTGTAGATGTTGGCCTAATGCCTACTCCCTTTAGTAAAGTATAACCATGGCCTCCTTGTCCTACAACATCCTTAAAAATCTCATTCCTCGCTTCGGAATCATTTCGCTTCTCTTCTGGTAGGTCATTTAGTCGTCTCTCAAGCATTGTCTACTAATTAAACATATATTAAAAACTAATGAATTTAATTTAAACATATATTAGAAATTAATGAATGGCTTTAGTTAGCATATATACATACCGCTCTATCTTATGACCCATCTTCCACATTAAAAGGTTTATTAGTCGGAGCCCGAGTGGCTTGCCACATGCTGATTTCGTCGACGGGCATTCCTGCCTCTAGCCTCTAATAAAAATACTGTATATATATTAATATTTATTAAACTAAAAATTATAAGTGTTAATAATACCAGAATTCTAACCTTCTTGGTAATTTTTGCATGTGGATTTCGCCCAGTCCTTGAGTAAGCACATTCACCTTCACGGTTCTTCGAGTTTTGCTTCGCTATATCCTATAAAAAAAAGTTAAAGAGAAATTAATAAATTTGATGTTAATAATGAAGTAAATGTAAATAGACTCATCTTAAACTTAATGAGTTGCCATTCAATTATCTTCTTTAGACCCCAATACTTCACTAAAGTATGCCATTGAACTTTGTCGACTCGAGGGGGCGTATTTTTCAATTGCTCTTCAACGGTTTGAAACTTTTCATAGTGATCTATCTTCAATCGGTACTTCCATTGCCTCTAAGCAGCTCCCATCCTTGCAAAGCAAATTGGTTTAAAGCCTTCTGGTGCATTTGTGTTTTCCTTAAAATTTAAAATGAAACAAATAAATATTGAATTAATAAATTGGTTAGAAATTTAACAAACTCATATATAACAAAACAAATAAATCAAATTGAATTAATGAACTACCTTCACTTCATTCCAAATACCCTCAAGAGTGTCATTTTTTGCCTCGGTCCAATATAACATTGTCAATGGAAACAAATTTCCACTCCTAGCATAGTAGCCTAATTGCGACATCAATTTGCATTCAAGCCTACAAACTGGCTGACAAAGCTCATTCCATTCTATTATCTTCTTTTTCTTATTATTCCATTCAATCCAAGGCCTATAAGCTTTTCTAACATTTTTCGCATTAGTTGGGGTACTCTCTGTACCTAAAAAAATATTCGATAAACTATTATTATGTGATATATAATATCAAACGAGTGTGATAAAAAAGTGCATTGCTAACATATGATATACCTGCGGGCTCCTCAACATCTAAAGTCGAGTCATTGTATGAAGGATAAACATTTTCTTGTAGATCGTTGATTTGCTCGATATATTGGGTTTGTTGGCATGTAGGGATCTGAAATAAAGAAACATGAACCCTTGAGTTGCGATGTAACATGTCTGACTGGGGTGTCACTAGTGTAGTTTATTGGGGTTGCAACACCTCACTCAGGTGGGATATCAATATATGCGCCTCTAAATCGTCTTCCACTGGTGTTGTGAATGGTTGTTTCTCAAGTGATCTTTCCTCGACAATGATATCACACATATTCATATGATGCCAACGCTTTACTGCCATGTATCTGTATACGTACATATAACATACATAATCAATTGAATTACGCAATAATAAAATTGAGAGAGGGAGCAATCTCGATAATTCTACATGAAACAAACATGAATTTGTAATTGGGTTATTGATCCATACCTCTTTAAATCATCTTCCACTGGGGTTGTGAGTGGTTGTCTTTCCTCACCTATGAGATCAGACATATTCAATCGACATCGATGGTTCGTTGTCATGGATCTGCATATGTACATAATAGATGTAGTAAGACACGAAATCATTGATATTTAGCATTTTAAAATTAGGATTCATGAAAAGAATAAATTAAACTACACAATTTCACATAAAAGATCATCCAAATAAACTGTTGATTAAATGACGAGGCACATTCGGTGTGTTTTATGTGGAAATGTAGTAGTAATAATAGTTGCAGTCCCCTGTATATACATGGCAAAAATTTATACTGAAGATAATCAACAATTTTATTCTCAAACCCCCCTTATCAAACACCTCCAATTGTCATCAAAGAGATTTGAGAACAAGATAAGACTCAGCAAAATATAGAACTGTTTTGACAAGCAAAGATGGTAGCAGTAGATAAGACCAACTGCAACCAGTTACCAGAGAAGACTGAAATAATGGGATAAAGTATTTCGCAGATGTCTTATAATGCAATATCTCCTCCTAACCAATAGTTATTCAGCCTTTAAGTAAATATCTAGGTGAAGCCTCCATTGGTTTCAGTCAAGATCAGATAGGAGCCTTCAGAATGAACCCTCCATTTGGATTGAAAACTGGTGTGGAACTAGGACATTTGGTCCATTTTGAAGAAGATTACAGTAGATCTTCCTCTATGCATGATCAGTGGGTGATCAGTGGTATATCGGAAGAAGCCCAATGAGGGCAAAAACCATTAGAATAAAATTTATTAGAAGAGACAAATGGAGCAGAAAAACAAGGAAAGGATGGGACTATTTGAGCCGAGAAGGTGCTAGTTCCGCTCATTATGACCATATCCATCATATCACATTTGTTTAAGCTGTTTCATCATGTCACAGAAATAGTTATACTTCTATTATGAAGGCTGCAATCTTCTGACATTGATGTAAATGAGCAAAATCTGATGGTGAAAGGCAATGTCGTGCCAGAAGCAGTTTTTCAGAGTGTTGAAACACTGCTATGCAATTGCTGCTGAAATGATGCGGCACCATGAAACGATTAACATCATATTGCTTATATCAAATTATAGGAAGACCATTTGTTGCACTAAGGTTGTTTTAGTAGTTCTGCAACAGCAAAAAATGTATGCAAAAAGAAGCCAATGTGTGATTGGGAAAAAGCAAAAGTACCTTGTAAAGACATATCTATTGACTCAGCACAAGTCAGAATGGTGATACAGCCTATTGGTGGTTTTCTATAAACCAATGATGTGGTCCAACTAGATGTCATTTTAATGTTTAAAATTACCATAACTAAATTAATTTAATCCAATTGGATCTCACACATTAAATTATGCAAGAGATCGTGAGTTTTCAAAAATAAGGTTGTGGCAAAGAACTGTTGGGTTGGGTTGTCTTAATAGAAATGGGATATGGTGTTGGTTATGTAAAGAGTGGCTGTACACGATGGCGGACTCCAGAGTTGGACAATGTGAGGGGGTGGGGCAAACAACATATAATTAATTTTATGGGCACCAAACCTATAAAAAAATAGAGAATTTTAATTTTTCACATTTTTTTAGGGAGACCAGGGCTACCCCTCCATCCCCCTCTAACTGTGGAGCTAGTGATGCGGAGTCATAGTGACGTGAAAAATGGAATGTGGGAACTGTGAGGCAATAGTGGTGTTTATGGTGATTTTACCGAGAAAGGAGGGAAGGGGAAAAAGGGAAATATTTAGAACCGATAAAAGGTTTTTGACACCAAATGAAAGAATATATAGATTATCTGGCACTATATTAACTAGTTATTAAATGCCTAGTGTTAGACTGATTGGTATATTCACATGTATATAAGGTTCTATATATGAAATGGTAGGATACACCTGCCTGAACTAAGAATCCAAACAATTGTTTTAAGAGAATCTCCATAGTGGTGTGCAGATAGATAAAATAAAACAACTATAACAGTGGTCATCAAGTAAATGGCCAAAAATCTCGTTTGTTTAAACCAAATCTGTTTAACATTATGCACAACTATAACAGTGGTCATCAACTAAATGCATATTGGCCTTTGTATAGTTGTATGCACATTTAGCCTTTGTATAAATTCATTTTATAGCTGTATAACATTATGAACATTTGACAGTATGCACATTAGGCCTTTCTATAGCTGTATGCACCAAATATATCAATAGTTGTATACTCAGGGGCACTAAATATGAGTTCAGGGGAAATATAATATCTTAAAAAAATGTAGGAAGCAATATCTCCAGTCTCTCTGCATTTTTCTTGGAAAACACAAAATGAGTCGGTTCCAACCACATGTTCTGCTATATAACTAATGATCTGATTCGATTGACCATTTTGATCACCAATAGTCGTTCTTATCACATGTACTACTTCGGTTCCCACACTGGTAACTACATCTGGTTCATTATCTCTGTCATCATTATGATTACTGAATTGTCCATATATGATTACTGAATAATTTAAATCTTGTGTTTATAGTTGTAGAAGAAACTGTGAAACACCTCCATGTACACATTCTGCAACGCGAATTTTTAACATTCTTTTTTTCGGTTTTGGTTTTATTCTATTAATTTTTCATTCTTTGTGACAGTTTTATTTATCGTAATTCTTTTTTGGTTGTGTATTATCTCTCATATTAGCCCTTGTTTTGATTATACGCACTCGGCATATCATGCCTAATAGAGTCATGGATCCGTACATGAGAACACCCATTCCCTTTACAGGTAAGTATAATATGGTCCTATTAGTTATTATTCTCCTGTACTAAATCCTACTTGTCTTTCTCCATTTGGTCAAGTATTAAAGAATCTCTAACTTCCATTCATATTCATAGAAGATGGATTATTGGGAATAGAAAATCAATTTCTCCATTAAATGATGTTTGGTTAAACACAGTTATTTCTTAGATCATGAACGGTAACAAACGTTATAAAAATGATTCCAAAGTCAGTGATTCCAATAATGTTTGGACAAAATAATATTTAATACCAAGTCATCAGGTATTAGTATTATGCCCCCAAGCAGTATTAGGTATAGGCTCTTCATTCAGTCTGTGTAATGTTGGTGATGTCGATGTTTATGTACGTTGGATATGGCTTTAGTTGGATACATTGTCGATGTTTATGTACGTTGGATTTTGCAAACATATGCACGTGTTCAAGCCGAAATGTCACTGACCATCCTGGATAATGCCAAAGAGCCAACATCTGTTGCATTTTAATGCTTTGGTTGTGGTCAGGTCGGGCATCAGGCAGTAGTGGATGCCAGTTTTCCTTGACAATTTTGGACTTCACAGTGATGTTCAAAGGAACAAGATTGAGCAAAATGTTCCAAGCAAAGGCAGATACTTTTACAGGAATTTTAGTGTCCCAAATGAATTTGAAGTATACTAAACTCAGACCATAGTATTGGCAGAGCAAATACAGAAGCAACAGGCACTGCTGCAACATCGTAACAAGAATAAAAAAATGTGCACAGGTTTTGCATTTGATTTTGTAACGAGAATCAAGAATCAAGAAATTTTAATCACTTTATTTTGTTTTCATTATTTTGTTACGTTGTTATTTCTTTACAGGTTCACATTGTATACATGAAGATAATAATCATAATAGAAATATCCAATTCAGTAATGTAGTTGGTATTTCTAGAAGGATCAGAGGGGCTTTAATGTGGGACACATACATACTGAAAATATATGCACAAGATAACATCAAGTTTTAAAATATAAATAAATGGACAACATGCATAATAATGTCTTCACATTGTTCCAATCTTTGACATCAAACAAATGAAAAACAAAAGGTAGCTAATTTAGGATTACATTCCCCTCAAGCATTGCCCCTCCCAATTTCAACATCATCATCATCATCATCATCATCATCATCATCATCATCATCATCGTCATCATCATCATCATCATCATCATCATCATCATCATCATCATCATCATCATCATCCTCTGGGATACTTGGGTCAACTATTTTTCCATTTGCTCCTTGCCTCACCCACCTTACAGTTTCATCTTCATCCAAATTTTGCATGTTAAATGGCACATCTCCATTGACCAATGATTCTTCTTCGGTCGTCGTGTACCATCAAATCGATCTCTTGGTGACATATGGACAACAACGTGCCAATCTTGTTCTACAGGATCCTGCACATAAAATACCTATTCTGCTTGATATGCGAAGATGAAGGGTTCATCGCTCTCTCGACCATCCTTATATTTCAAATGCTTGAAGTTCACTAGTGTAAAGTTGAACTCATCCACTTTTGTGCCCATGCGATTTTCAACCCAATCACACTTGAATAACACAAACTTCATGCCATTAACATATTGAACTTCAATCATGTCTGTCAGCTCCCCGTAGTATGTAATATCGCCTGCAGTAGGATTTTTATCTTTTCGACTTGAATAACTCATTTTTTCCGCTTTTATAACAACGCCTCTATTTTGAGTTTTTTTTTTCGCACGTCAACTTTCTTCGTTCAAAATCGAAAACCTCCAATAATATAAGATTTGAATCTAACTGCATCTTTGAGGGGCCCTAAAGACAAGAATTTGATTTCATTGGATAGTTCAACGCCATCGGCTACCATTTGACTCACCTATAGTATTTTAAAATAAATTTCAATAAACAAATATAATTGTTATTTATGATTCAAGTATTTGTTATGATGTTTTTACTTACATGATCCTTAAACCATATGTGGAACTCTTCGTTGTGAAGACGATTAACATGATGCTTTTGTGAATGTTGAGGGTAAATTGATGAAATCTCTGCGAGATGTTTTCTACAAAATACAAGCGGAGTCATATATCTATTTCATACAAAACTATAAGAAAAGTTTTTACAAAATCCAACTAGGTATAGTGAAACTTACTGAATGAATGGTGTCACTGACTCTGTGTTGGTAAGAATGTACCGATGAGCTTGCGTATACATTACTTGATCAACTTCAAATGGAACATTTTCCCAAGTGCACGACCATTCATATCCCCCTTATCGTCATTTCTAGACGGTCGGTTAGACTTGGTTTCCACACCAATGTACCGCGAGCAAAAAGTCATCCATTCCTCCAAAAGAATAGAGTTAGCGATCGAGGCCTATGGATGAGCTCGATTACGAACGTATAGTTTTAACGTGTGGAGATACCTTTCAATTGGATACATCCAATGGTAAAGGACACGACCAACAATTAGGAGTTCATTGGGAAAATGTATAGGCAAGTGTTCCATCACATCAAAAAAACTTGGCGGGAATATCTTCTCAAGGCTACAAAGTGTAAGAGCCATCCGATCTTCAAACTTTTCCAAATCACCTGGGGTAACTGCACTTGAGCACAATATCACGAAGAAATTACTTAATTCAATTAAGGCTTTGACAATATGCTTTGGCAATACCCTTCGCGCTGCTATAGGAAGTAATTTATAAAATGTGATTATCATGGCTTTTTAATCCTGAAATTTTCCTTTCTTTCATGTTCACGCACCGTGAAATGTTCGATGAATAACCATCGGGAGTTTTAATATCCCGCATCACTTTCAAACAAATGGCCTTCTCCTTGTTACTCATCGTGAACTCTGTTGGGGGAATGTACTCTAAATTTGACCCTCGTGGTTGAGGATGTAACTCAGATCTAATATTCAATTTTTTGAGGTCTTTTCGAGACTTTAAATTGTCCTTTGTCTTACCTTTAGTACCCAACAGTGTAAATAGGACATTATCACACACGTTCTTCTCAATATGCATGACATCGAGATTGTGGCGAATAAGAGTATCCTTCCAGTACGGCAAATAAAAAAAATACTTTTCTTCTTCCAACCCATTCTAGGCTTCAACACTTTCTTTGTTTTCTTTTCTAGCGCCTCTCTTGCCCTCCTTCTAAAGACATCTTCCTTCTTATATTCTGTTTCAATGTCAAGAACATTTAACTGTTGCAACACTTGCAAGCCCAAAAGTTTTAATGGGGTCGGTCGTAATTCTACCCTTCCATTAAATGGTGTCTTCTGCCAACGAAACCTATGGCGGGGGTCTAAGAATCTATAATGACCCCAATAACAGAACTTCTTACCATACTTTAATCGCATTGCCTGATGGTCTTTGTTACAATAAGGACAAGCAAATGTACCTTTTGTGCTCCATCCTGATAGCATGGCATATGCGGGGAAATCATTAATAGTCCACTTCAAAGATGCATGCAACTCAAAGAACTCCTTACTAGATGCATCGTAAGTGCGTACACCATCATTCCATAGCTCAATCAACTCATCAATCAATGGCTGTAAAAATACATCGATCTTATCTCCGATTCCATTTGGTCCATCTATAAGTATAGACAAAATCAAATTAGGTTGCTTCATGCACAACCACGGAGCTAAATTGTAAATAATGAGGATAACAGGCCATGTACTGTGCTTAATGATCATATTACCAAACGGATTAAATCCATCAGAAGCTAACCCAAGTCTAACATTGCGACTGTCTCTCGCAAAAGATGGGTTTTGCTCATCAAATGTTTTCCAAGCACGAGAGTCTGCTGGATGCCTCAAGACACCATCATCAATTCGTTCCTCGGCATGCCATTTCATTAGAGGAGCTGAATGGGATGACCAAAATAGTTTCTGCAATCTAGGTTTTAAAGGGAAATACCTTACTTTCTTTAAGGCTACCTTCAGGCCTTGGACACCCACACTTGAATCATCATCTTTATATCGAGAAGATCCGCATATGTCACACTTTTCATGATTCTCAGCTTGATTTCAAAACAGCATACAGTTGTTTGGGCACGCATCCCATGTCTCGTACTTGAATCCCAAGTCCTTCGTTAGCTTGTTGGCTTGGTAGTAAGACTTCAGAATTCTAGCACTCGAAAATACCCTCCCCAAAAAACCCAACAACTTAGTGAAAGAACAATTTGTCCATCCATTAAGTTGCTTCATGTGCAAGAGTTCAACAACAAATGACAATTTCGTAACCCCCTCTGGACAATTTTCATACAAATCGCACTGCGCCTCTTTCAAAAGTCTAGAATACTCTGGAACATTTTCATTCGATTTGAAGACTTCTTCGGTTCTACATTCCTCATCATTACTCATATTGTCATATGTGTGAGGAATACCCCTTCCCTCTTGAACCATTGTAACCATGGCATCTCGAGCATTCAATTCAACGGGAATATCATCAATTAACATTTCATCCCGTAAAGAATTCATATTGCTTCCTACACCACCAAAAGTCTCTCCATGGAAAACCCAAACCTTATAAGTCTTGTCAAAACCATACATCTCAAGGTGATTTCTCACCATTTGTCGGGGGTGGTATACTAGATTTGCGCATCTCTTACACGGGCAATAGATTTCTGTGGTCCCAATGTTCTTGTTTTTGTATGCATAGTTAAGAAATCCTCCAATCCCGTCAATGTATTCTTTTGAACATCGACTACGTAAATTAATCCAACGCTTATCCATGATACCTAAAAATGAAAAAACAGATGATTCCCAACAATTTGATACATAAATTCAAAAAATTTAATAGCAAGATTATTTAAATAATAATAATAATAATATAACCCAACAATTCAACGCATTAATTTTAATATCTACATCATTAAAAAGTCACACAGTCAATATAAAAAGTCAAGAAAGGAAAGAATGTTACGCAATTAAAAATTCACACAATCTTAAGAAATGGCAACATCTAATGCAATTAAAAAGTCACACAATCAACATTTTAGCATCTACATCATTAAACATTTATACATAAAAAAATCGACCAACATACCCATTTTCATCCCCGCTCAAATCACTACGTTCATCTTCTCCTTTGTATGGCACGTACACTTCATCGTCAACCAATTTTTTATTACTCTTTGATTTACTTTTCTTACTTTTAGCGCGATCCCGCATTGACGAATACAATTTATGGACTCCCAATTCTATCAATTTTTTTCTATTCTCTTCTATTTTCTTCAACCTCTTCCTCTCGTACTCCTTCAATGTTGTAAACATTTTCTGATAAAAGATATGTAATTAGATAATAAATTAGGCAAAGAGAATGTAAAATCTAGTTTTCTTTTTTGATTCTTTAAAGATTGTGATATTACTTTTTTGTGTGTACTAAATTTTTTTTAAACTACAATTTTAACTAATGCTTACTTTCGAGTACCACCTCATATGTTGGAGCTTGTGTCCCCATACTTAAGGTCCGTTTGATTAGCGTTGAATTATTTTCCATGGAAATACTCATTTTTTTACTTTTGAGGTGCTTGATTTCATATGCATTCTAATACTACTTATAAATATAAAAATTGTTCCATGTTTTTATCAATTTCATGAAAAACAATTTTCACCCACTACCCAAAGAACTGATTTCCATGGAAAACTTCCAAAGTAAAACCAAATCCCTCTTATCTTTTCCACACATATTCTTGCCTGTATTAAAAATGAACTATACCTCAACCATTTTCCAACTTTGTAATCAAACACAACCTTAGTAATTTTTAACAGGACCAATGCCAAAATACCTAAAAAAATATATGGTATTGGATAACATTGGTGATTTTTTCAATGGTGGTGCATTTTGAATTAATTTGGGTCCATCACATATATCCTCAAATAAAATCATAATCAAATAGTAAATCAAATTAATAGCATGAACTACTTGCAAATGCCATGAATTAATTAACACAAACAAACATATCAATAATTCCAACTAAAATTTACACAAACATGCACACAAATATTTTCATAAATTAGTCCTAAAAATATACTACAACAACCAATTGACAATCCGGGTTTTCAATTGGCTCACCCTCAACCTCCTATCACCACTACAAATAGACAAAAATAATCAAAATTTGCATCCAACATAGATCTATATGTAACTCGAGTAGTAAAACAATACGTATAAAGCCATATACAAACCAAAAATACACATAGACTGATGAAAAAAACCATATTTAACTCGAGTAGAAACAGACTAGCGTCTTACCTAGGGTGATGGTGATAGGACCCCGAGGTTAGGGTGAGCGGCTATGCTAAGATGGAGGTGCGCAGCCGATGGGACGATGCCTGACCTAGGGCCGACGTGTGCGTCGGGTGAAGGAGAGAAAAGAATCAGGCGTGGGTTTGTTTTTAGTGTCTTTCTTGCTTAGTGTCTTTATTTTTTTTAAGTGTATTTTTACTTTCTTTTTACTTGGGAATAAAAGAAGCGGGAGCCTACAATGTAAGAAGGGGGAACCCAAATTTTTTGTGGCTGTCTCAAAAAGTATATTTTTTGAGACAGCTACTAATTTGCCGTCTTTTTAGCTACTACTTTATGAGATGGGGAATAAAAGCTGTCTTAAAAAGAATATTTTTTAAGACGGTTAATTTTAGCCGTCTCAAAAGGTTAGTTTTAGAGACCAAAATTTTAACTGTCTCAAAAGCCTCTGTAGTAAAAAGCAATTTTTTTTGTAGTGCTATCTAGCTTTCCTCTTCGGGTGAAAGCTTCAATTTCATTCTAAAGAGCAACGCGGTGATTTGTTGTATGTCTGTGATCACTATGAAATTCATAATATTTGGACCTATCCCTCTTAGCAGAAAGTGTTCCTAGCTTTTCAGGAAAACGTACATCCTTGCAGTGCTTTATCTCCTCTAAAACATGGTGGAGGCCTATTGTTAAGGGTATGTAATTGTTATACCTTTTGAGTCGATCCATATTCCCCTTTTGCTTTGATTTTCTGTGATCCTTAGGATCTTTGTGCTCCTTTTTATCGATTTTACCTCCAACCTTTACTTCTGAGTTTTGCTTTGCTGCCATGGCTTCCTCGACATTCATGATTTTGGTTGACTTTGCCATCAACTTTGTCATCATCTTCGTATGATATTTAACATGTGTGTAGTAAAGCTTCTCGGGGAGCAACCCACTCATAAGGGATTTTCCTTGTAATGACTTTTAACTTTTCATTGTTGAAATGAATGATGTAATCTCGGGTACTGTCTCCCACCTTTTTCCTTACTTTGAGAAAATGAGCTACTCATTTCACTGGTTTTGCTCCAAAGCAAAATTTACCAATGAATAGCTTGATAAGCTGATTGAAACTAGATATCTACCCCGAGGAAGACTGTTACACCAAATCTGAGCAGGTCCTGTAATTTTCCCTGAGAATTCCCTGTATCTCATTTCATCGGGGATAACATAGATGTCAGATACTGGCTCACACTGCTCTATATGAAGGACGAGATAAGTTTTTCCATCATATTGGGAGTAAATACATGAGATATAAACTTTGAAGGTTTGGGAAAATCCACAATAGCTTGTACGAAAGGATATCCCTTCATAAAGCTTCTATGCAAAGGGTTCTTAGCCTTAGCCATTTCTCACAATCTATCCTCCAATCACTGGATAGAACCATTCCATGCATTATTACCAACTTCAGATCATTGTGTTGCGGCTTTTTCATTTCAACCAGCTATTTGTGCTGAAGTCTCCTACTATGAATGCTGCTCAGCACGAGCAGTTCGTTAGGCATTTGATCTAAATTGTGCCGAGCCTTTATGTTGATCGGTTGGTTATCGAGTATTTCTCAACAATGCCCTAGGAATATTTCTATTACCCCTGGGTCCCAAACGATCAAAGGGAGATGCTCGACTTAGCCTTTCTAAGGCATTCAATCTTTTAGCAGTAAAAGACTGTATGTCATAGGGCTCCGATGTTCTGAGCGAAGAACTTACTCTTGGGCAATAGGAAGTATCTCTAATAGTTTTGGATTGGTTATGTCTACTGCTTCTTGGATGAAATGGTGGCATATTTCCATGAGCAGATAAGGAAGGTGACCTGTCTTACAGGGTGTGCGCAAACTGCCTTATTTATCTTGCATAGCCTCTTGTCCTCCGGAGAGATTAACCAATATTCTAGTCAAATCGTTGTAAGTTGGTGGAGCAGAGGTAACAAACGGTATGACATCATTCTTAGTACTTGAATCAGGAATATCAGTCATGTTTGGTAAATAGATGAGTGAAAACATTTAAAAACACGTTCCCAGAGATGACGCCATTCTGTTGATGCAAAAAATAGAATAGATCTAATTATTTAATCACAGATAAATAAGTAAATAAAAGAGGTAAGTAAGATTTTAAAAGTGGTTCGGCTGAAGGAAAAAGCCTACGTCCACTGTCTTGTATTGCCTGTTTATCACTTAGACTGTGTTTCGGTCCCTTTTGCTGTAGGGATTACAATTTATTTATAGCCCTCTAGGGGGATCAAGAGTCGAAATGTTAAAGGATGGAATACCTTTATAAATTAGGCATTTACATCAATACATATTGTTAATAATCTATATGACAGTTGGCACTTTACTGAACATGTTGGTCTGTCTTTCTACTGCTGGTCGGACTTTTTAAACGGTTGGTCGACATTCAGATTGTTGGTCCGCATTCCTGGACTTGGTCGGGGAGTTATGACTTGCTGACTAGGATTGTGCCATATGGGATAACACATGCTTATCTATGATTTTTCCTCGTAAGAGTGTGATTTTTGGTATCAACAGTGGGTAAAATCAAGTCATCACAAAATAAATATAAATTGTTAACACACAGATTTCAGGAAAAAAACCCATTTGGGTAAAACTTTTTATTTCACTATGAAGAGGTAAATCTAAACTTACATACACAATGAAATCTGCAATGAATATCCGTAGACACTCGCATAGACCTCAACATATAATTAACAATGGATCAACCGCAACAAATCAACGACTGCAACTTTGTCTTCAGTAAGGAACACCCTCAAGCACTCCCAATGACTGCATTCGTGTTTAGCCAGCACCTCCCTCAAGTGGTACCAAATCAGCATTAGATAAATCTTCTCTACAAGAGAAAATTTAGCAAAATTATTTCTTGGGTTACAAATTGATTCACTAAAGCTATTAGGATGATTTGTGAATCAAAACAAAGTTAAAAACCCTTAAAAAGTGAGAAGATAAAAATTATTCAAAAGAAATTTTCGTAGAATGAAAAACTCAGGTCTTCTAAACCAAAATGCACTCGTTTAACATAAATTTATAGAAAAATTGAGTCGATGACATCGCTTGAATGAGAAATCCATGTCGCTCGAACAATATGTGATGTCATTTGAACCACCCTTTGCGCGACCTATCAAATCAAGTAATAAAACTAAAATAGTATGTTGTCATTTGTTAAACTGATCAAGCGATCCCTCACGCAACATGCAATGTCTCTTGAAGCCATCGTTCACGCAATATTGTCCTGTCGTTTGAACGATATCAGTATAAAATATTTTTTGTTTTAAAACTTTGCCTCAGGACTTAGAAACAATTATTTTGACAAAAAATGATGCCTCAGATGTTTAAAATTATTTTGGAAAAATTATCCCAACACTTTAAATGAAACATTAAGGGACTTAAACACAACCTTACCAAAATCTATGTCGTAGAGGCTTGTATGTTGAAGAATGTTGATATTCGGATTGGTCTTGATGCATGATTGAACTTGAAAATTTCTTCGATGGTTATAGCGGTATACAACACACTCTAATGTAAACGGACTATGTAATATATGTCCTTACACCTGACGATTAGATAATGAGCCTCCGCTCCTTAAACCAGACCCCTCCCTAGATGAGACAGACGACACCAAGAAAGACAGAACCAGGATTGAATCCCAAATATGAGCCGTCATAGAATCCACCCCATCCCGAATATCCCTTAGCCAGGTGGTCGATACTCGAATGTGTTGCAAGAAAAACAAAAAAGAGAAAATTATTCAGTCTGAGGTAAATAAAGAAATCAGAAAATTAACAGGCAAAAAAATAAAAGGTATACCACCGGCTGAAGAAAATCCTCTATCAGCCCAGCACCTCTAGGTCCATCGTAATAGGGTGATGCAACATACACATCGGCCCTTTCGTCAAACTATCGAATGTTATTAGAAGGAGGAGCCAACCTCACAAAGGGAACCTTGATATCGTCACCACTACCATGGTCGACGCACCACCTGCACTATGGGCAGACCCCACCGTTTGACTCGAGCCCACGAGGGGAAGAGGCATAACGTCATATATGTTGGGTGGTATCATCCAGCTCAATGCAAAATTCAAATAATCATATGTCACCACCGTGTCGGTAAATGACGAATAAGGCTCGTCGACCATCACCGCCACCCTCGCGTCCTCTGACATCTCCCACTCTCGCCTCATGTACACCTGGGGCTTGAGAAGTAGAATAATCACCTCATCCTCCACCATCTATCTAAATACACTCTCCCCTAGATACTAGGAGTAGCCTAAGCAGCTGCGCATTCCCCCCGGTCACCACCGTGTGCTGAATGGTCATACCCCAGGGATAGAATGTCACCTACAAAATTCATAGTGGAAAATCAATATCTGAAAAGATCATCAAGGAAAAATGTTCTGAAATGAAAAGAAGATTTACCTGATTGCTCGTTAGGCCATTTAACACCTGATGCACCTCCCTTAACGAAAGGGACTGCCTCAACTACCGATTGGACTTTAGCCACCAGTACACCCGATAGAACCCCCCCAACAGACTCATCCTTTAAAGCTATTAGTTGGGCATTAAGCCAATCACCTCATAGAACCAAGTATGCAAAGGAAAAATATTTATCAATCAAAAGAATATAATACATAAAGGAAAATACAAATGCATAAAGGAAAATGCACAAAATAAATAATACCTCTAAAAGATACGTGGAGCCAGTAAATGTCTACTGGAAACACCGATTGAATGTATCCAAATAAAAATAAAGGGTTGTCAACGTCAGGCTCCCCCATTCAAAAAGAGGGATATTAAAAAATACCCTCAAATGGTAAAAATAAAAAATGTACAATATCGCCACTAAAAACCCTCCCAACAATAGCAGAATAAACAGATGGGCCATCTGTCGCACCCGCAGCCCATCGGTCTCATTGATCCGTTGACTCGGTAACACCTCCCTCAAAAGAGACAAACAAATAGACTCCCTAGAGACTATCCTCTCCATATCACCCAACGCCTCCTCCACCGCTGCCAATATCACCCATAAATTCTTATCCACCTTTATTTGAATCCCGTCAAAATCCAGCCCTAGCAGCTGCTGATCGATGGGAGTCGCCGTTATCTCCCAAAAGACAAAATGCATGATGTGGGTGGTGTCCCATCACCTCTATCCAAAGCACAAAGAATAGTCGAGAAACGAGGAATCTTGTCCAGTGCATACACTAGTCTACTAAAACTGGCTGATGACACCACTCAACGTACCACTGGTGGAAGGTGCTCCCAGACATCCTTGATCCCCGTCGTCCCTCAAGAATGCAGTTTTGAAGTAGAGATATCAGTCTGTCAAAGACAAAAGGAAAAACCCTTGTCAAATTTCATGAAATAAGGAAATATAACCAAGAAAGAAAAAAAATATCAAAGGTCATTAACACTTAGAAATTAGGGTTCACCACCTTGGAAGATCAATGGTGCACCGGATTGCGCAAAAGCGTCCACTCATCCGTAACTAGCTCGAACGAGTCGAAATCATTCTCACTACGCAATGCTAGGGGCACTCTGGCCCGTCATTTTAAATTTGCCCAGTCATAGACATTTAACCACTTTATGTAGACCTCACTTATTAAAAAATCAATCAATTCTTGGTTTTAAAATACTAAAACCATTTGCAGAAAGAAAGAGCAGAAGAAAGTAAGGCTGGAAGCTGTGAAAAATGAGGAAATCTTGCCCATTTTTATAGGGGCTAAAGGGCATGCCTATCGGTAGCTCCCAACAACATACTGATCGTAACTGTCCATTCACCTGATCGAGGTACCCAAAAAGACCGTACCACTACCATTTGGAATCTCCTACACCTTGTCGTTCGGCACCCTCCCTAAAATTTTGTAAAAAAATTCCCCAAAAATCTTGAAAAATCCCCACAAAATTCCTAAAATTGCTAAAGAATTTTAGAATCTTGTTCATTAAGAAAAAACATTTAATACCATACTTACTTAACCAGAGGAACATTTACTTCCCCTATGGAACACTAATTTACCAAATCAATTGGATATATCCCCAGCAATGTCTCTAAAGAACATCGTAGAAATCAAAAAATTCCCCAGCAAGCCTGCACTAAATCCTCGGATTAATACCTCTTCTCCAGTGGAATGTCCAAATATCCCCAAGAAAGCTATAACTTAAGCCCTCATAATTGGCTTAGACTCTCATAATTGGTCACCTCTACCTTAAGCCCTCAGAATTGTCTTTGACCCGCATAATTGGTCGCTACAACTTAATTCCTCAGATTTATATTCGACCCTCAAAATTAGTCGCTACAACTAAAGCCCTCAGAATTGGCTTCGACCCAAAAAATTGGTCACTCCCAACATAGTGTCTTCAGAATTGACCTTGACCCTTAGAATTTTTTATTTCTACTTAATCCCTCTGACTTGTATTCGACTCGTCCAATTGGTCGCCTCTACCAAAAGCCCTCAGAATTGGCTTCGACTCGCAGAATTGGTCGCTCCTTACTTAAGCCCTTAGAATTACCTTCGACCCGTAAAATTGGTCGCCTCTACCTAAAGCCCTAAGAATGTACTTTTATCCTCACAATTGGTGTTTCCCTACATTAATGTCCTCAGAATGGACCCCGTCGCGCAAAATTGGTCGCTCTTACCTTAGGTCTTTAGAATTGACCTCGGCTAGCAGAATTGGTTGCCCCTACTTAAGGTCCTCATAATTAACCTCGGCCTGCAGAATCGTCCATCCCTAGCATTTCCTTAGGTCCTCATAATCGACCTCAACCCTCTGAATCGGTTATCCTCGTCCCTTAGGTCCGCAGAATTGACCTCTCTCCTAAAACATCATATGGTGTCTATTCGACGATTTTCACTTTTTCCAAGATCACTCGTTAAGGAACTCTATAGACACCACATTCTAGGACCCTCGTAGTCTCTCCGTAGACCCCTAGCACATCCCCATGTCATTACAAACCCCAAGTTATACTCCGAGTACCAATCTAGAGGCCATCGGGCGCTTTCGATCCTCGTTTGACTTCGGTCAACTTTATTTTTGGAGAAAAAGTTCTTTGAATCTTCAAAGGGATCTAAATACCCTATCTAATGGTCTACCCCGTGGGTGAATCGACAGAACGATTCGGACAAATGAACAATTTTACCATTAAAAATCGATCTGGAGGCCACCGGGCCCTCTCGAGCCCCAATTTAACCCTAATCAACTTCATCATTAGGGTAAAATCTATTTGAATCTTCGAAGGTCACCGAATCCCCTTTACAATGGTCTTCCTTGTGCATAAAATGGCATAACCGTTGAGACAAACAATCCGTTTTTCTAAAAAATTGATTCGGAGGCCACCAGGCACTCTCGAGCTCCGTTTGACCAAGGTCAACTCTTCAACTCAAAATCGACTAAATGAACATTTTAAGGGCACTGAATACCCTTTCCAAAGGTCCACTCCATGCGTGAATCAACCTCACGATACATACGAATAATCCGTTTTACTCTAAAAGGTCACCGAGTGCTTCCGGGACTTGGTTGACCAAAGTCAACTTTCCAAACTGAGAAAATATCTTTGGAATGCGAATTACCTTGCATAACCTTTCCAATTTTCTGCCCCGTGCACAATTTTGACTTACCGTTCGGACAAATGATCCTTTTCCGTCCGATGATCTCCCTTCCAAAGGACTAACGAGCTCTTTCGAGCCACGTTTGACCCAAAGTCAACTACTATATCTGGGAACAGCCCAAAGTACTATTGAAGGTATATTAATTAACTTTCTAATGATATGCCACTTACATGAATTGGATCAATAAGTTGCGTTCTACGATAATTTTTTTGAAAAAATCTGGATGAGACTAGCAATTGGCATGTCCATTTCCCTGCCTATCTGAAGTGTGTCTAGTGGTACCTATTGATTGATAGGGCTAGGGATATGCCAATCATCACCCCTTACCCTATAAATAGATAGCATTGCCTCACTCCCAAGATACCTCAGATCCATCAGCATCAATGATGTCAACAACATTCTCTTGCAATCAGCGAAGTTTCCTTGTGTTTTTCCCTTCCATCTTACCTTCCCATCCTTTTCATACCCAATTTGGAAAAATCTCATTCTCTCACATCCAAAATTCATCTCAACATTCAAGGTAACTAATCCATGATCAAGATCAAGATCAAGCTTTAATTCTTGAAATAAGGTCCAAAATCCTTCTACTCTCTCTCTCTCTCTCTCTCTCTCTCTCTCTCTCTCTCTCTTTAAATTTCTTATTTTTGCATTAATTACATTTAATTCATAATTTATTTTTTACTTTAGTTCATACACATTAAAATCTCACCTTTTTATTTGTTATGTAGAACATACTTTATTTTCTATAAAAAAGTCAAAACAAACAAAAAGAGGGTTACACCTATAAATTCCAACGGGATTATCCATCACAATTTCTCAAAACTAAAACACATTTTCTACACACACACACACATATGACAAAATCTTGTGCCACATGAGAACTACGTGGACTTTTATGCCTTTATATTCTACGTAGGCATTTCAGGTTAAAACTCGAGATTCAAGTGCAATTTTCTAAATTTCTAATTTTCCAATTTTCCAGTTCATCCAAATTTTCCCATCTTTGCATTTTCATCCTTTTTATCCATACATTATTTTAACACATATTATGTTTGTGATCCTCATTAGTATTTTATCCAACATATATTATCTTTCCATCATAGTGATCAATATTTCGATAAATGCATAAATCGTATTTTTTTAAAATATTATTTTGGGAACATTCCTATAGATGACCTCACTTTATCTCTTTCATGGTATGAGTTGTGTGATTCCGATTTGCATTTACAAATATACACGAACACACACTTCACTGAAAAATAAAGTAAAACAATAACACAAGTCCATGAGAGACCGAAAGGTTGGGATGAGTGCTTAACACCTTCCCATTCTGTAACGTAGCCCCCGAACCTTCGAACTATTGGTTTCATAAGCATTAGTTTGTCTTTAATGTCTCTCTCTCAAGGCGGCGACATGTTCTTTTGCCTTTTTTGTGAAAAATAGGATGGCGACTCCATCTACTTACATTCACCCCACGTCGATGACACCAGAAGCATTCCGAGAGCAGAGAGGGTGCGCGACCTTCACCTCCCCTCGGGGAGAGAGGAGACTGATGCTGAGAATGATTCATACTGAGATTCCTCTTATATTTTAGCAGAGGATTGGGCACCCGGTATTAAAATAGGAGGGGTGCCACAAAAAGCATGTGATCTAAGATAGGATAAGGTTAACAATTAATTAAGTTGTGTGTGTGTGTTGAGGGGGGGGGGGATAATAAGAATAATACTGGTTTTCAAACCAACACGATTCCCCATGGTTTTAATATGTAATATGAGATTGTGCCTCTCGATGATAGTGTGATACCCTGGATTTTTATAGGATTAATTTAAGGCTAATAATCGTAAATTGTGAAAATAGTTAATGGTTATAACTTTACATTGCTAATTTTTCTATAATGTGAAATTCGTATGTTTTTAGACTTATAAAAAATGTGGAATCGCGTAATCATGTCAATTTGGACTTAATTATTAAATAAGATAATTTTTTATTTAGTAGAATTATAAAAATACTTTGAGTATTCAATTTAAATCATTTTTATGAAAATAAAACGTATATTCCATTAGATGAATATGCGTAAGTTATGATAAAAATATGCCAAATTTTTTTATATCACTTCAAGTGCATGTTATTTTAATTGTACTTTGAATTACACTATGAGCCATATATGTAAGGAAAGGTTTGGATCTTAAATTTTCAATGAGATTGAGTCAAGTCATTTGAACTTCTATGGAGGGAGTAATAGTCGTTTTAATAAATGGTATTTAATCTGTCAGCTCATTGTCACGTGCATTGCATAGTAGTTGCATTAAAACTAGCTAAATAGTTAAACGTTTTTGGATTTGATTAAAATACACGATATAGGTATTGTATATTTTTGTAGAAAACATATAGCTTAGTATAAACCACCATGTTGAGCGTTCACTCACACCTTCTTTTATGTTGCAACCCCCACCCGTACCCCTAGGTACTTTGGGTAGGGATGGCAAAAAGGACGCTCGTAAGGATCCAGAGGGCAACCAACATTGTTAAAGGCGATGTCTTTAATTTAAAGTGTATTTTGAAATTACAATTTGGTACTTTAAACATTTTATTCATGCCTTGGGAAATGGTATGTATTAATATAGGTACGATGGTAGTAAATCATTACTTTATTAATTGTGTATTAAACCGGTTTTTTATCAATAAATAGTGTAAATTGACATAATCATTGAAAATGAACACCCTTTTATTTAAACTTAAAATCAGCAAATCAGTATTTAATAAATGGATCAATTGAAGGATTTTCTTGAATAAAGTAATTGGACTTCCCCCCCTTAACTCATTGACTTGGTGCGAATTAACCCAACGTGACCCAAACCAGGGTCAAGGCGTTACAGCCAATATAAGACTTATAATAAGAATATTCTTCATAGAAACCTTTCTTGTTACATTTTTTTTTAATTAATATTGTTTTACATTCATGAACGTATGGGATGAGATCTACCTATTTATACAAAGTGCCACCCATGAGAAGTTCAAATTTCGGACCATTAATCGAGACTGGGTTATCGCCACTCTGGAGATTAAGCATAGTTTACTGATCGGGCGCCTAATGGGAAAGGCCCAAGCGACCTAACAAGCAAAGAGGTTCTCTAAAGACCCCAATGTACTTCAACAAATCATCCACCTCGCTTGGGATATGGCTCCACTGAGGAACTCATCATCACTCCTTTAGATTCCTTAATAGACTATGGGCCGATTTCAGTAAAGACCAGTTGTTTCACCTTCACTGCCTCTAGAATTACCTCGAGTGACTCTGACCCATTTGAATCCAGATACAAATTCAATAGCATTGTACCTCAACTTATCTAGAAAATATCGAGGGGAGGAATATGGATGTCCATAAATAAATCCATGAGAGATCTAGTACCTTTCATCGGGCTTGTGTGTGTGAGAGAGGTTCATCACCATATTCCTTAGTAAGGCATACTAGACTGAACTGATCATTTTGTTGTAAAATAGTAACCTGTAAGAGTATACTTTCATTTTTCCAAGTTCTGAACTGTAAAATATTCCTTTGTAACATAATGTGACATTAATATAACAAGATTGTTTAAGTTATCCTCATTGTAGTTTCATCTAATAGTATGTTGTTTAATATATGGTGGTTAACATATGCACATATGCCAGGGGATCCCAAGAGGAGCAATAAGTTCCCCATGTTCGTAATCCACCTATAACAAATGAAGGAATACTATGTTAATTACAAGAACTAACAATCCTGACAAGGATGCAACAAAATGTACCCGCACTATATCGGGTTAATAATGAGATTTTGGATGAGACTTGAAGAATGAATGCGCTTAAGGAATTCCTTCCATAATGACCTACACCATTTTATGGAAAACCTGTTGCTACCAAAGCTGAGAAGTAGATCTATCAAATACTTAAGGTTCTCAACGGAGTAAGTATTAGCCCCGAACTTATGGTGACATTAGCCACATATCTATTTAAAGGAGCAGAAGATTTTTGAGGGAATATTTTTCTCGTTCCCAAGATATTGACAACTTGACCTGGGATTAGTTCGAAGAAATTTTCTTCAATAAGTACTTTTTGGAATTAGTGAGAGATCAGACGACTCTAGAATTTAAGATTACAATAAAAACAACTAATAGTAGCACAATGCCCAAGAATTTGTTGATACAGAGGATAATAAGTGCAATCACTTTGAATGAGGATTATGAGAAAATCTCATATATTCTATTATCCCTCCCAAATTTATGAATTTAATCAAATGATTGAAGTAACCTCACTTATTGAAAGGAACCTAGCATCTGGCGAAACAAATCGAATCTAAACTCCACCCTCTAGAAGCCCTTATGTCATTATGAACCAATCCAATCAACGAGACCATCCTTACACCAAACATAAAGATGGTCAAGTTTTTAGCCAAATCCATCATAGCCACAATGGATCTTTAGTACGATGTCATGAATGTAACTAAGTAGGTCACCTTAGGCCACAATAACCACATCCACAATCATTCCATCGCCGAAATTGTTCTTTTCCATAAATACTTAAATCCTCCAACTTCATCATACCTCCCTTCATGAGTCTAACCAATGACTCTAACAACTATCCACCACAATAAAGGCTTCGTGACAAAAGGCAAGAACAATTGACTAGAGCAGGAGATCGAAAATTTTCACTTCTCTAAGAGAAAAACCCAAACTACCATGGCATGGTAGAAGGTAACCTTCCTTACCATAACTTCTTGACACATATATTATTTGACTCTGGTTTAATGTATTCTTTCATTATCCTTGCATGCATGAATCACTTGCAATTATCTACCAATAAAAATGCATATTGGAAAGGTCTCCATCACTAATTGGGTATGTAAGCAATACACTCTATGACTAGGGAAATGAATGTTAAAGGTAGGTTTAATAGTCCTTGACTTAACAGAATTTCACTTAGTTATAGGAATGGATGTTTTTTCATCCAATTTTTCTCATATTAGCTGCTATGAAAAGATGGTAACATTTTGACAACTGCGTTAAATTTTATTTTTCTTTTAAGGGAAAATTCACCATAAACCAACACTTTTCCAACTTTGTGAAAAGGGATTCTCATCTCCCTCTACTATTTTAGATAGGTACGATGATGTATTTCTCGAAGATTCACTTGGACTATGCCCACCTTAAGAATTTGAGTTTGTCATTAAATTATTACCAAACACCTCATCCATTTTGATACCTCCTTACCGTATGGACCCATTAGAACTATGATAACTCAGGACCCATATGGATGGATTTCTAAATAAAGGATTCATATGCCCCATAACATCCCCCTTGGGGAGGAGCACCGATTATATTTTTGCAAAAGAAAGATGGAGCCTTTCGGCTATGTGTCGATTATCGGAGACTAAATCAAGTGACCATCAAGAACAAATATCCTTTTCCAGGATAGGATACTTATTTAACCAATTGAAAGGGTGGAAACCATTATCTAAGATTAGTTTAAGATCAGGATACCACCAACTCCTCATTACATAAGAAAACATAGCTAAAATCTCCTTTCAAACTAGACATTGTCATTTTGAATTTCTAGTTATGTCCTTTGGATTGACCAATGCCCCCACAACTTTCATGGATCTGGCACACAGAGTATTTTGACCCTTTTTAGATCAATTTTTAATCATCTTCATAAATGATATTCTAATGTACTGTAAGACTAGAGAAGATCACGGAGAATATTTATGAATATTATTCAAAACCCTACGCCAACATTAACTTTATACGAAGAAGAGAAAGTGTGACTTTATTATGAAGGAAGGGAAATTTCTCGAGCGCATGATCACCAAAGAAGGTATAAAGGTGGACTCAACAAAGACAATAATTATACTCCAATGGGCATAACCTGCAAATGTTTCCTAGGACTTGTAGGTTACTATTGATTCTTCCTATAAGGATTTTCAAAAAGTTCCTTATTCTTGATGAAACTAACTCGAAAGGACGTCCGATTTGTGTGGATCTTTGATTGCAAGAAAGCCTTCCTCACATTGAAAGAAAAGTTAACCATTTCCCTAATACTTACTAGCCCTTCCAGTAATGTTAATTATGATGTATATTAGGACACCTCCCTACATGGATTGGTATGTGTGTTAATGCAACAAAAGAAAGTGACCGAGTACGAATCCTGACAGCTAAATATTCATGAATGTAATTATCCAGTACATAACTTAGAATTACCGATAGTAGTTTTTGCTCTAAATATTTGGTGATGCTATTTGTATGGGGAAGAATTTCAGGTATTTGTTTTGCCACAAAAGCCTCAAATACATATTTACTTAGAAACACCTAAATCTTCGGCAAACAAAGTGGAAATAATTTTTAGAAGATTACAAATTTAACTTACTATAACATCCCAGGAAAGATAACGTAGTTTTCGATGCCTTAAGGAAAAAATCAAAAGGTACTCTCTAGAGTATGTTTTTATTATTAAATACCATAGGGGAATATAATTTAGGAAGATAATCATCTGAAGATCCAATTATTCTAAGGAATATCATCGCTCCTCCCGCCCTGCATAAAAGTATTTTTGAACTCCAAAAAGGGGATGAATTAATGAAAGACCAAAAGTAGAAATAAAAAAAAATCTCCCTGAGAAAGACTATACCTATAACTCTGAGAGAGGGTGAATATTCAAAAATAGATCACGTGTTCCCCTCGTATCCTCCCTACGAGAAGAAATCCTTGAAGAAGCCCATCATTTAAATTTATGATTCATCCTAGAAGTACCAAAATGTACGAAAACCTCAAACAACATGATTGGTGGCAGGGCATGCAGAAAGATATCACCAATTTTGTGGCTAAATTTTTAACTTACCAATAGGTAAAAATTGAGAACCAACACCTTGGCGGACTACTATAACCATTCCCAATTTCGAATGGAAATGGGATCACATTACCATGGATTTTTTCAAAAGATTGCCTCGGACATCTTAAGGTTACATTTCCATCTGGGTCATTGTCAATCGACTTACTAAATCCGTCAATTTTCTCCCAATAAGATCAATAGATTCTTTTAAAAAACATAATGAGCTTTACATCCGATAAATTATTAGACTCCATGGGGTACCCCCTCCATTGTATCAGATAGATAACCTAGATTCATAAGAAGATTTTGGAAAGCATTGTAACCATCTATATGAACCAAGGAAAGTTATAGATATTATAATAGAGTTAAAGTCCTATGATATTATAATAGAGAGTGATTCAAAAGTCCTCATAAATATTCTACAAGGAAATTCAAAAACTCCTTGGAAAATATCATGGATAATTCATCACTTCTCTATTAAAAAGGATCAATTATTCTCTAAATCACACTCATAGGGAAGGAAACCAAGTAGCAGATTTCTTAGCCAAAAGGGGAAGTATGAATGGAGAAAAAGTATTTTCTCACAATTTAGGGGATTTTCCTAACCACCTAAAGGGTTTGATTAAAGTAAATGCATGGGGTCTTCCAAATTTTGAGAATGGCCAAGTGTAAATGGGGTTTAGATCTTTCCACTAGTCCTTTCAAGTTAGAATTAATTTGTTCCTTTTAGTCTTCTATTCTTATAAGGGCTCTCCATTATAAATAGCCTAATTTAAATTTCAGACTGAAAAGTTTCTCAGTTGGGTCAAGTCCTGTAAGCTATTTAGAATAGGAATGTTCTTATAATTATGCTACCTAGCGAGGCTATTTCTCTATTGTTCAATAATACTTGTGGGGGATCATTCCCTCTTCCCTAAAAAAAATAGGAACCAAACTTTATCTAATAATTTCCTTCCATCATCAAACCAACGTCCAGTCCGAAAGAGTAATCTAGACCCTTGCAGATATGTTATAAGCTTGCACTTTATATTTTCAGGCACAATCATCATACGCTAATATAATTTTCTTACAACAATATCTATCAAACCATCATGAATGCCACCCCCATGGAGCCTATACAGTAGGCCTTGTCATTTATCCTTATGATAGAATGAATCTGGAGAAAATCATATTCTTAGACCCAAAGTTATCACCGAAAACATTGAGAAGATACGACTCATTTGAGAAATATTTCATTTGTCCCAAAGTAGACAAAAACTTTACATAAACAATAGGAGGAAGCCTTTAGAATTTTGAGTAGATAACCAAGTATTCTTTTGAGTACCCCTAAGGAAAGGTATAATTCGATTTGGGAAGAAAGGAAAGTGAGCATCACAATATATTGGTCCTTTTAAAATCAATGAATTTATAGTACCAATAGCCTATTATTTGAATTACCTCTAGAACTATTCGATATCCACAACGTTTTCCATGTTTTGCAACTCTGTAAATACATACCTAGTCCCAACCACTATATCACTTGAAAAGGCATATTAGTAAAACCCAGTCATGACTTTGAGGAAAACCATATCAATATCATTGATAGGAAAAATAAGGTTCTTCGACGTAAAGTTATTCCACTACTTAAAGTCCTTTGGTAACATTAAGCTATAGAAGAAATAACATGGAAAATGGAAGGCTTTATGAGACAACACTTCCCCGTACTTTTTACAAGTAATTTTGAGGATAAATTTTTTTAGGAAGGTAATATGTAATAACCTATTAAATATATGATAAAAATCGTTTGAAGATAAATAATCATCATAGAAACCCTTAAACTTTTCAAATTACCAAAATGCCCCTAAGAAGAACCAATGTTAGTATTTACACCCTATCCTACCAATTGAAATAAAACTTAAACTTAAAACTTCATTTAAGTCCATAAACCTTAAACAAAATTCATAAACCAACCCAATAACTTTGGGAAATTACACATAAAGCTCCTAAACTTTCATAATATAGCAAATTTGTCTCTAAATTTAATTCAAAAACTACTCAAGGACCCAAATCAAAGCCAAACTGATTTCCACTTTACCTCTGCTAATTTTGGCCAGGTGTGTGCCCTGGTGGCAGTTGCACCACATGGGTTTCCCATGGTACCATGGTTAAACTTAATCTTGCCAAGGTTAAAACCCACCTATCTTTGCACCAATATCCTCTCCCTTACCAGCCTAATAAAAAACTGCACTTACTAATGCAAAAACATATCCAGCCGTAGCGAAAATCAGAAAGAAAATTTTGAGATTTTTGGTATCTTTAGAATTTTATGTAGAATTTATGTTTCTCTCTATTTGGTTAAATTTATGCAGGTTCCAAGAGTAGAAATGTGAGTTTACATGTAAGTTTCAACATAAGACTACCAATGAAAAGGCTTAAATATAAAAGACCTCCATTAAAGCTTGAGCTTTAGGGGTGAAACCTATACTCTTGACTTTGATCCAGTTTCAAAGTGAGAGAACTCGAGCTATGGATGTAAAGAACCTAGGTGTAATTCTTAATTGAAACAAAAATCAGTTTTAATGGACCAAATCAAAGATTAAAAATTACAGACCTAGGAATTTCAGAAATCAAATACAGAGGCTATTGTAAACCAAAATCCTTGAAGCCAAACTTGTTTAATTGCATTTTGAGTATAGAACAAAAATATAACCATGCCGTATCTCAAATAATAGCCTAAAACCATGAACGTTAAAGAAAAATTTACGTCATTTTTACAAAAAAATAGTAGCTCGAACCAGTCCACCAAACTCTTTGAATCTAATATGGATGGATTTCGCTAAAAAATCTGATAATTTTCATTTAAGAATCAACCTAAATGGTATTCTAAAACTGTTCAAATATATGGCCAGAGTTTTCAAATTCTAAAGTCAACAAATAAAAGGTAAAAGATGAAGTGGTTAATACGCGCGAGAGTGGACTGAAACCCAGACGCGTGTGGAATTTGGCTTAGCGCGTAAGGGCGCGTTGATAACAAGCTTTTTGCGTATGTATCGTTGTAGTGCAAAAGTCACTCTCAAAATTCCCTTGATTACCTACAAAACTTGTCTAAAAATAACTCGTATTGCGGTAAGTACGGGTATCAATCCAACTTTCAAGGTGAACAATTAATGTGAAAACGTGCAATTCCAATTTTTATATGAAAATATTTTAGTAGTTTTTATTTTTTAAAACAATTTCAAGGGAAAAATTTACTAACAAATGCTAAAAATTATAAAATGACTAAATAATGAAAAAGAATATGCAACCGAGTGTGAAATATGTGAGAAGGTCAAGAGATGGGATTACATTGCATTTTCAATTATTTTAATTTATCAATTTATTAATTTAAAATATTTCGAGATAATATTAAATTGATAATCTAACTCTCGTTAAAATTATAAATTTAATAAAAAAAATTCAGAAAATTAATTTAAAAATGTCACACGATGAAAAATTAGGACTACACTATTTTCAAAAAATTACTCGTTCGGATCAATTTAACGAAAACAATAGCAATCTTCAAATTTTAACAGTGAATTAATATTCAAATATCGAAAAAACCTATCTCTAGTTAGATTCCTAAATTCAGACATTAATTTGTTCAATTAATTTACTAACTCTCGTTACATAAATTAATTGGTGACACTTAAAATTAATTTACCTAGAAATATAAAATTAAAAAAAATAATTAATTAAACTAACATCATACGCAGTGTATCCCACCCCTTGAATGGGGTGTTTAGCCAAACATTCTCATATGTGCATAAACAACAGTAGATAATGTGTCAAGAAGGAAATAAATTGAAAAGAGAATGTAGAAATACAATACGCAATTTTTTTTTCCAAATTTGTGTTGAAATGCCCCTTGACATGCGTCCAACTTCTTCACAATTTTCAGCACTTTATTACAAAAAGAACACTAGAAACTAAACCTAAAAATTATTCTAAAGCTAAACTATTTTTTTTGTATTTTTCTGGATTTTTTATGACCCTAAACTGTACATAATATACAGCATATTTCTTCTCTCTCTGCGTCTCCCTTTTCTGTATCTGAGAGTCCTCTTTGAAGTGAGTTGCCCTCCTTTGTTTTATAACCCATGTGGATGCCTTGTTGCCAGCGCCGGCCCAAGGGGTAGGCCAATGAGGCAACCGCCTTGGGCCCCCAAATTTGACATAAATTTTTAGGCCCCAAAATTTTTATTAGTATGCTGTATAAATTTTTAGGCCCAAATTTTTTATTGATATGTTGTATAAATTTTTAGGCTCAAAATTCCTTAAACTAAAAGCCCATTAACACCCCTTTATTCTTTATACCCAAAGTAAACCCTACCTACCTTTTTTCATTCTCTTCTTGGCAGCCGTCTCTCTCTTCTCTCATTCTCTCAAGAGGTTTGTTTTTTTCTTCCATATAATGTTGTTAATTTTTTTATGTTTTGTCTCTTAATAAATTAGTTAACTTAATAAAATTTGTTAATAAAATTAGGTTGCATTTTTTTTTTTTTAGTTAACTTAATAAAATCTGTCATTAATAAAATCTGTTAATAACATTAGGTTGCGTTTTTTTTTTTTTTAGTTAACTTAATAAAATCTGTTAATAAATTTAGGTTGCGTTTTTTTTTTTTTAGTTAACTTAATAAAATCTGCTATTAATAAAATCTGTTAATAACATTAGGTTGCGTTTTTTTTTTTTTAGTTAACTTAATAAAATCTGTTAATAAAATTAAAATTCCGTTTTTTTTTTTTATAGTTAACTTAATAAAATCTGTTAATAAAATTAGGTTGCTTTTTTTTTTAGTTAACTTAATAAAATCTGTTAATAACATTAGGTTGCGTTTTTTTTTTTTTTTAGTTAAATTAATAAAATCTGTTAATAAAATTAGGTTGCGTTTTTTAGTTACTTTTTTTTTTTATCCGGTCTTATTTAATAAAATCTGTTATTAATATGTAATTAACTAAAAAAAATATTAAAAAAGAGTACAACCTGATTACGAATATTTTTAAAGTTAACTAAAAAAAAAAGAGTACAACCTGATTTATGTTTGTTTTTTGTTCTAAATGTTGTTTATTATTATTTATTTTTTGTTCTAAATGCTGTTATGTTTGTCCTAAATGTTAATGTTTTTTGTGTAATAAGTTCATGATGTTAATTTTTTTAATGTATTTTCAGGATTTTTTTAGCGAGGAAAGGCTTTCAAGTTTGATTTACAAATTCAGCAAATCAGGTTCCATTGTTCCTTTATTTGGTTGCGGTTGGAATTTTTTAGATTGATTGTTGAATTATTGTGTATTTATACCATGCCTCCTAGAAAGTATGTTTCTGGATGGGAAAAATTAAAGAAGAAGCAAAAGATAGAAAAATTTATGCAATCCCAAACGGGAGCTCTTGATAAATTTATTTTTAAATTGAATGAAACGGGAAATGAACATGAGAATGAAAATGAAGAAGAAGAAGCTTTGATTGAAGATGAAAATTTGGTGCATCAAGACGATATTAATGAGAACGATAATGAAGAAGGTTTAAACAAAGAGCATGAAAATTTGGTGAATGAAGAATCTAGTAATGAATATGGACCGTTAAATATTTATGATCCTGGAAATTGAGATAAGATTGGTAGAAACCATAGAGAGCTTTTAGTGGAACGAGGGCCCATAAGAGTTGTTGTTGATTTTCCTAAAGATAATGATGGTAGACATTTCTCTCGAGTGCACTACACTCGACAATGGTTGAATGGAGAGAAGCGTGATAGAAAATCATATTTTAATTAATATTTTCAGTTTATTATCCTTGTTTTGTTTACTTTTTTTTTTAGGGGGGAGGAGGAAGAGTACTTGAGTGATAATTGTAGGTCTTTTGACCATGGTGGGTTGTTTAAAAATGATACATTATATTTATCATTAGTATTCTGACAGCTTATATATTTGAGTCATTTCCTATTATCTTGTAAAAATACAAAAATATATATTTTGCATAAAAAAAAATTATTATATAAAAGGCCCCATTTTACAAGTTTGCCTTGAGCTCCAAAAACTATGGGGCCGGCCCTGCTTGTTGCGAAGAGGTTTTTGTGGGATCTTTTTTTTTTCTTCTTTTATTTCTTTTAAGGCTTGGCATCAGCTTCGATTTTTTTGGGATTGGTTGTGAGCATGTAGGTTCGTAGCAGATCTCGGGTTAGGCTGGTGGGCTTCGTAGTGAGTCACAGGAGCAGGTGTGGTCGCGGGTTAGGGTTCGGAATCAGGTTTGGGTTATTTGGGTTGGATGCAGGTGAGTCGCGGGTTGGGAGGTCGCCGGCGTGGGGGGAAGGTTGGTTTCTGGCCGCCGACGTGGGGTTGAGCGTAACTGGCCGGAGGTTGAGGTCGGGGCAGGTCCGCGACTGGGCTTGGCAGGTCCTCGGTGGGTCTCGCTGGAGGCAGGTTTCGCGAGGTGGGTTTCTTGATTTTAACAGGGTTTGGGTTGTTAGATGGCAGGTGGGTTAATGGAGTGAGAGGAGAGGTGTTGGGTTTTTGTGGGTTTAATGGAGGTCAGAGAGAGAAAAAGTGGTGTAGGGATGAAGAAGATGGGTTAGGGTGTTTTAGTGTGTAGGTGGGTGTAGGGAAATGGGGTGTAGGGAAATGGGGTGTGGGTGTGTTTAAGTTATGTGTGTTTAATTTGTAAAAAAAAGGAATAAAAACTAGATAAAAATAAAACCGGAGATGTGTAGTGTAACGGTGCTCCTAGAAATTATTGCGTAAATTATAGGCGCACTTTCTCTCTTTTCTGAGCTCACCGCCAGGTGACACATGTCTGGTCCTCACTCTTAAAATGCGGACTAGTCCGCACAAGAGCAGGACTATATATATATATATATATATATATATATAATAAAACTAAAAAAATATATAAAAGACACAAATAATAAAAATCTATTAAAAATAAAAATTATAATCCTAATATAATAAGACTAAAGTAAGATAATATCTAATAAAAAGAGAAAATAAAATCATAAAAACCAATCCTAATAAAAAAATGAAATAAAATAAAAAATAATAAAAATAAAAATAGAAAAATAGAAAAATAGAAAATAAATTCTAGAAAATTCTAAATATATCTAAACTAAATCCTAAAAATAAAATGACTCAAAATAAAAATCTAGAAAAATAATAAAGGTACAAACTAAACACACACGGGGATCGGGGAATGGTCTGGGCTCGGTGTAGGCTTAGGTTTGGGTTACGGAACTGTTTCGGGGCATCAGATCATATTGAGGCAAGCTCAGAATGGACTTCTCACTTCACGGTCTCTTTGGATTTCTTCGATGTACGCTTTTGACCGCTTCTGCATCATAATTGCACTGATTTAGCACTATTTGTACTGCAACTGCGTATTGACCTGCAAAAATGATAAAATATGAACATAAGGCCAATTTTATTAGAAACTAGCGACTAAAATGCATCTATTCGGGGCATAAATTATACACTTTTGGGTGCTTATCACACCACCCCTAAACAGAACATTGCTAGTCCTCGAGCAAAAATTGAGAGAAAACAGAGATAAGTATCCAAAAGTGTGCCACTTTCGCAAGCACTGGCGATTGCACTTAGCATGTGCAACAAGCCGTTAAACCTATAGGTTGCCCTACAGGACGAGTGGTGTATCGTGAGGGTTTGCAGTGAATATCCTCACAAAATTCAAAACTTATTTGAATGCAGTTTCTGAGTAGATGATGAAATGCTACCCAACTTTAAAAGGACATCAAGGAACACTGTATTCAACTATCAAAATGAAATATAAAATTACTTAATACCAAAAAACGTAATCCTTCCTAAAACTCAGCGTGTGTATGTGTGAAACAATCTTTAGTGTCATTAGATAAATTCTAAGATCGCCTTTTAGGAATCGGCGCTTTGACTTCAATTCTCACTGGATATATCTCTCTGAATCGAACTCTTTGAGAATTGGGTAAGTGTATCTCTCTAATGTGTGAGGAGGTGAGTAAATGTAAGCAAGTTCAAACGTCTCACACAATTTATAGAAAATGACGAATACATGAAAAAAATCCGATCTCATGAAGGAATGCTAACCACTATGTCGAGAATGTCAAATTATTCACCATATAATCTTTTCGTTTGCCCGAACACTTTACCAAGGGTGAAAATAGGGATTTATGTAAGGTATGAGGGGATAGAGAAGATGATGTAGAGTTTTTGAGAGGAGTGTGACACACTTTGAATAACCATTATATTCATCATTTTTGATCGTATACTTTCCTTTTCTTCGTTTCTATTTTTTTTTCTTTGCTTTTTTTTTCTACATTTTTTTTATTGCGATACATTTTTCTTTTCATAACACAAATGAAGACAATTTACACGAAAAATTTCAAACACTCTTTTTTCTAAAAAACGATGGCAATGATGGATGGTATTTGGGACATATGGATAAGGGTAATATGGAAAATGATAATGGGTGAATGATAATGTGATAGGAAAAATGGTATGTGTATGGAAAAATCGGTTTAGTGATTGGGATAAACTACAAGATACATGTTTCTTACAACTCGAAAATGATGTCATTCTCAGTGATTAAGCCAAATTTGAAAAAATAATGAGACCATGCAACGACTAAGTGCGGTATCCAAAGTAGGTTGAGTCAACTTGTGACTCGGAGATACGAAAAACCCTTAAAAAGGTGAAAGCTCAAATCTCACGGTTTAAGTCGCCACTAGTGATCTTTTAAGGCTCTCTTGAGAATATAGTTACTCTTAAACTTTTTATTGTAAAAGTGATAATGCAAAGTGCCGAGTTTTGGAATTCATGGTGCAAATACGCCTTTTCAGAGGTATTAATTAATTTAAGGTTAAAAGCGTAATTTTTTTTGGTTCGAACACGGGTATTCCAGGATTTCTAAATGAGGGATGATAGACAAATCATATCATAAAAATTTATTTTTAATTACAAAAAATTTAAAATTACTTGTTTCTGAAAATTTTCAAAAGAGGTACAATTTTGATAAATTTCCTACCCCAAACAAAAAGGACATCGTCCTCGATGTTTAAAACCATACATAAAAATGAAAAGCACAAGGGAGGAAAGATAGTACCATAATGAACCACTAGTGAAATGTATCGCACTCCAGAGCAGAGATTAACCCTGAAGAACATATGTGATACAAAAATACGTACAAGTCTATAAAGTATGTGAAAATCATTGGGTGGTGTGAAATACCACTCCCAAACAGGATAAGACTCATACTCAGAAACAATGAACAACGGGCTGCCTCCTGGTAGAGCTAAGTTTAATGTCTTCAGCCAGAACGAACCAATCTCACCCTAAAGATAAGATCTATGAAAGCACAGGGCGGCAGAAAAATTGGGTGATGACAATCATCCCCAAACAAGACTGAAGCGTCAGTCTTGTTGAATAAAGGCTAAAAGAGGTCAATGCACTTGTATAGCAAAGTGCATCACTCGATGCAAAGCATCAGTGGACCAAGGGTGGGTGGGTAGCAGGGTAAGACAAAGATGGGCAAGGGTGAGGGTGAACATGCACCAGTCACGGGCTTTATTGAGTCGAAAGGTGAGGGCAACAAGGGCCCTATAAGTATGGTGCTCCAATTGGATAGGGAGGCAAAATAGTTTGACAATAATAATGGGGCGGGCCTCATAGAAAGTGCATGACCATTCTATAAATGGACGATGATAATGGTCACGCCGTGACATACCAGGGAGCGGTAGATGAAAAAATTTAACACCACAAGGAAGTGGTGTGCATAGAGTAATACGCTCAATGTCACGAAGGATAAGTGTAGCACAAATACTCTCACAGATAGTGGTGTCGATATAAAGTGCACAAATGGGATCGTGGATCACTAGGGTGTAGGGTGGGTAGAGGTGAGGACCTAAATGCTTAGATGTGAAAAGGGAACATTTAATAGCAAGGTCCGAATCAAGTGGTGGGGTGGTAGGGACAGTGTGTGGTTCGGGTGGGACAAGGGGTGGGGGAAGATGATCTAACTCACGAGTAGGAGAAACACATTCCTCATAAGGCTCAGAGTGATCCTCAAAGGTATGAAAAGGAGGACTTGTGAAATTGAACGAGGGAGTGATCAACTTATCCACTAGTGAGGCGCCATCCGAAGTGGTGGAAAAATATAACGAGGCTTCCAAATCCGAGATAGATGAATTAACATTAATATCGAACTCAACGGGAGTCAAGCATGGTGGGTCAGGATCCATATCCCGAGCGATAGAAACCATCTCGAATTCTATATCAAGAAAAGGGTGAGCATTCATAGCCGGAGCTAACCTAAGATGAAGTGGTTCCTTGGGAACACACGCAATGGGCTCAGTAGGTGTAGGCTCAAGCATAAATAAGAATTCTATGAAAGGGGAGAGGAGAACCTCAATGGTGGGTTCGAGAGGGTAGGGAGGTGTGGAATCAGTCTCACAGTCAATGGAAATGTTAACACTATTGTCAACTTGGGGCTGGGACGACGGAGTGGTCTCAATGTCGAGATTCTCAGGAAGATAGGGTTGGTCACACGCAAAATCCGTTGCACAAGAAGACACATCATCATCCCACGTAGGTGTAATAATGGGTCGACTTGGGGTGAAAGCCGACTCGTTCTCACACTCAAATGCAGTAAACCTATGTTCAAGCCATTGAAGGGCTTCATTTTGAGATTGAAGAGTGTGCGCGAACTTGCGTAAGAGGATCTCGAGAGCGGATGTGAAAGATGGTGGGGAGATAGAGGGTGGCGTTGGTGGATGAGGTAGACACAACTCGCTAGAAACACTAGGACGTGGAGAATACTCATATGAAGTGTGTGGAGCAGGGTCAAGTGTAGCATTCACAGGAGAAGCATCTCCGTGAGGGATAAAAGTGTGATCAATATGAGGAGCATATGTAGGGGACTGATAGGTATGAGGTGAACAAGGTGGCGATGATGACTGTTGGAAATCGTAAGGATCCACAACATGGCGTTGAGATTCATATTGCATGGAAGGATGATCAGGCCTCCATGAATATCTCGGGTACTCATACCCCTCGACATTAGATATGTCGTGACAATACATCGAGGGTGGGTCCAAAACAGAGTCATAGGGATACACATGTTCTAAGGTGGATACAGATGGAGAGAATATAAATGGACACTCATGGGACAAGTGATCGCTAAGAAAGCAGTGTGTACACGACGAAGCTTGTGATGGGTTGACACTCATCACCGAAGGCGGTAGAAGATGAGATGTGTGCATGGACGACACAGGAGTATCAACGGTGTGCGTTTGAGAGTTAAAGCCCTGAATTACTGAATCAAGGGTCGATTCGGGCTTATCATAAAAAAACTTCGAGAGAATGTGAAATGGCCAAAGTATTCCCGTAAAGGACGTTCTTCGTCCATGACAAGAGGAATATTTTTTGGTTTTTAAATATTTTTCAAAAGAAAAGAAAATATTTTTGTATTTTTGAAAATAAGAAAAGGAGAATCTTTTTGGTATTTTAAATATGGAAAAAAAGAAAATCTTTTTGGGATTTTTGAAAATATTTATAAAAAAAGAGAATTTTTTTTTTGGGATTTTTTGAAAAAGGGGAGAAAATGGACTCTTGATCTGGGCGAACTAACAAAACCCGACTACCGAAATAATGGAATTGGACACACACGAGTCAAGAAAAAAGCCTAACGAGCACGTAGCCAATTATTATCTTCGAAATTAGTGAAATGGGTAGTCAAATTTTAATTAAGTCCGCGGAGACAAAAATCACGGAATTTATCTTTGTAAACGCCTCTTGCAAAAGTGTGTTCCTACGGGGCTAGCTAGTTGATTGATTTTAAATTTAATGACAGCTAGGGTAGCACACAATTGATAAGCGAGTGTGTTGGGTGATGAAATTCCTTCTCGTTGTAATGACGGGGTCCAGGTCTTAGGTAAATTAATTCATCAAACCATTCAATTTAAGTGCGATGCAGAAATTAAAAGCACATAGGAGCAATTAATCACACAAAAATGAACTCGCTGGAAGGAGAGTCGCGAAGGATTAAAAAAATTATACTTCCCACAGTTTTTACACACGTGGGGTGAAGATCGAGCTGTGTCGACCGGGGGGAGATCTCGCCTATCTCAGTCGTCCCTGGGAGTCCTAGCGACCCAAAGTAGAGAGGCTTCAAAAATCCTCGCCTTGGACGATCTCTCTACCTTGTCCGATTTCCCTTTTCGTTTTTATTTTTATTTTTATGAATAATTATTACAAAAATAAGATGGTGTCAAAATGCACCCAATTAAATACCAAGCTTTAAAAATCCTGTACAACCAGTCTAATGAGGAGGAAGGAGGAAGAACTACACTAAAAAAATCAAATAAAATTACAAGTCTTCAATCATATCTCCACGTCAAGAAAGCGATAACGACGCCATTTGATAACAAGCTTTTTGCGTATGTATCATTGTAGTGCAAAAGCCACTCTCAAAATTCCCTTGAGTACCTACAAAACTTGTCTAAAAATAACTCGTATTGCGGTAAGTACGGGTATCAATCCAACTTTCAAGGTGAAACAATTAATTTGAAAACGTGCAATTCCAATTTTTTTATGAAAATGTTTTTTTTTTATATTTTTTAAAACAATTTCAAGGGAAAAATTTACTAACAAATGCTAAAAATTATAAAATGACTAAATAATGAAAACGAACATGCAACCGAGTGTGAAATATGTGAGAAGGTCAAGAGATGGGATTACATTGCATTTTCAATTATTTTAATTTATCAGTTTATTAATTTGAAATATTTCAAGATAATATTAAGTCGATAATCTAACTCTCATTAACATTATAAATTTAATAAAATATTTTTTAGAAAATTAATTTAAAAATGTCACACGATGAAAAATTAGGACTACACTATTTTCAGAAAATTACCTGTTAGGATGAATTTAATGAAAACAATAGCAATCTTCAAATTTCAACACCGAATTAATATTCAAATTTCAGACAAAACTATCTCTAGTTCGATTCCTAAATTCAAACATTAATTTGTTCAATTAATTTACTAACTCTCGTTACATAAATTAATTGACGACAGTTAAAATTAATTTACCTAGAAATATAAAATTAAAAAAATCAATTAATTAAACTAACATCATACGCAGTGTATCCCACCCCTTGAATGGGGTGTTTAGCCAAACATTCTCATGTGTGCATAAACAACAATAAATAATGTGTCAAGAAGAAAATAAATTGAAAAGAGAATGTAGAAATACAATACGCAATTTTTTTCCCAAATTTGCCTTGAAATACACCTTGACACGCGTTCAACTTCTTCACAATTTTCGGTACTTGATTACAAAAAGAACACTAGAAACTAAACCTAAAAATTATTCTAAAGCTAAACTATTTTTTTGTATTATTCTGAATTTTTTATGACCCTAACCTGTACATAATATACAATATATTTCTTCTCTCTCCGCGTCTCCCTTTTTTGTATCTGAGAGTCCTCTTTGAAGTGAGTTGCCCTCCTTTGTTTTATAACCCACGTTGATGGATTGTTGAGAAGAGATTTTTGTGGGATCTTTTTTTCTTCTTCTTTTATTTCTTTTAAGGTTTGACATCAGCTCCGATTGTTTTGGGATTGGTTATGAGCATGTAGGTTTGTAGCAGATCTCGGGATAGGCTGGTGGGTTTCGTAGTGAGTCATAGGAGCAGGTGTGGTTGCGAGTTAGGGTTCGGAATCGGGTTTGGGTTGGATGCAGGTGAGTTGCGGGTTGGGCGGTCGCCAGCGAGGGGGGAAGGTTGGTTTCTTGCCGCCGACGTGGGGTTGAGCGTAACTGGCCGGAGGTTGAGGTCGGGGCAGGTCCGCGGCTGGGCTTGGCAGTTGGCCGGCGGGTTTCACGAGGTGGGTTTCTTGGCAGGGTTGAGTTGTTAGATGGCAAGTGGGTTAATGGAGTGAGAGGAGAGGTGTTTGGTTGTGAGGTGTTGGGTCTTTGTGGGTTTAATGGAGGTGAGAGAGAGAGAGAGAAAGTGGTGTAGGGAAGAAGAAGAAGAAGAAGAAGAAGAAGAAGAAGATGGGTTAGGGTGTTTTAGTGTGTAGGTGGGTGTAGGGAAATGGTGTGTGGGTGTGTTTAAGTTGTGCATGTTTAATTTGTAAAAAAAAAAGAAATAAAAACTTGATAAAAATAAAATCCTATTAAAAATAAAATAAAAATAATAAACCTATTAAATTAAAAAGACTCTAAATATATATATATATATAAAATAAAACTAAAAAAAATATAAAAGATACAAATAATAAACATCTATTAAAACTAAAAATTATAATCCTAATATAATAAAACTGAAGTAAGATAATATCTAATATAAATAGAAAATAAAATCATAAAAAACAATCCTAATAAAAAAAGAAATAAAATAAAAATTACTAAAAATAAAAATTAAAATAAAGAAATAGAAAAATAGAAAATAAATTCTAGAAAATTCTAAATAAATCTAAAATAAATTCTAAAAATAAAATGACTCAAAATAAAAATCTAGAAAAATAGTAAAGGTACAAACTAAACACACACGGGGATCGGGGAATGGTCTGGTCTCGATGTAGGCTTAGGTTTGAATTACGGGACTGTTTCGGGGCATCGGATCATATTGAGGCACGCTCATAGTGGACTTCTCACTTCACGGTCTCTTTGAATTTCTTCGATGCACGCTTTTAACCGCTTTTGCGTCGCAATTGCACTGATTTAGCATTATTTGTACCGCAACTGCGTATTGACCTGCAAAAATGATAAAATACGAACATAAGGCCAATTTTATTAGAAACGAGCGACAAAAATGCATCTATTCGGGGCATAAATTATACACTTTTGGGTGCTTATCACGCGTCTTCAATAAAAAAAATATGATTTTTTTTTTTAAATATTGTTTTTTAATTCTAAGAAAATTATATATTACATCACCCTGTTTGGATTCCCATAAAGCAAATTCTCGATAAAATTAGTTTTTAAGTTAAAATTAAAACTTTTAAATTTCACTTAACCCCTGGCATTTTTCAACGATTTCAATCTAGTATCAAATTTTAAGCATATATCCTTTATGATGAATATATCAAAATTGTTACTTTCCACCAAACCCAAATTTAAAAGGAAACTAGGGAAATAATTGAAGTCCTAAACTTTTACAAATCACACATTACACCTCAACCTTAAATTTTACATGAAAATCCAACTTATTTTTACTCCAATAAATACTGTAAATTCACTTTTATGCATACACTAAATATTTACATTATCCCTCGTTTCAGAATACCTAGTTCACCCCCATGAATTAGATGAGAAATTGCTAAAAAAATCCAACTTAAAAGAAGGTGATTGAATTTCACTATTAATCTCGAGCTTATATCCTTGAATTACTATATTGTTTATATCACTATGTGATAGACACTAAACTCATATTCTCATTTACGAACTCATATGTGTAGTTCACATTACCATACATATTGAATCAATCTTTATCCAATTAAACTCTTCTCAATATAACCCTATAACCCATGACTTCAGTTACACCCCTGGTTTCAGTACACCTTGGATCCTATTAAACCCCTCATTGCAGTAAACTCCTATAACTTATAACCTGTTATTATAGAAAAACCTGGTGGAATACCTTATAATTAAAGAATTAGACTTGGGTATACCCACTGGAGCTCTATTTGATCTGTACGACTCAGATGTTAAGTGCTTAGTTTTATTGCTACATATGTATGGGTGCCACTCTAGTTAATGTTCCTAGCTAGTTATTTTTCTCAAATATTTGGGCCAACGAAACAAAGGTTTTGGATGATATTATAAGAGTATTGCTACTCATTTAAAGCCCCAATATTCAATAATTATGGGTTATCCTGTAATTGTTTGAACCCTTATCTTTATGACTCGATAAAAACCTATCCAGTTATACATCACCATACTTTTTATCCAGATATCAACAATCTCCCAATTGCCCTGTTCATTACTGTTGATATCTCACTTTATTTTAGATCATTATAAATTGTGACATAACTCTTGACTTTTAAACAAACTCACATTTCTACATTTGTTATAGAATTAAAATGATATACTTGGCATACTTTTTTTAATTGTTTTAGTTCTAGATGGATAGTGAACTAGAAGAAGCAGAAATGCGACCCACACCTATGGATTTTAATTCAGTTTTTCCACGAAATATAATTTCAGTAACATACGTGTGGGCAGTAATAAGCAAGATGTTATTACCCATTGGAACACTTTTACTAAAACATACTAGCTCATGTGATAATTTAAGTCCCCGCAATTCTATATTATAAGAAGCCCGTGAGACTATTATATTTATGTTTATGAAGACTCCAATTATGTAATAAAATGCTACGTATCCAATTAAACAAAGTTTTACTCTTCTTCTACTTAAATTATTACTTCTTCTTCTTCTTCTTCTTCTTCTTCTTCTTCTTCTTATTATTATTATTATTATTATTATTATTATTATTATTATTATTATTATTATTATTATTATTATTATTATTATTATTATTATTATTATTATTATTATTATTATTATTATTATTATTATTATTATTATTATTATTATTATTTTTATTATTATTATTATTATTATTATTATTATTTGTTGATGTAAAAGATTAGATAGCTCTAATTTTTCAATCACAGATAAATAAAATGAGACAAAGATTTTAAAGTGGTTCAGCCTTATAAGAATGGCCTACATCCAATGTTATGTTATTACTGAGTGTTTTGGGAATTCTCGATTACAAGCTCTATCAAGAAATTCCGGTCCCTTTGAATGAGGGTGATACAAGGTATTTATAGCCCTTAGGTTGTACATGAAAGGGTGTTACATTAAATGACACACATATGAAAGGGTAATTCATTTAATGTTCTTCAAACGTGCGCGTCAAGATGATAAGCATTCAATGAATAGTTGAACTGTTGATTATCTGGCAATTAATGTTGTGGTCGAGGTGCAGCTCGAACCGCCTTAGTTGCTTGTCTTCCAAAAGTTCCTCGGAGTATTGGAGTTCCTAGGAGGATAAGAGTTCCTCGTAGGGTTGGTGTTCCTCGGAGTGAGTATGTTGGTCGGGAAAACAATCTTCCTCGTTGCTATTGTGCCACGTAGATTGACACGTGTCTTTTTATTATTCATCCACATCAGCATACTAATTTTGGTGTCAACAGAAGCCCCCAATGTTTCATATTTCGAACTTTGAGGAGTATGGAACATTCTTTCTCGGTATATGGCTATATTAAATGATCTTCCTGGGTTTTAGGAGCCTTTTCTTCGTATTTAAATTTTCTTCCAAATTCGTAGAATCCGCCTTTTTGCATTTTTATAGGCGCTTCGATCTTCGTGCCCTTTTTGTCCTTTTAGCCGTCGGTAGCGTAATATTTCCTTTTTGTAATCATTTCTTTCGCCGTTTCCCAAGGCAAAGTATTTAATCCTCAGAAGCAATCCCATCGTCTTCTACCTTTTCAATTTCTGCTTTCGAGTTTTCTAAAGCTTTTCTCTCTCTTGTGCGTTCATTTACTCCTTCGTTTGTTTGTCAACAGATCTCCTTTTTCCCTGTAAGCTCTTCTTACTTCTTCTTTTATTCATCATGGTTTACATTATCGAATCTCTTGAGAAGTTTCGCTCTGACTTCTCTATTCCTTCTTGGGTAACTTTGGAGGTTCTTTCTAAGCCTTCAAGTTATTTTGATTTGGCTGAGGGACACTGGTTCCCTAGCCTATTTATTGCTGAATGTGGATTTTCTTTTCCACCAAATCCGTTATGTTTAGAGTTCTGTCAGTACTTCGACGTTGTCCCTGCAAAAATATTCCCCAAAACATGGAGAATAGTTAATGGGGTATATAGGTTAAATCAAACTCATGGAACTCGTATAGGAATTCCTGAGATTATGTACTGTTACAGATGGGCTGTTTTAGACAACGTTTTTTATTTAAAAACTAGGTTTTTGAATAGGGCCTTAGTAGTCAACCTCCCTGATGCCAACAGGTATTATTTTGAACACGGGGTAGTTATAAAAAATTGGCAACATGCCCCTTTGGTTGGAGATGCAGTATATGAGGGTCCCAGATGCCCCCCATATGGCAATGGGATAGGTCGTTTTCATCTTTTTTTTTTAAATTATGATCTCATGGTATTTGATAAAATGTATGACTGATATTTCAATATGTTCTTGTTTACAGTTGACAGCAAGAGAAAAACTCCAACAGAGTCAGAAGTCAATATAAAGCAGTTGAAACATATTTGGAGTTTGCATCAGAGGGTTGCAGACGAGCACATCAGGTCTGCTTCATATTTGTTGCAGTACAGGAGCTACACATCATCATTTACTGCTCGTCCCGTGGTCATCATTAGTGACCCATTGCCAGCTTTCGAGGAATCTTCACCAAAATCCCATATTCCTCTAAGTCAGAAGATGGGCAAGAGAAGAGTTCCTGCTATCTTCGAGGAGACTTCCTCTGCCGGGGATGGAAAGAGGAAAAAGGCTGAAGTCCCAAAGGGGACCAAGAAAATTGATGTTGTTCCTTCTGTTGCTGTTCAGAAGGCTGCCGAGAAGCCTCCAATGGCTCCGAGCAAGAGAAGTACTTCTATGGAAGTGATCACTATTTTCCCTACCAAGGGTTCTTTGGCTGAAACTGCTGAAGTTCCACTGAGGAGATTGGAGAAATCCTCCTCGGTTAGTTTTTCTGAAGCCATTCCCCAGCTCCAAACTAGTGGAGCTGGTGTTCCAACCATCATTCCCCCGAGCTCTGCAATGAGCTCAGTAAAAACTTGGATTATTCCTGAAGTTCAAGGCATCGAGGAAAACATGCCTAGGGATATGCTGACATCCCTAGCTACTTGTCACATTGCTTCAGTAAGTATCTTTTTATCTTGAATTTTTCCTTCTATCAATATATGTATCTCGGCACTAACTCATCACTACATTCTTTTTTCAGCTGGTGAGTTGTTTTAACACCATTGTGAAGAAAGATGAAGTGCTCAAGGCTTCGAGCTCCTCGTCTGGAGTAGAGGATGCATTCCAGGGTTTGGCCCAATCTCTGAAGGAATCCCGTCAGAAGTACGACAAGGATAAAGGTGTATGGGAGAAGAAATTGGCTGCATCTGAAGCAGAAAAGGTGCAGTTGGGAAACAAGGTGCAGGACTTGGATATGGAGAACAAGAAATACTCCGAGAAGCTCACTACTTTCGGGGAGCTTGAAAATAAGATGAAATCAGCTGAGGAAGAGCTGACACTTCTGCACGAAGCAAATCGTCAGAAGGAGGAGTTGGAGGCCAAGCTGAAAGCCTCCGAGGATCTTCTATCCGAGAAGCTCTCCTCTGAGAAGATGAAGAGAAAATCAGCTGTGAAGAAATCCTTTCGAACTGGTTGGGATAAAGGATGGGATAGGGGAGTAGCAGCAATGATGACCCAGGTGAATTATGGAAGTTTGAAATTCTTCCATGATGGTTGGGTTGCTGCCTTGAAAGAATTGAAGGTGAGCGAGGACTCCGAGCTATTTCAACAACATCTCCCTGGTCCTCCTCCAGTTATTGAAGACGAAGATGAAGACGAAGCTGCATCTGAAGAATCTTCAATGATTGTGGGTGATCAGATCCATGCTCCTCAACCCAACCAGACATCTGCAGAGGAGATTTCTTCTTTGCCTTCTCCTCTTGAATAAATCCCAACTCCAGTCGATCAAATCAGTGTTCCCACCGAGTAACCAAGCTCCTCGTCCCAGCCTCCCGAGAAAGTCTTGGGAGACAAGGAAAAGGTGTGAAGTTGTTCGGTACTATCTTTCTATTTTTCTCCTTACTTGTACTTTGTATCTCAAATCTTTGTAACTTTTGCCTTATGATCTAATAAAATTTGAGTTCTTTCTTTCCATATGATTGTCTCTTTTTTATCTGCACTCTGTCTTGATCTTCTTTTTCTTTCTCTGTTAGTTTCTGGCCAGGATGGATCTTTTGTCTGCTAACGACACAAAGTTGATGCAGCAATGCCATGAGTATTATAAAGCTGGTCACACAGACCTCAATACATCCGAAATTGCCGATATCCTTGGTCATGGTGCTTCAGAGCAAGCAATCGAAGCTTATCGGTACCTGAAGGACTTACTTGATAGAGCAGTGGCCAATATCGTGACCTACTATGATATGATCGAGGATCTTCAATATACTCTAGAAGATCTCAAGGATCAGTACAGGGAGTCAAATTCCTTGTTACATGAGGGGTATGAAAAGAAATATCAACATCTTTCTGCCAAGAAGGGCTATGACAAACTCATTACTGGGTATGATGTCAGGGAGAGGACCCTAAAAGGTGAAGTTGAGGCCTGCAGACAGATCGCCGAGCTGCTTGAACAAGAGAACAACAATTTGCAGACAGAGTTGGCACAGTATAAGTCTGCAGCTTCATCTTCCACTGCCTTGGTACCAGTCTCCGATGAAGGGTTCTCATTCTTAGAGGTTGAGAATGCCAAATTAAGGCAAGAATTGGATACTTTAAGAAGGTCTGGTATTTCTGCTACTGCTCGGGGATGAGGAAGAGGTTCTCATGGGCGAGGAAGAGCTGCCCAGGATGTTAACGAGGAACGAAGCACTCCAGCTGCTCGGGGTCGATCAAGAACTCCTCGTAGTATTGAAGAAGCTCGTACCCTGTCAACATTGGAATCTCAAGCGTACCAGTTGAACGCAAAAGATCGGGCTTTGTCTGAAATGTCCAAGAAAATCCTGACTTTGGAAGATCAACTTACTTTGACGAAATCTGCTTTGAATAATAAGGATGTTTTTGCCAGGAACCTTCATGAGCAGTTAGAAAGATTAACTTTCCAATTCCATAAACAACCTCGTGCATTCTGGAATGTAGGCTATAATCAGGACCTTTATCACTTGGATGCTCGCATTGAAAATGCCAATAATGAAGGTTATAAATAGGGATGGTTGAATGCCCTGGGTGTGCTGAAGCTCGAACAGGGGCACTACCTGTGGGACTATCATACTCCGGGGCTACTAGACTTGCCTGTACCACCCTATAAATTGGACATGGAATGGATCCCAGCTCGTGCCATTCCTCGGAGCTTAATTTCAAAATATCTTGGTGACTATAATCTTCTTTCTCAAATTGAAGTATCTCATCCCGAGCATCTCTTGGATATTCCTTCAGTAATGAATGTCAGAATGTTGAAGGACTTGAATTTTATCAATTCTCCTCAGACATTAAATGATCCTCCTGCTGGCGAGGAACCTGTATCGAAGGCTGAAGGGAAAAAACCAATAGAATAGGATTTTCAATGTAATAGTTAGCACACATATGTAACTTGTAATTTATTTTGAATTTTAATGAAAGACTTTCATTTTTTGTTTGCAAATCTGTATCGCTATTGTTTTGTACTTGTCTAACACTTTTATATTTGTGATTGCATAACAATTCTTTGTGGTTCATCGACCAATCTAGTAATAAAAAATTACAAGTATCAAAAATGTTGCTCGATCACTTAATAACAAAGTAATGAGTATAAGAAATGTTAAAATTTCTTACAACCAACCAAGGTTGTTTAAATTGAGCTCGTCGACCAATTATAGTTAATGGGTTTTTATCCCCGACCAGCTATACTTGGTAAATTTTGTCTTTTTCAATAAATGTGCCCGACCAACCAAGGTCAAAGATTTTTCATCGTCGACCAACTACAGTTAGTTGGTTTTTATCCCCGATCAACTATACTTGGTTCAGTTTGGAATATTTGTTCTTCGATGAACTTTTATGTAATAACTTACTTCCCGACCAACATAAGTTCGCATTTGAGAGCATATTTTATTTTCAAACCAACCGAGATTGGCATTTTTAAGAATGTTGTTCTTTCCCTTTTACCAACCGGGGTTGGTCATGGGTTTGAACTTCATTCCCACTAACTCTTTTACCAACCGAAGTTGATCACATTAGTGTTCGCCTCCTAACCAAAGGAGTATAGTTTGTTCTCGCTATTTTACCAACCAAAGTTGATCACGCTCGAACTATTAGTGTCCACTGGTTATTTTACCAATCGGAGTTGGTCACTCTAGTGTATGCCTCCTAGCCAAAGGAGTATAGTTTGTTCTCGCCCTTTTACCAACTGGAGTTGGTCGTGGGTCTGAACTATCGTGTTCTCGCTATTTTACCAACCGAAGTTGATCACGCTCGAACTATCTACTAGTTATTTTACCAACCGGAGTTGGTCACGCTAGTGTATGCCTCCTAACCAAAGGAGTATAGTTTGTTCTCGCCCTTTTACCAACCGGAGTTGGTCGTGGGTTTGAACTATCGTCTTCTTTTTGCTGTCGAGCAGCGTAGTGTACAACACTAGTATTCCCCGAAAAACTTTCAAACAAAGGAGAGAAAAAATGGTGAAACATCATCGTTTTATTCATATTGATGAACCTGCTGTACATTTTACATCACTGATAATACTTGCGAAGGTGTTCAGCATTCCAAGCATTCTTGAATTCCTCTCCTTCTAGAGTTGCTATTCGGTAAGTTCCTGGTCGAACAACTTCTGTAACTCGGTAAGGTCCATGCCAATTTGCTTCCAATTTATTGTGCTTCTGAATGACCTTCTTTAGCACGTAATCTCCTTCCTTTAAATTGCATTTCTTCACCCTCTTGTTGTAGAACAAAGCTGTTCGTTGTTGATATGTAGCATTCCTAATGGCTTCTTCTTCTCTAACCTCCTTGAGCATATCCAAATCCAGTCTTCTCATCAAGTCACTGACTGGTGAATTGAAATTCAGCACTCTATGTGTCGGAAGACCCAACTCGGTAGGTATTACAACTTCACTTCCAAATGCCAGCATATATGGTGATTCTCCAGTTGTTGCTCGGGGAGTTGTTCGGTAAGCCCACAATACTGATTGTATCTCATTAATCCAGTTATCTTTAGCCTCATTTAACCTCTTCTTAAAACCATTTAATAATGTTATGTTCGTCACTTCAGTCTGTCCATTGCTTTGAGGATGGCCTGGTGCTGAATGAACCTTCAAAATATTTGACTGATGACAATAGGCGGCAAACTCCTCGTTATCGAATTATGTTCCATGGTTTGTAATGAAGGCATGAGGGAGGCCATATCGGCAGGTGATGTTCTTCCAAATGAATTGGTACACCTTCTCGTACGTCATATCAATCAGAGGTTCAGCTTCTACCCATTTAGTAAAATAATCCACTGCGACGACGAGGTACTTGAATCGTCCTCGGGTCGTTGGCAGTGGTCCAACCAGATCAATTCCCCACATGGAAAATGTCCAAGGGGAAGTTATGGGTGTAAATAATGCTTGCGGAGTTCGTCGGATGGAAGAAAACGTTAGCACTTGTCACACTTCTTGGCATAGGCTATACAATCAGCTCTCATCATTGGCCAGTAGTATCCTTGCGTCATCACCCTTTGCAAAAGTGTTCGACCCGCTACATGGGCTCCACAAGACCCTTCATGGATCTCTTCAATCAATTCTTTCACCTCGGAGGGATGTACACATCTTTGCAAACCTGCCATAATTTTTCGTCTATACAAAACACCATTAATTAGTACATACCGAGCAACTTTAAACTTCAATTTCTTGGCAGCGATCTTGTCCTCTGGTAATTCTCCTTCCTCGACATATGCCCTGATGGGATCCATCCAAGATGGTCCTAAATCAAAGGAAATAACATTCATCGTCAAGCTTTCATCTATGCTTCGACTTTCAAACACCTCAATTGGTATCGTTCTTCGCAACTCGGTACGAGTAGCTGATGCTAGTCGGGCCAGTGCGTCTGCTTGTGCATTCTCCATTCTTGGTATTCTGATTAACTGAATGGCATCAAATTCGGCCAACAACTCCATCGCCTTTGCATGATACTTGACCATTAGTTCTCCTTTAACTGCATACGTTCCCATTATCTGATTCACAATTAATTGAGAATCACTGAATACCATCACTTGTTGTGCTTCCATAATCTTTGCTAAATTAAGACCTGCTATTAAGGCTTCATACTCAGCCTCATTATTGGAAGCTTTGAATTGGAATCGTAAGGCATATTCCACGTCAATCTCGTCTGGGGTGTTCAAAACGATCCCGGCTCCACAACCTGTTGTGCAAGATGACCCATCTACATACAATCTCCACGTAGGTAACTCGTCTTCAAAATTCTTGTCTGACAGCGTTCCTCGGTGAAATATTTACTGTTTTGTTTCATCCTCCCCTGGTATTTTTCGCTCCTCGTCGACCATCTCTTCTCACCCTTTTACCAACCGTAGTTGGTCTGGGTTTGAATTTGATGATCTTTCTACATCTACAAGCCCTTTTACCAACCGGAGTTGGTCTGGACTTATGTCTGTTGATCCTGTAACATCCACAGGTTGGTTAGCGAGCAACTTTTATTCCTCGGGGGTATCAGGATATGTAAACTCTGCTATAAAGTCTGCTACATCTTGCCCTTTTAAGGATGATCTGGGTTCATACACAATATCATATTCACCGAGCTTTATTGCCCAGTACATCAGTCTTCCTGATTTTTCTGGCTTATGAAGAGCTTGTCTTAATGGCATATCGGTATACACGATGATGGTATGGGCCTGGAAATATGGCCTCATTCTTCTACTAGCTTCAATTAATGCCAATGCCAATTTTTCCAACTTTGGGTACCTGATCTCTGCACCTCGGAAAGCCTTACTTGTGTAATAAATTGGTTTTTGGACTCCATTCTCCAATCTGATCAATGCCGAGCTGACCGCATTTTCTGATACTGCCAGGTATAAGTACAACTTTTCTCCCATCACTGGTCTGGACAGCAATGGAGGTGTTCCCAGATATTTCTTCAAGTCTTGAAAGGCTTTTTCACATTCATCATTCCACTCGAAAGTTTTTCGGAGTGTTTTAAAGAATGGAAGGCACCTATCAGTTGCTCGAGATACAAATCTATTGAGCGCTGCAACTCGTCCTGTAAGACTCTGCACTTCTTTCTTCGTCGTTGGAGATCGCAACCCTAAAAGAGCTTTGATCTTTGCTGGATTTGCCTCAATGCCTCGCTGGTTGACGATGTACCCGAGGAACATTCCTTCTCGTACTCCAAAGGTGCACTTTGTCGGGTTGAGCTTCATCTGGTATTTATCCAGTTGATCAAAGGTCTGACCTAAGTCAACTAGATGATCAGCAGCTTTCTTGCTCTTTGTCAGCATATCGTCGACATATACCTCCATATTACAACTGATTTGTTCGGTAAAAACCTTGTTCATCAGCCGCTGGTATGTCGCTCCTGCATTTTTCAAACCAAAAGTCATAACATTATAACAATTAGTTCCCCTAGGGGTAATAAAAGAAGTGCTTTCCCTGTCTTCAGGTTTCATTTTGATCTGGTTGTATCCAGAGTAAGCATCCATGAAACTGAGGAGCTCGTGCCCCGAGGTAGCATCCACTAGTTGGTCAATTCTGGGCAATGGGAAGTGATCCTTTGGGCAAGCCTTGTTGAGATCAGTGAAATCAACACACATTCTCCATTTATTGTTTTTCTTCTTTACCATCACCACATTTGCCAACCATCCCGGATACTTCACATCTTCAATGAATTGGGCTTTCTGGAGCTTGTCGACCTCCTCTTGAATAGCTTGATTCTTCTCGGGGATAAATACCCTTCTTCTCTGCTTTACAGGCTTGATCTCCTTATTCACATTGAGCTCATGACATAAGAAGTTTGGATCTATTCCTGGCATGTCTTCATGACTCCACGCAAAAATTTTCTTTCTGTTTCTCAAGAAAGTTATCAATTCCTGTTTTATTGAAGCATCCAACGATGAACCTATCTGGGTTACTCGTTCAGGGTGCTCGTCGTCCAGAATAACATTTTCTGTAGATTCTACCACCTGTCCTTTTACAAGTTGGGATTCATCTTTGGGATCGAGAGTTTCAATCTCTGTATCTTCTTCCACCTGGTAGGTAGTAGTCTTTTTCCTTGATTCTTCAAGTTCGTCTTGCTCGGCAGATGAATAATAGCATTCTCGAGCTACTTTTTGATCACCTTTCACCACTCCCACTCCGAAATTTGTTGGGAATTTTAAACATTGATGTACTGTAGATGGGACTGCTTCAAACTTCTTCAAACCAACTCTTCCCATGATGATGTTGTAGGCTGACTGCACGTTCTTATCCATCACAAAGAAGCGTATTCTTTCTGTTCGACAAGCAGGCCAAGTTCCAATGAATATATCCAACTTTATCGTCCCAAGTGGAAAAACTTTCTCGCCAGCAAAACCCAGAAGAGGTCTGTGATAAGGCTCCAATTGAGATAACTTCAAATTTAAACTGTCAAAGCATGAATAGTATAAGATGTCTGCCGAACTGCCATTGTCTACCAGCACCCTTGAAATCACTACTTCTTTCATCCTCATTTTGATCACCAAAGGGTCGTCGTGAGGGTAAAGAACACCTACCAGGTCATTTTTTGAAAAACCAATAACCATCTTCTCTTTGTTTACCTTCCTCGGACGATCCTCCTTGGCCAAATTTATTCTCTGAATATACGAGCAAGCTTGTGCCTCTCCGAGGTAAGCTTTTCTTTCTGCAGTAAGATCTCCTCCTCCTACATCTCCTCCTGTAATAACATTATAATCAAATGACCCAAAATGTATGGAAAATACCTCTCGTTCTGGCTGCCTTGGTTTCTTGGGAAGATTAGGGTCATCCTCGGCATCATCTTCATGACCTCTCTTCTTTTTCTCCTCTGCTCGACGAGGAGATCTAGATCTCTCTCTAGTTCTATCATTATTTCTTCTTTCACCGCCCCGATCAACATACTTTTCTAGATTTTCTCTTAGGATGAGTGTTTCAATCTCATTCTGAAGAGCTATGCAATTTTTAGTCATATGGCCATGATCTTTGTGGAACTCGCAATATATGTCCCTGTTCCTCGCATCAGGATCTGACCTCAGTTTCTTCGGCCACTTTACTTCCTCGCTATTCTTGATTTCTTCCAAGACATGATTAATACCCATTTTCAAGGGAGTATAATTATCGAATTTCTTCAGGACTTCCCATGATGACTTATTATTTCTGGAACGCTTGTCACCGCCATTGCCCTTATGCTCTTTATTTTTAGACTTGTCGACGTCCACCTTGGTGTCTTTATCTATATTCTTCTTTGCAGCCATAGCTTCCTCGGCATTCATGATTTTGACCGCTTTTGCCATCAACTTTGACATAGTTTTAGGTGGATCTTTCGCCAAGGTGTAATACAACTTATTAGGCAACAACCCACTCATCAAGGCGGTGATTGCTGTCTTCTCCTCGTAATCTATAACTTCCAGCTTCTCGTTATTGAAACGAGTTATGTAATCTCTAGTACTCTCACCAGATTTTTTTCTAACACTTAGCAAATGTGCTACTCGTTTTACTGGCTTTGCTCCAAAGCAGAAATTACCGATGAATAACTCAGCCAACTGAAAGAAAGTTGAAATCTTACCCCGAGGAAAATTGTTGTACCATATCTGGGCAGCTCCAGTAAGAGTTCCTGAGAACGCTCTGCATCTCATCTCGTCGGGGACAGCATAGATATCGGCGGCAGCTTGATATTGCTCTATATGAAGGACAGGATCTGTCTTTCCATCATATTTAGGGGTCACTACTGGTGCTTTAAACTTTGACGGTGTAGGAAAATTCACAATGGCCTGGACAAAAGGTGTCCCTTGAACAAAAGTTCGCTGTAAGGGATTCTTCGCCCTAGCCATTTCTCCCAATCTATCCTCCAATTGCTGAAGGGACCCTTTCCACGCTTCATTTCCTTCCTCGGGCCTATTGGTTCGAGCAATAGATCGTTCTGAAGTAGCCTCTTGAGATTTATCTTGACGAGCAACTGGTCGTGATTGTGCTGATCCTTCTCTGAGATCAGATGGTTGTCGAAAACTCCTCGACATGGTCTTAGGTGGACTCCTATTCCTCCTAGGGCCTAATCGACTGAAAGGAGACACCCTACTCAGTCTTTCTAAGGCACTGGGTCTTTCTGGAGAGAGAGTGATACGTTGATCAGTATCTGTATCCCTTATTGACGAAGTTCGCCCAGGTTGATAAGAGAAATCATCAGACTCCTCATTACAATATGACTCAGTACGTCTGGATCGTGAAGAAAGTAAATAAGTTTGCCTCTGACCACTTCGCTGTCCTGAATGGGTAGGTGCACTGCCATGAAGGGTTTGTATAAGTTTCCTCATTGTGTCTTGCATGGCGGTTTGTCCTTGAGCCAGATTCGTCATAATTCCGGCCAGATCTGGAGGTGCAGAGGGATTTGGAGGATTTCCAGCATTTCCAGCGTTTCGATTGCTAGATTCTGGATTATCCGCCATTGATGATGAATGATTTTTGGTGAAAAACGATAATAACAATCGCTTCCCACAGACGGCGCCAATCTGTTGATGTAAAAAATTAGATAGCTCTAATTTTTCAATAACAGATAAATAAAATGAGACAAAGATTTTAAAGTGGTTCAGCCTTATAAGAATGGCCTACATCCACTGTTATGTTATTACTGAGTGTTTTGGGAATTCTCGATTACAAGCTCTATCAAGAAATTTCGGTCCCTTTGAATGAGGGTGATACAAGGTATTTATAGCCCTTAGACTGTACATGAAAGGGTGTTACATTAAATGATACACATATGAAAGGGTAATTCATTTAATGTTCTTCAAACGTGCACGTCAAGATGATAAGCATTCAATGAATAGTTGAACTGATGATTATCTGGCAATTAATGTTGTGGTCGAGGTGCAGCTCGAACCGCCTTAGTTGCTCGTCGTCCAAAAGTTCCTCGGAGTATTGGAGTTCCTCGGAGGATAAGAGTTCCTCGGAGGGTTGGTGTTCCTCGGAGTGAGTATGTTGGTCGGGGAAACAATCTTCCTCGTTGCTATTGTGCCACGTAGATTGACACGTGTCTTCTTATTATTCATCCACATCAGCATACTAATTTTGGTGTCAACATTATTATTATTATTATTATTATTATTATTATTATTATTATTATTATTATTATTATTATTATTATTATTATTATTATTATTATTATTATTATTATTATTGTTATTGTTATTGTTGTTGTTGTTACCAAGTACCACTAGGCATACAATCACGGATGTGACAACTTGCCTCGTATGAAGTTCATTGGTTTAATGAGTTACAAAGGCTCGTTCAAATGACATTACTACTGTCGTTAGAAGGACCAACTAATTTTCTAAAAACACCCTTTAAAAACCATTCAAAACATTTTTTTATAAAATAACACCTAAAACCAAATTATATAAGGATAAAAAATATACGCATTCATACATGAGAAATCCCCGAAATTTGAAGACAAAACATGTCATGAAACATGACACAATGAATGTAGAACTTCTAACTTGCCCACTACATCTTCAAACAAACACATCATAATTTTTAAAGGTAAACAGACTCAAGTCTAACCTAAGACTCAAAGTTTTTTCCAAACAAAAAATAAGGCAAAACGTACAAATTTAATCTATTAAAATATTTGTCCTTACATATAAAGGGCCCTTTAATGAAAAAAAGCCTCAAACATTACAAAACAAACACTGAATATAAAATTAAATGATGAAAGTGATAAGCATTCATACTTTATGATATCCCTAAATGTTGAGGATGAAACGCGACACGATAATTTAGAAGTTTTAACTTGTCCCCTATGATGTTCAGTCAAATACGCCATAGGCTTTATGGGATACACTAACTCAAGACCTAATCTATGACTCAACCAATTTTTTTGAAATCTAATTAATCCAATATATACAAATTGATTCAATTAAGAAATTATTCCTTACAAATATCCCTCAATGGATATTCTGGACAAAATCTAAAAAAAACTTTGGGCCGTCAAGCTCATCTAAATACTAAATCCCAAGTCTAAAAGGAAAAAAGTACAGTCTTGACAGACACAAACTTTGAGTATCTTTACTCTTGTGTATATTTTTTCATATCGTTGCAAACCTGCACACTTAAATACACCTTTCAGATGAAACTTAAATATATTACAATGCAAATCTTAATTGAAAAAACTTGCACCTTTGTCTGCTCAATATCCACCTAAGACAGGACGTCGCCCCAAAAGATAAATATCTCCCTATGAGTTAAAGAGTTAGATATCATTTCTTCCCTTTTATATCCAGGAATAAACGAAGGATAAAGTGCACAATATAAACAACTTCTCCCCTTCAATGTAAGATATGTACACATAAAGAAAAATAAGTAATATCATGTGATGGTGTTAAATGAAACATGCAATGACAAACAACTTGACAACACAAGCACAAATAATCCAAGCAATCAGCAAACGATACCAACTTTAATGCATAAATGACATACCAATGATAGCAAGAAATAAAAGATACCAATGCGATCATGCAACATGCCAGTATGAATCAAAGATTAAGCACATGATAAACATGTATTAAATGTAAAAGCAAAGACTCAAAATTGAACATACCATATACCATATATATATAATTTTCTTAACAGGCATATACAGGTATAAATAGGCCACAAAAGACACAAAACACATAAGTTTTCCACACTCTTATTATACCGATGTGTCTAAATAAAAGTGGTACATAGTGAAGGGGCATGAAGTAGGAACAAAAGAAATATGACTCAATCACTCAAAATATGTCAAATGATTCCTATTTGATCGCAAAACATATCAACTTCGATTTAGTCTCATAATGACAAATAAAGAACTCATAGTTGGGCAAACATACATAATGCACACTAGCCCATAAATCTTGATGATTCTTAAAGTAATAACATGAAATAATTCAGCTCAACTAGGACTAATTGGGCAAACCCAACGATCTTCAACTTAACACCCTTAAAATATAAACATAATTCAAATTTTCTCTCATTTTCAACATACTAAATTTTGAAGCATCGATAAATAAATTTGGCTTGGCAATATTTTCTTTTTTTGCCTCTTATTTCATTTAGCCTCTTGTCACTAGTGGCCTTTCGCTCAAAGGATATTTTTCATTCCATAACCCTTTCCCTTTCCCATTCCACACTCATTTTTTTTATCAAATAAGATCAAACTCATGCATTTTTTCTAACATGCAAAACTATCCCATAGTAAAAAATATATTTAAATGACAAGATTGATAGGATAATTCCTAACTTAGATCAGTCAACATAGATAGTAAAATCTTGAAGAGCTCGTGTCAAGTGTGTGTGGAGGAATATACAATGTGAATCCACCAGAGCAATTCTATTTTGAACTATTGTATACAATCATGATGAAGAACAATCCAACCATTAAATGGGATTCAAACATATCGATATGCCACAAAAGACATATGGAAGCAAACTACACAAAAAAATATTTTTGAGTTCTTAATTTTTTTTTTTCAAAAAAAGACACCACCTGAAATCTAAACTCAAAATACAAACAAGATCTTTTTTGTATTTTTGACAATAAGACTCAAAAAAGAAAATAAAAATATAAAAGACTCAAACACCATACATGTATCAAACATATATAACGTGAATTCAAATATCTAGTGTATGGAAACATGCAAACACAATCCACCATTATACTTAGAATGATAAATATCACGTGAAAGTATTCAAAAATTAACAAGTTTATTATTTAAAGCCAACAAATCTAATTTCCCAACCCACATAAGTGTAACACAAATCTATTGGGTTTAAGAACCTCGGTTACTTTAGTCTTAGACATCCTAAGACAATTTTTAATACTAAGAAAAAATGCCTAAGGTGACCTTTCATACCACAATGTGTGAACGTGTATATACGAAGATGAATGTTACCTTTCCTACCACAAGTTTGACATTTTCTAATGTCCTTAATAGCGCCAGACCCTGTGAAAATGTTGGTCTTGGCTTGATCAACATAAGCAATGGGGTCATCGAAGCCAATTCTATTTTTTTTCTAATTTGGATGATGCCTAACATTTTCTCTAAGTGTTTCGACCTAGACTCGAAATCAAATTCGAAACAAACTCGAATCTCTCAGTCTCCCTTATATTTCCATAATCCTAGACTTGAGGAAATAAAGAGACTCATTAAAAAATAGGGAATCCTTATTCATTAAATTCATTAATCCCTGAAGGTTATCACGCTCCAATTACAAAAATCAAGCTTATCCCTAAGAGTTTTATCATGTGCCCTAAGATCTCCAATTAGTTTCAAATATTCATTCCCAATGACATGTTCTTTCAACTTATCTTCTAACTTTATCTTTTTCAACATTAGTAACTCAGCGTATAACACGCTAAAGGAAACTTGAATTTCATTTTCCTCTCCCTCTTTATCTTCTTCATCCTCTTCAGCACTCATTCAGGATTAACAAACTTTGTCCTTAGAATCATCATGCATATAATTATCTTTATTTGAAGACTTTCCATTTAGGCTCCCATGACTGTCCATGAACAAGGTGTAATTATAATTAATGTCATTATTAGATTCTTCTTTCGATTCACTATCGCTAAGGGTAGCATTATATCCCTTCAGCTTCTTACCTTCCTTCCTTATCTTAGTGGGACACTCAATTGTCATATGACCATAACCCTCACGCCCAAAATATTTATCTGACTTATCCTTATTAAAATTATCATTATGATTTTTAGGGAACTTTACATCTTTATCAAACTTATTTTTCTCAAAACTCTTTTCATCAACTTTCATCTATTTTTCAAACTTGAGAAATTTTCTAATTATTTCGCTAACATGGTTATATCATCATATCCAATGTCAGACTCGTCACTTGAAAAAAATGTTCCCCCTTTCGGTTTCAAAGTAAAGACCTTATTTTTTTTTCTTTGGGGAAGGAAACTATAATACCTCATATTTCTACGTATTTGAAATTTAATTAATTCCAAAATTAATTGGGACAAATACGCTTTAATTAAATTACATGAGTGATGCAATTTAATGTGATTAAATAATAAATCTGATTATTAAATATTAATTGAGATATAGATACTGATTAATATTATGGAATGAAATTTACTAAGTGTGAATAGTAAATAATTGATGATTATTGATTTACGTCATAGCGAGTGATATGGGCATATATAATTTTATCTCAATCGGGAGTCGCGTGTAGACTAAATTGGGGTCGAGATATAAAATATCTACAGAGTAACTTGGATGATGATTTAGAGGTCACGAATGGTTCCTAAAGGGTCTAAATAGTCAGAATAGTATACCCGGGGGTATAGTTTGGGTGCCCGATCAATTTTAGACCAAATCGGCACCTATTAAGGGCAAAGGAGGTTTAGAGACCTACGAAATTTACAACCCTATATCAGATGGTAGACAGAAGGGTCTCGGGTTAGAAACATAAAAAACTATGAGGTGCCATTAGAGAAAGAGGATAGACCATTCTCTAAGCTTAAAGAGGAATTTGTGAGAGATTCAAAGGGTTCTTGCACCACAAACCACTTGGGAAGGAAGATTGGAGGAGAAAAAAATCAAACACTAACATCAAACCATGAAATTAGATCACATCTATTAAGTTAACTGTTTATATACAATGTTTTTGAAGTTATAATACCCATGTGTAGGGTTTTCAAAATAAACTTGATTTAATTATGATTCTTGGAAGAAAAATAATGGATTTTAATGCATAATTGCATAGGATTGCATGTAGAATGATTTATTATCTGTAGAAAAGTAGAAATCATATGATAAGGACCAATCATCTCGAATTAAATATGAGTTTATGAACGAATCTATTGAGAAGAACACAAAACTAGGATTTCCTTTGATTCATTCTTGGTTGAATTCCATGAAGATTTGATATGTTTAGAACGTTATAAATCACCCTAATTCATGTAGAAATGGTAGGAATAATTGGTTGTGATTTTGGGATATTATAATGTAAGTTTGGTAAATAAAAATGGTGGGAAAACGCATGAAGAAGACGAAGTATCCAAACTGTACATTTTATAATTGATTCGTCCAGGGGAGAATTGATTCGGTTTACCAGGAAACTTGATTTTTCTCATTTTAAGCCTAGAATTCCTAAATCGTTGTCGAGAAAACCTTTAGGACCTTTTAAAATGATAACGGGGGACTTATTATATTACAGTAGGCTTATGATAGGGGTATGTACTAGTCTTATTGAGAGGATTAAGATGAGATTGAATTGGGTGAAACTACATCACAATTAATCTAAAAGACGGATAAATAATTATGGGAATTTTGAAAGAATTGTATATTGATAAGTAGGGTAAGTTAGAATTAACTACTAAAAATAATAAAGGGGTAACTAGGACCTTTAGATTTGTGTGAATAGTTAAATAAATACGATAAGCATGATAAATCGAAGGTAATAAATACAGGGAGTATACAAGAGAAAGATAGTACGTACGAGCATGGATAATTAGGTTGTGTGTATACCTACTAATTTAATTATAGGCAGAGTGAATAACTATTATGTTCTTGATTCATAAGTTCAATGAGACAATCTGAACCAAGTTCGAGGGGAAAATTTGAACTAACTTGATTGATAAGTTCGATGAGACAATTCGAGCCAAGTTCGATGAGACAATCCGAACCAAGTTCGAGGAGACATTCCGAACTAATAGTCCTTAATGAGTGATATGGGGACATAAATAAAAATTATTCATTTATAATATATATTGTGAGTGAAATTTATATATCGTATAAATAATCTACTTATGTTTGATAGTAGTGAGATTAGATGGTGTATTCTTGAATTACATTTAATCTACTAATGCATGATAGTAGTGAGAATAGATATTGCATGTCTAAAATGGTTTTTTATTCTACTTATGGGTGATAGTAATGAGACTAGATAGCGCATATCTAAAATAATAATAAGCTACTTAGGGTGATAGTAGTGAGACTCGATGGTGTATATCTAAAGCAATGATCAAATACTTATGTGTGATAATAGTGAGACTAGTTAGTGTATATCTAAACAATACTGAATCTACTAATGTGTAAATAGTAAACATATGTTTAAAATGATATTTAAGTGGACAAATTTAATGATATGGTGTGAACGATAACATAAGTGAAATGTTAACTTGAACTAATAATAACATAAGGGTAAAGTTAATTATTAGTTGTTCGATAACATACAATATGGACGGTACGGGAACTTAGATGCATACATAAGTTCAGTTGGATATTGTAGTCTAGTTAGCTTGGCTAGTATAGCTAGGTGGGCTAAGTATATAGAATGTTAGACGTGCACTATAGATGAGAGATGATGAAACTAAAGAGAGTGTATGTAAACCTAACATGTGTAATAAATAAATGATTTTAAATTGTGATAAACATCTTCTAAATATTTTCAAAACGTTTCGAGTACTAACGCTTGCTATAAATAATTTTCAAAACCTTTTAGGTGTCCAGCCACAGGGACACCAGACTTGATTATTCTATTCTCGAGATGCGTTGCTACAACACATGTGGATGCATGCAGTGTTCAAACTAGACGCCTCATTTCTTCATTCCTAGATTGGGATTTCAGATTTAGTATTTTAGTTTGGGCGTGTTTCCCCTAGAACTTACTTTTTATTTGATTCAAAAAGTTATTTAGTTTATGAATATTATTGAATTACTATTTAGTTTGGGATATTTGTAGCCGATGGTGTATTTAGCAAGATTTTTAATTCATTCAATTTATTGCGCGTTCGTTTAGATATTTCGTGTGGTGAATGATTTACTTTGTTTTTCGCTTGTTTTTTTTTCTTCTAACGAAAGATAACATTTGGCACTGAATTTTGAATACTAGGGGCTTAACAAAGGTTTAAATTTTTTCCACAATGATGCTAAGAATGAACCGTATGTAAATCCTAATTTAATTTAATAAAGGCCTGATCACCCGGTATTTAAGTAGGCAGGTTGTCACAGATGGTATTAGAGCATCAAGTTCTAAAGTCCATAAGATCTGTGCTACTTTTTACGTTTCAGCTTAACGTTATTTGATGTAGATCCTTATGATAGGATTGTTGTATTCCTCTATGTATGTGACTTAAGTTCTCCTGCTATTAAGTATAGTTGATGTGATTCATATACAAGTTTGCTTGAGCTCCATACACCAAGAAATATGGGATGACCAACGAGGTTTGTTAGAAGGACTATAGGAGGAAATGAGAGGCATACGACATAGAGTATTCTAAGAATGGTGATTGAGAGTGAAGTCACTATGATTATTATTTAGACAGACGGAGATAAGATAACCACTCGGGGATAGTACTTTCCCCAAGCACCGTCGTAGAGAACGGTGGAATTATTTTAGACTCATCCAGCGTAGTAGGTAGAGGGAGAGTCAAAGGGACACTTTTGAAGAGTAATATTTAAAGATTTGAGAAAGAGAGGAAGTATGATGGACCAATGGATGGAGGTAATCCGATGGCAATTGTGTAGGGTGGAATGATGCGACACCCATGACTAAATTTAGGACGAAATTATTTTCCTCATAGGAGCAGTATTATGATGAGATGAGTTAGCCACCCTATATAAGGAAGTAGATATAGAACAATCATGAAATAGAATGTGATTGGAGTTTTGAAACTTATCACAAATAGGTCAGATAGAGACCAATCAAGAGAGACCCGGTGACCTGTTTAGCAAATTTCGTACCCGACGAAGGGGGTATAGAGAATGAAAAAGGGATCTGTAAGTTGATAATGGAACCGTGATGAGAATACAAAGTTATGTAGGAGAAATCTGGTTAGGATGACTAATGCCGATGTCGTCAAATTCATATGCTTGCAAGTTTATATCAATGCTTCCATGAGAAGGGAGCCAAAAGGGATGGAGAATCTAGTTGAAGAGAAAGACTTGATTTAATAGTCATAGTGAGGAATCATAGAAGGGTATACCCTGTAGGGGACCCATTCCAATGATTAATGTGACACCCCGACTAATTAAATACCGGGTAGCTACTCCTTTATTAAATTATTTCAAAATGCCAAGTTGGTCTAGTTAATAGCATCACTGTCGAAAACATTTTTAAGATTACTAACCACCTAGTATTTAAAAAGTAAGTGTCAAATTTTAATTTAAGTCTGATTAACATGCAACAAGTGTAATAAAGAATAATAACACCATTCACCATAATGAAGTAAATAGAATAACTATCACATAACGTAAATAAAGTCTGGAGGAAAACTCCTCACTACAAATCCCACAACTGATAAGTAAACTGAATACTAAATCAATACATGCCAAAGTCTGAAAACTGTAATGGAAATGTAACTCTAATAGAAATGGGCAACATGCCCTACAACTGATAGATAATGAATCTGGAATCCAAGTGATAGAGGCGTCTACAAGCAAATTCCTGTAGCTTCCACAAACAGCTACAGCTCGTCACCTGAATGAGTATCCTATGCATGGTGTCCTTGTGGCGGGGCACCTAAAATGGTTTTACAAAGAAAAATATATTTGAAAAGCAAACGGGTCAGAGCCCGAATGTGGAGTTATATTTTAAAAACCTGTAAGTGCTTTAAAAACATTTAGAACATTAAATGCAAAGTACATGTTAGGACGTGCACTCACATGATATTCTCACATCTCGTGTAACTGTCCACTCCTAAAGTAAGTACCCATCTACAACGACACAAACCACTAGCTAAGTGACATCATATCTAGCTAGACTATCATAGGTCCTACCCATATTACTCGGTTCTATTAACATTATAACGCTCGTAATTAAGTAGGGGTTTAACGTAACTCAGATGCTCAATATACAATATATTACACTAACAGCTAACTCGTTATGTTTCTCGAATCAATACCGTAATTATATTCACAACATCAACATGAAGGTTCCCATTAATTAAGTGTATATTATTCACATCATAAATATACAATACAAGCACCCCGAGAGCTAAGCTGTGGTGCACACATACTCTGCTATCCATCCCGGTACATCACGTACATAAGGATCACATATTCCGAATCTCTCAGGAATAGTTCAAAGATAACAACATCACAAATAATGGAGGCGAACACAGTCACATCACATGGGTCACGCACATACCTACGCTCCCACGATCAGCGGACTTATTAATATCCCAATAAGTCTTTCTATAACCTATGTTCATCAAGGTAACCAGTCTAAATCCGGGAAACACAAGGATTAGAGGGCCCTAAGCGAACGCAAACCTCCCGTGATAGCAAGTATGGAGGTATGTCATACACACAATTCATATACCAATACTAAGTAAACACACATCTTAGTAATCCCATAGTTTAATTGTAGTACTATTCTCATTCTAGAACCAATATATAATTTACACTTTATACGATTCCGATTAATAATCATACGTGCCATAATTTATTCTCACATCGTAGTAGACACTCACGTCTCAACCCAAACGGTTCATTTATTTAAATCACTCGTATATAATTTACTCCTCATAATAACCCAAAAGTCCCAAATCTATCCATACATCATCAAAGGAAGGTTATCTATATCCTCGAACAAGTTTACGGGACTCCAAAAATCAAAACAGTCCAAAAAGGCCCAGACTGCCAACTCGTTAGAAGTCTCGTTCGAACGAGACCGTTCGAACGAGACCGTTCGAACGAGATTCCAGTTCGTTCGAACGAACTGTACCTTCTAACGATATCTCGTTCGAACGAGATTATCGGACGAAGTTCCCTTTCGTTAGAAGCGACTGGTCAATTCGTTAGAAGCTCGTTCGAACGAGTTCGTTCGAACGACCTGGGCAGGGGCTTCTAACGACCTACCAGTTTCGTCCCATATTTTTCTAAATCTCGTTTTTCACCATTTATACTCCTCAAATCTCTTCTAAACTAAGTCCCAACAATACTTTAAGGTCTCTAATCAATCCTAAACATATCAAGGTTATAAACTAATGTAATTTACGGAGTTACTTCTTCCCAATCATCATTAAACCATCAAATCTCATCACTTTCCCCCAATATTTCAAGAACACAAACCCTAAAATTTAAATCATAAATTTACCCAATTTAAATCCGTTTTAAATTTCATCCAATCATAAATATCATCAGTATGAACATCTACCTATCATTCTACATGCAAATCCTCCTCAAGATTTCAAGTTCTAAGTTTCAAAATACATGGGTTTTCATTATCTTTCAAGAACAATTGATATTCTTCAATTTTCTAACATGGAAGGAACCTTCTACGAATTTAAATATAATTAAAACACTTGCCTTGATTGTCTCTAAATTTGGTGTTGATTTCTGTAAAGGTTTCTGCAGAATTCCTTCTCTTGCTTTCCCTCTCTAAGCTTCCATCTCCAAAGGTGGCTATGGTGGCTAGGGTTTTCTTTGGGAAAGTTGGAAACCTAAATGATAACCTCCGTAGCTTAATGGGTTAATATGGGTTGGTTAGTGGGTTTAGTGGGTCAATTCCCAATCAGATTAAAACTCCCAATTTTCGTCACTTTTAATTCTCCAAAAATACAAAATTACTAAAATGCCCTTTATGTTGCCGGTATGGCCTAAAAATACCCCGGGACCCAAACTAAACCCCCGGCTAGTGTTTTCTGACTATCTCGACCCTTCCGGACGCGTTGGCGCACTCGAAACGACCATACGGTTAATAGAATTTAAATCACTTTTATAATTAAAATAATATACCATGACGCGGCGGTCACACGCGTCTCAACAAAATTCTCAAATTGCCGTATATTAATCTCACAACAAATTTCATAATTCCAAATTCATATATAATCATATATGCACATAATTAAATACCAACTCGTATCTCGTTGGTATTTATAACCCGGATTAATTTCCAATTAATACGCATTTAATTAATTAATCCCAAAAATAAATATAGCCAAAAGTACGGGGTATTACATACTTCCCCCCTAATAACTGAATTTCGTCCCGAAATTCGAAACTAGAAAGTACCTTCTAAAAACAACTCTGGATAACGTTCGCGCATCTCATCCTCGCGCTCCCATGTGGACTCCTCGACATTGTGATGTCGCCACTGAACACGCACTAACGGAACTATCTTTGACCGCAGTTTCCTCTCGCTTCGGTCCAAAATAGCAATTGGCCCCTCCTCGTAGGAGCTATCTGGCTGGAGATCGATGTCCTCCACAACAATGTGAGAATGAGCCAAATTATCTCTAAGGTATTTCCTCAGCGAGGATATATGGAACACATCGTGAATCCGATGCAAATGCTCCGGTAACCCAAGTTTATATGCAACCGGTCTGATTCGCTCAATAATAGGAAACGGCCCCACATACCTTGGTGCCAACTTCCTCTTCTTCCCGAAACGCATAATCCCCTTCATAGGAGACATTATGAGAAAAACCTGGTCCCCCACTTGGAACTCTCTGAAAAACCTCTTCGCATCAGCATAACTCTTCTGCCTGTCTTGAGCTACCCGAATGCGACTCCGAATCAACTCAATACTTTCCGAAGTATCCTGAATCACTTCCGGCCCAAGCAGTTTGTTGTCCCCCACCTCTAACCAACATGCTGGGGAACGACAAGGCCTATCGTACAATGCCTCAAACGGAGCCATGCCAATAGTGAACTGATAGGAGTTGTTGTAAGCAAACTCTACGAGTGGAAGTTACTTCTCCCATCCACCCCCGAAGTCAATAATGCACATGCGTAGCATGTCCTCCAACATTTGATTTGTGCGCTCTGTCTGCCCATCGGTCTGCGAATGATAAGCCGTAATCAACCGTAAATTCCGTGCCCATGGCCTCCTGGAAACTCTCCCAAAACCTCAAAACAAATATCTTGTCTCTGTCAGACACGATATTTAGGGGCACACCGTGAAGTCTCACAATCTCTGAAATGAAGAGCTGGGTATACTGTCCCGTACTGTAGTCAGTCCTTACGGGTAAAAAGTGAGCGACCTTCGACAACCTGTCCATAATTACCCAAACGGAGTCGTGACCCCTCTGCGACGTAGGCAACCCCGTGATAAAGTCCATGGATATGCTCTCCCACATCCACACCGGGACCTCCAACGGCTGTAGCAGTCCTGCTGGTCTCTGATGATCCACTTTTACAAGCTGACAAGTGGCGCATTTCGAAACAAACTCAGCGCTATCTTTCTGCATACCGCTCCACCAATACTGGCGTCTCATGTCTTGGTACATTTTGTCCCCTCCGGGATGTACCACGAACCGTGAGCCGTGCGACTCTGCCATCACATCGTGTCGCAATTCCTCCCCTTCCGGAACTACCAATCTCCCATTGAAGCGTAATCCCCTGTCTGAGCTAACGGTTTAGGACTCGGCTCCCTCTGCTAGTAATCGAACTATCTGCTCCTGACAGAACGAGTCATTAGCCTGTGCTCGTACTACCTTCGTGACAATCTGCGGTGTTATGATCATTACTGACATGAAAGATCGGGCCACTGCATCCTGGTGTCCCAATTCCTTCCACTTAGCCTTCCACACCTCTACCACCTCATCTGCTGGCCTACGGCTCAACGCGTCTGCTACCACGTTAGCCTTACCTGGGTGATACTGGATGTCAAACTGGTAGTCCTTCACAAACTCAAGCCACCTACGCTGTCGCATATTCAACTCTTTCTGCGTGAGCAGGTACTGTAGGGACTTGTGGTCCGTGAACAATTGGAACTTCTCCCCCAAAAGATAGTGCCTCCAAATCCGTAGGGCAAATACCACTGCCGCCAACTCCAAATCATGCGTGGGGTAATTCTTCTCATGAGGCTTAAGCTTACGGGAAGTATAAGCTATGGCCTGACTCTCCTACTGCAATACACCTCCCAGTCCTTGCAAAGACGCATCGGTGTAAACCAAATACTCAACTCCCAGTCTCGGCAATGCTAACATAGGTGCTGAGGTCAATTTGTCCTTCAATTCATCGAATGCCAACTGACAGGCATCACTCCAGATGTATGGCACACCCTTACGAGTCAGATGTGTCAAAGGGCCTGCTATCTCTGAGAAACCCCGAATAAACCTCCTGTAGTATCCTGCTAGACCCAAGAAACTACGAATCTCCGTTGGTGTCGTGGGCTGTCCCCACTCCCTCACCGCTGATACCTTCCCCGGATCAACAGATATTCCCTGGTCGGAAATAATGTGTCCCAAAAACTGGACCTCTTTCAACTAAAACCTGCTTTTCTCATATTTTGCATACAACTCGTTCTGACGAAGTGTTTGCAAAACCTGCCTCAAATGCTCGGCGTGCTCCTCCTCTGTCTGGGAGTAAACCATAATATCATCAATGAAGACAATGACACACTGGTCTAGGAAATCCCTGAACATTCTGTTCATCAAGTCCATAAACACAGATGGAGCGTTGGTCAAACCGAAAGGCATAACTCGAAACTCGTAAGAACCATATCTCGACAAGAACGCAGTCTTCGAGACATCCTCCTCCCTGATACGCAACTGATGGTATCCCGATCTCAAATCAATCTTCGAGAAGAAAGAAGCTCCTCTCAACTGGTCGAATAAGTCATCGATTCGAGGCAACGGATACTTATTCCGTATCGTGACCTTATTCAACTCTCGGTAGTCCACACACAATCTCAGTGAACCGTCCCTCTTCTTCACAAACAAAACTGGAGCGCCCCAAGGTGAGGTACTCCGGCGAATAAATCCCTGACCTAACAGCTGCTCTATCTGATCCCGTAACTCCCTCATCTCAGCTGGAGCCATACGGTACGGTGCGCGTGCTATAGGTCTCGTACCCGGTAGTAAATCTATAACAAAGTCTATCTCTCGACTGGGGGGTAAGCCTGGTATCTCCTGAAACACATCCGAATACTCCCTGACAACTGGGATAGAATCAAAAGGAATCACTACCTCCTTAGAGGTATCCTCCTCAATGTAATACAGATGAGCGGTCGATCCTCCCTCTGGGCGAGGCATCGCCACTATAAACATCTCTTGCCCCGGAATGGCAAAAATAATGCTCCCGCTGAAGCAATCAATCATGGCCCTATAAGCTACGAGCCAATCCATACCGATAATCACATCGTGAACATGCATATCTAATACCAACATGTCTGCAGGTAATACCAAACCACCAATCTCTACCCCCACTCCCCGTCATATAAAGAAAATAAGTGACCCACTCCCCAATGGTGAGTCGACACACGTCACTGTGCTCTCTGCCTTAGCTAACAATCCTAAAGCTTTCGCGAAGTGTGTAGCTATAAAATAATGTGTAGCACCCCTATCAAATAATACCCGACCCATAGTGCCATGGATAAGAAACGTACCCTCAATCGCGGGCGGTGCCTGTGGAACTGTAGCCTGGTGGACGTTATAGACACGTCCATACTGTAGCTGTCCCTGCCGAGCTGGGACTGCTGGAATGGGTGGAAATGTTGCTATCTGTGGCGGTGCGGGGAGAGCGGTGGGAAACATAGGCCTCTGCGGCTCCTGGCGAGCACCCTGCTGCTGCTGCTGTGGGGCCCTGCCCTTATCAGGACAATCCTGGCGTTTGTGGCCAATCTTACCACAAATGAAGCACTTCCTTCGGAAGTTTCCCCCTCGCTGTCCATGCTGACCACGACCCTGGTGACCGTTATCATTTCTGCCCTGGCATTGCTGGCCCTGTTGAAACTGTTGATGACCATTCTGTCCCTGCTGCACTGGAGCTACTGGAAAGGTTGGTAGGGCTAGCACCTGAGCTGGTGCTGTGAGAGCGATTGTAAAAAGTGACCCCTGTGGATCATCACGGGCACCCTGCTGCTGGGGAGCTCTAACACCCTCTGGACAATCCTGGCGTTTATGCCCGTGCGTGCCACACACAAAACATCGGCCTCTGAAGTTACTCCCCCTCTGACTCTGCTGCTGACGATGTCGTCCTTGCAGACTTGGAACTTTATTCCTCTTTTGAAAATGCTTCATTGTACCACGTTGTTGATTAGAACTGACTCTGTCTTGGGCAGTCTGTTGTCGAATTTTCGGGGTCCTCGCACATTTTTCAGCCTTATTCCCATGCACTTGGCTAACCTCTCTAGGTCTTTTGCCTCCTTTTTGTATGCTGCGTTCTTGGTATTGTAAAACTGCAGTGGTAACTGCTTGTGCCACGATACCCGCTAACTCGGCGGTTGATATTCTAACCGGGGATACGCAAGGTGTGAGTCGATCTTGCCCATTTATTACCTAACTCGAGCTAGTTCTTCTTGACGGTCCATCTGAAAATTTAAGTAAATTTGGATGAGTTCATCATTCAAATAAACAAACCGCGGAAGTACGAATTCCCAAAGTACAGAGATGAATACAACATTCCTAATATTTAGGGCTCTATATCAAAGAAAACTCAGCGGAAAACATAATAAGCCATCAGATCCTAAAGGACACTAGAACCTGATGCTCTGATACCACCTGTGACACCCCGACTAATTAAATACCGGGTAGCTACTCCTTTATTAAATTAATTCAAAAATGCCAAGTTGGTCCAGTTAATAGCATCACTGTCGAAAACATTTTTAAGATTACTAACCACCTAGTATTTAAAAAGTAAGTGCCAAATTTTAATTTAAGTCTGATTAACATGCAACAAGTGTAATAATGAATAATAACACCATTCACCATAATGAAGTAAATAGAATAACTATCACATAACGTAAATAAAGTCTGGAGGAAAACTCCTCACTACAAATCCCACAACTGATAAGTAAACTGAATACTAAATCAATACATGCCAAAGTCTGAAAACTGTAATGGAAATGTAACTCTAATAGAAATGGGCAACATGCCCTACAACTGATAGATAATGAATCTGGAATCCAAGTGATAGAGGCGTCTACAAGAAAATCCCTGTAGCTTCCACAAACAGCTACAGCTCGTCACCTGAATGAGTATCCTATGCATGGTGTCCTTGTGGCGGGGCACCTAAAATGGTTTTACAAAGAAAAATAGATTTGAAAAGCAAACGAGTCAGAGCCCGAATGTGGAGTTATATTTTAAAAACCTGCAAGTGCTTTAAAAACATTTAGAACATTAAATGCAAAGTACATGTTAGGACGTGCACTCACATGATATTCTCACCTCTCGTCTAACTGTGCACTCCTAACGTAAGTACCCATCTACAACGACACAAACCACTAGCTAAGTGACATCATATCTAGCTAGACTATCATAGGTCCTACCCATATTACTCGGTTCTATTAACATTATAACGCTCGTAATTAAGTAGGGGTTTAACGTAACTCAGATGCTCAATATACAATATATTACACTAACAGCTAACTCGTTATGTTTCTCGAATCAATACCGTAATTATATTCACAACATCAACATGAAGGTTCCCATTAATTAAGTGTATATTATTCACATCATAAATATACAATACAAGCACCCCGAGAGCTAAGCTGTGGTGCACACATACTCTGCTATCCATCCCGGTACATCACGTACATAAGGATCACATATTCCGAATCTCTCAGGAATAGTTCAAAGATAACAACATCACAAATAATGGAGGCGAACACAGTCACATCACATGGGTCACGCACATACCTACGCTCCCACGATCAGCGGACTTATTAATATCCCAATAAGTCTTTCTATGACCTATGTTCATCAAGGTAACCAGTCTAAATCCGGGCAACACAAGGATTAGAGGGCCCTAAGCGAACGCAAACCTCCCATGATAGCAAGTATGGTAGGTATGTCATACACACAATTCATATACCAATACTAAGTAAACACACATCTTAGTAATCCCGTAGTTTAATTGTAGTACTATTCTCATTCTAGTACCAATATATAATTTACACTTTATACGATTCCGATTAATAATCATACGTGCCATAATTTATTCTCACGTCGTAGTAGACACTCACGTCTCAACCCAAACGGTTCATTGATTTAAATCACTCGTATATAATTTACTCCTCATAATAACCCAAAAGTCCCAAATCTATCCATACATCATCAAAGGAAGGTTATCTATATCCTCGAACAAGTTTACGGGACTCCAAAAATCAAAACAGTCCAAAAAGGCCCAGACTGCCAACTCGTTATAAGTCTCGTTCGAACGAGATTCCACTGTCAACTTGTTAGAAGTCTCGTTCGAACGAGATTGTTCGAACGAGATTCCAGTTCGTTCGAACGAACTGTACCTTCTAACGATATCTCGTTCAAACGAGATTATCGAACGAAGTTACCTTTCGTTAGAAGCGACTGGTCAATTCGTTAGAAGCTCGTTCGAACGAGTTCGTTCGAATGACCTGGGCAGGGGCTTCTAACGACCTACCAGTTTCGTCCCAGATTTTTCTAAATCTCGTTTTTCACCATTTATACTCCTCAAATCTCTTCTAAACTAAGTCCCAACAATACTTTAAGGTCTCTAATCAATCCTAAACATATCAAGGTTATAAACTAATGTAATTTACGGAGTTACTTCTTCCCAATCATCATTAAACCATCAAATCTCATCACTTTCCCTCAATATTTCAAGAACACAAACCCTAAAATTTAAATCATGAATTTACCCAATTTAAATCCATTTTAAATTTCATCCAATCATAAATATCATCAGTATGAACATCTACCTATCATTCTACATGCAAATCCTCCTCAAGATTTCAAGTTCTAAGTTTCAAAATACATGGGTTTTCATTATCTTTCAAGAACAATTGATATTCTTCAATTTTCTAACATGGAAGGAACATTCTACGAATTTAAATATATTTAAAACACTTGCCTTGATTGTCTCTAAATTTGGTGTTGATTTCTATAAAGGTTTCTGCAGAATTCCTTCTCTTTCTTTCCCTCTCTAAGCTTCCTTCTCCAAAGGTGGCTATGGTGGCTAGGGTTTTCTTTGGGAAAGTTGGAAACCTAAATGATAACCTCCGTAGCTTAATGGGTTAATATGGGTTCGTTAGTGGGTTTAGTGGGTCAATTCCCAATCAGATTAAAACTCCCAATTTTCGTCACTTTTAATTCTCCAAAAATACAAAATTACTAAAATGCCCTTTATGTTGCCGGTATGGCCTAAAAATACCCCGGGACCCAAACTAAACCACCGGCTAGTGTTTTCTGACTATCTCGACCCTTCCAGACGCGTTGGCGCATTCAAAACGACCATACGGTTAATAGAATTTAAATCATTTTTATAATTAAAATAATATACCATGACGCGGCGGTCACACGCGTCTCAACAAAATTCTCAAATTGCCGTATATTAATCTCACAACAAATTTCATAATTCCAAATTCATATATAATCATATATGCACATAATTAAATACCAACTCGCATCTCGTTAGTATTTATAACCCGGATTAATTTCCAATTAATACGCATTTAATTAATTAATCCCAAAAATAAATATAGCCAAAAGTACGGGGTATTACAATTAAGAGTAATATAATTCCCATCAAAAGATGGTGAATTTAGATAGGGTCGTCAAGGCCAGCAACGAGTCCCATTAGGCCAACAGAGCTAAAGCGACAAAGCAGGTATCAATCAGGGTCGAGGCTATCAGGTCCTCGAGAACAACAACCCTGACATGTCCAATAGGGCCAGTGAGAGTATAATGGCAAAGGGAGGTGAGTTATGTGTAAGGAGTGAGAACATATGTGTGAATCTTATCTGCAGTGAGTTACGGGACATGAGCAAGATGCCCAGCAGGGGAAACAATTATAAGAAGATTTTTTTCTTTCCATTGGGATAAGAGTGTTATGTATAGGAACAACTTGAACTACCAGAGTAGTTGACAATTGAGGATATAAACTTTATCCAAGGGTGGATCTATTCTACTTTGTATGACACGAGCGGGTCACAGTGTTTTGTTATCACTCAATTCGCATATAAAACGAGTTTAGTGGAAGTATTGTTTATAGTACTATAGTTATATATAATTACTGTTGGGTAATGGAGCTCTCTTTAGTTCCATCTATAGGGGAACAAATGCGGGCACAAAGATAATGATTATATTATGTGGTAGTTTTCTCCTTATGAGGATTAAGGGAGGAGAGTATACTATTATCTTGTGTAGTGACTGGATACCGAGGGTTTGAATGGTAGTAGAATGTATGTAAGGCTATCATGCTCTCTATGCCAGAGAGAGATATTTTGTTTTGCGAGGCATCAGTTAAAAGAGTGTTGAGCCTACATATATACTGTAATATATAATAGACTTAGGTTAGTATAGTTATCTCTCTACATTTAATTCGGGTGCGTGGGGACTTTTACTAAGGTGATTCAGGGTAAATTGGGTTATCATTGAGCGGAGAGATTAAGCTCATTGTTATTTGTGCACTGAGAACTTAGTGATTATGTGAGAGTTGCATCGTGTGACATCTTGAGAGTCATGAGCAAAGATGAACTGATTTATGTATTGGGAGATAGGATTTGTGATATCCTAGTTATGTTCTTTGGAACCACAGATTACGATGATTGACAAGGACATAGAATAGTGCATTGGGAAATGTTCTTTTAGGCTTTGTTATGAGATGTTAAACGCATAAGCCTTAATAAACATAGGGAGTGGAGAGACGTTGCTGGATGCTAAGGCATTGGTTTAAATGTTAATTATCGAATGAGTAGGGAAAGCACTTTGGGATGAGAGTTGTTACAAAATAAGGCCACTGGATCCGGGAAGTGTTGCAAAAGAAGCACTGAGAAAAGTTTTGCACCACTAGTTGATGAGAAAGGCCATATAGAGAAGAAATAAAGGGTGGTTTGTGAGGTAATCGGGAATACCAGTATGATATAGCCATGCCAAGAGTGTAGGGACCGAGTTTGAGGTAAATATGTGATGTTTGTGCAAAGATGCATGGGTTATAGGGTGTACGAGCGCCCTGGTTAGGTGAATTTGAAATCGTCCAGTATAAAGGAATGTAGATATAAGTGTGTTGAATTTATGCCTATGGGGCATTTAGAATATTAAGTGGACAGGAAGCATGGACTAAAATCCATTTGAGAAAGGGGACAATCCGACTATGTGTATATGAAATAGGATTATCAAAACTGGGGAGTTGAAAGACAGTGAGAAGAATCTCACTTAGATAAATTCCTAGAGTAATCTATGCATAATTAAAGTGTTGAGTGGAACATAGTGGAGTTGGCTCTAGGTACACTATTTAGTGAAGGGAAAAGGTTGATATGAAGTTATCAACTAGGATTTTAAATTTGATGGTCCTAGTGATGGGATTGATAAATATGAGTGATAAAAAATCACATTTGGGATATATGACTTTTCATTTCAAGAGAATAAATGTGAGACCTCCCCTAATTATATACCGCATGATTAGTCCTTTATTAAATAAAATCAAAGTGTTCGGTTGGTTCACACTTAGCATCAATGTCGAAAAATAAATTTCATTATTAATCACCTAATATATAATTAAGCTAAGTTTCACAACATTTTTCCATTTAATTATACCAAGTTAATCCATTAATAAGTTCCATGCTTTAAGATATAAGTTATTCACATTCCACCAGAATAAATACTGAACATGAATTAAATACTGAAATAAATGAGACTGGATAAAACATTCCAGTTCAAAGTCTAAAACCAGTGTATCATAATACTCAATACAACAGTAAGGAAATGATAATAAGAAAATGATAAAGTCTCTGAAATAGTTAATCCAGAAACGGGTGACACATGCCCCAAATGGAATGTCTGAACTAGGAATAGAATGAAGAGATAGTGGCATCTAATATCAATAACCTAAAGCTTCCACAATAGTTGTACCTTGTCGAATGATTCATGCTTCTAATTCTGGTGGTGAACCTATGTTTAGACACCTAGTATAATATATATATAGCAAAAGAGAAGAGAAATAATAAGAAACGGGTCAGAGCCTGATTTGTAAAAATGTTTATTTTAGCAAGTATTTAAAACTGCATTAATGCAATTATTATGTGCATATTAGTTACAAACTCTCACATGAGATCCTCACCCCTCCATTAATGTGCACACCTAGCGTACGTCTACCCTAACCTAGTTGTCCATATTATTCTCAACTAGGTCATAGACATATACACTAATTATAGATTGTAAGATAATTTCGTATCACTCAGACAATACGCTATATAATACCTCACTCCCATTATTTGCATTTGATATTCACTGTTCTAGTAGTAAGTATTTTATCCCCCTTGAGTTACTTTGTTTACCAACATTTACATATTTTTTAATTTCACACATTAGGATTATTCAAAAATATAACTATATAACTATATAACTATATAACTATATATATACAAATCCTGCTCCCCTTGGTTAGGACCACTTGGCGCAAGGCATACTCTGTTATCGCGTCCCGGTTCATCGCTCTCCCCATAGAGGACAACTGGTTCGACGTCTCTCACAAACCATAAATCTGATAACACAAATATTAGAGGCGAGCAAACTCACCAGCTAAATGGGTCACGCATATACCTAAGCTCTCATTCAACCGTCGAAACTATCCTACGTAGTAGATAACACATATCCAAGTTCATATGCTCTGGGTACAAGTAAAATATCCCCCCATTGGGTCACCCGGGATAGGACTTTCCACTGCACGATACCTCCTCCCGATAGCAAGCAGCGTAGGTATGCTTATGCGCACAAGTAGAATAATCATAAAATAATAGGGATTCCCTAAGCCTTATAAAAATTCAGGTATTCACCCAACCCATATTCATATTTCTTCACGTAGTATACTTCTCTTTGCTACTTATGCAATTAACTCGATTATTTACACTTTCAGAATTTCCAAGGTTAACTCACCCATTACATACTTAAGGAATTATCCTAAGAATGCTTCCTAAATAATCCTTCCGTAAGCTAATATCAGTAAATGGAAGTTTTCCTCACTCAACTTACTGTGAAACATGATTTGGGAAAAGTGGGAATTTTTGGGTTTTTCTGGGGCCTGTCGTTCGAACGAGTTAGCAGGTCATTTGAACGACTCTGCTTCTCGTACAAATGAGACTCCATCTTGTTCGAACGAGATGGGGTTTTTCCTTGATTTGGCCAGACCCCTTACGTTTTACTATTCCTACTTCGCCTTCCTCAAAATTACAGTCCCAAAATCTCTAAATTTCTTAACCCCAAGACAAAAACAACAACCCTAATTAATGTTCTAACATGTATAATGATTTCCCTTAACTATGAAACATTAATTCATCATAAATCAGTTATAAAATCCAAAATCCCCAATTTAATAATTTAAAACCCTAGTTCATCAAATTTCCATATAAGAACATCGATCTCAATTTCATCCATCATCAATAATCATCAATTTGGGATTTCTAAACTATCTAAATGAGGGATTCATCCTACTTTAATCTCGAGATTTTAATTAATGTCATTAATCCTCCAATTTTATCAAAACTTATAAATCAAAGAGTGAATCTAATACACTTACACTAATATGAACATGCTTATTGCTATAAATTGCAAGAATTAAACACTTGCCTTAATTTCAATGATCTCATTCGCTGTTGCTATGGGTATAGGTGTATTCCTCATCTCACAGTGTACACTTTGGTGTAGCTTTTGGTGTGTGTTCTTGAGTTAGGCACCAAGAACACCAATAGTCTCCTCTACCTTCCTCTATGCCTCTCTCTTTTCTCTCTTGTAGGTTTAGAAATAATAACTCTTATATAAACTTAGTTCATCCATATTTTATTTCCCAATTTTTGTCCATATTATTACCCCGAAATTCCAATGGAAAAAAAATACTCCTACGAGGTGCTTGTTTGGCCTAAAAACATGCCGGAGTCCAAATAATACCCTAGGGTAGAGTTTTTTGACTATCTCGACTGTTTCAAATCAATGGCACACTCGAAATTACTATACGAGTTATAAAAAAATAATTTATCTTTTTATTCCATCTTTAGTCTCGACACGTCTCACACGCGCGTCCTAACTTAAAATACCAAACCGTCGTATTTCCCACCCCGAAAATTTATAAAGATTTTATAATTCCATATCAAATATACCCACAGTAATAATCAATGATTTTCAGCAATAAGTATTAACCCTTGGCACGCTAGTTAATATTTAGTTTAAATTCAGATTAATTTATAATTAGATTTCCCGACCTTTTTAATTTAATTAATCCAATAACAATGATTAATTCCCATAATTATTTGATATAATAAAAATTCAGGGTATTACATACTTGCCCCCTAATAACAGAACTTCGCCCCAAAATTCGAAAATTAAAGCATACCTGGTAAGAATATGTCTGGATATTTCTCTCGCATATCCTCCTCTCGCTCCCAAGTAGACTCATCTACATTATGATGCTCCCACTGAACTCGCACAAGTGGAACTACCTTTGTGACAACCCGAATATAATTATGATAAATTATATTTAAATCATGATTAGATTATTTGATATGGATAATATGTTATTAGTATATATAATTTTAAGTCATCATGTTTACTCTAATCCTACTTTCATAAATCATGAAATGTCAAATTCTGTATAAACACAAAATTTTGTTAATTTCGGAAGAAATGTCTTGGTTTAAGACTAGTTTTGACTGTTATAACCTAGAATTTGACTTGAGGTAAAACCTAGATAGTTGAAGACAGGTGAGTTAGGGTTGTAACACAACAAATGGTGCATCAAACGGATGCCCGAGTAAGAATTTAAGCCGAATTTACGAAGAAGGGGCAAATCTGTCCATTCCCTTTAAGTGGTAAATTGTCTTTTATTAAACCAAATGGTTTAATTTGATTGGTTGGCCTGGGAGGGAGCCTTGGGCGACCTTATACCCTTAAAATAAACTTAACCTTCAGTCAAAGTCATCCATGAAAGGGATTTACCTTGACGAAAGAGAATTAGGGAGTTCAAGAAGGAAAAGTGAGGAGAAAAAGTGTAGAAAAATCCGTACAAATTACGTAAAAGTCCCGAAGGTAATCCTAATCTCAAATCTTGTTATTTTTCTTATATTAATGATTTAAATGATATAAATTACGATTTTTTTACTAAAATTTCAGCCCTTTATATATAGGTATGGTTAGATGCAAGTATAAGTTAAGTTGAATGTACAAACCCTTAAAATTTCTTTGTATTAAAACCCCTTTCATTCAAACTTGTATATCTCTTTGTGTGATTAATATAGTTGAGAAATTACAATTGGTTATGAAATTAGACTCATATATTCATATCGTATCCGAAAGTTAGAATTGAAATCCTTGTGGTTAGGCCTTAATGATGATTTCAAGTTGGTATATAATTGATGTTTGTATATTTCATTTCGGTATGCTTTGAGTTTGGTCAAGCTTTTGACATAGAAAATGAAGTCAAAAAATTATGAAACGTTAATTCTATAATGTTTAATGAAAATGGGTTGAAAATAATGGAAAGTTATGATGTAGAAAATTATGAAAATTCTTGGAAGTCGAAAAAACAATAGAGGAGCTTGTAGGGAAGGTTTCTTGTGTTGCAAAGAAATGGTCATAACTTGATCTAGGTCGCTTGAAACATTACACCGTCACTTGTACTTTCATATTCATAAAGTTGGAAATTTGTATTTATACAACTTGGTAATATAGGATGTTTGAGTATAGAAGACAATAATTTGAGGCCATACTAAATACCCCATGAAAGAATATTGTTATCTCCTCTTTCTAAAGAGTATTTTGAGTACATGTTTCATGGGTATATACATTGAGAAGTATGTGTTAATATTTACTTGGTTTTAATTATAAATACCTTATGAGGTATTTCCTACGGTTGAATGTTCATAACTTTATCAACATGTATACCATCGTGTTGTCTTTTTTACTCATGTTTCGTGGAATGTGACTGAAGTGGAATTATATTGTTGTTTTATAGTCATTAAAAGTTACATAATTGTGTTAGGATAATACTTATGATTGAGATTCAATACTGATTTAGTTGGATTGAGAGGTGTAAGGTCTAATTAACCCAGTTCAGCTCCACCCGAAGGAAACATAAATACATAGTTGACAACCCAAGGTGAGTGTACTCATTGGAATGATGTATTTGTATACTGTTACGAATATGATCATAATGTTATGAATATAAAATTTCTCATTTTGGTTTACCGAAATGGGAGGTTACTCCTCAACCCGGAATGGGGGAGATTTGTCTATTAATGACAAGGGGTTACTCCTCGACCAGGAATGGGGGAGAATTGTCTATTAATGACAAGGGGTTACTCCTCGACCAGGAATGGGGGAGAATTGTCTATTTAGACAGGATATGTGAATCATGATTCGAAAAAGTTGTCCATTCATTATGAATGAGCCAGATAAGTTAATACATAATTATATGGACATGATTTATTGCATTTAAATTCATGCAGTAGTATAGTAGTGATGCATTTACTGGGCTATTTTTGCTCATGGTTCCTGTGTTCATATTTTTCAAGTAACGCGATGTCACTGCCAAATCTAGGAGGTCGGGTTGGGTTAGTAAGGAATGGGAGAAACATGGATTTTTTGTGTGTAAATTATGTAATTAAGTTAACTTATCCTTCAAGAAAGTTTTAATGTGCATGAATACTCAGATGTTGTAAAAAGGTTTTCAGTTATATGGATTTATAATGATGACTCTGAAATAAAAACTCGTATTTATGGTTTGGTTAAATTAATCATGGTTTGACTCACTTTGACTTTCAAACTTACTTATAAGTAACTGGGTTGGGGAGTGTACGCTTTTGGTATCAGAACCTAGGTTTTGGAGGTTCTGGAGTGAGAAGAGTCTAGATTTGGCAATGAATGTTAGAAATATATTTTATTTGATACTAACGATTATGTTAGGAAAGATATGTCTATATGTATGTTGTTACATCTTGGATTTATTTCAGATATAAAAGAATGGAAGGAGGAAATGTTAATGTGAGAATAGAACATGAGGCTTCAATTATGGAAGCAGAAGCAGAGGTGGAGCAACCTGTTTATAGATATGTAGAACCCGAGATAGAACAATTGACAGACATGCAAAAAATGGCAGGTTCTATGACTTTAATGGCGGAGCAATAAGCTAGATTTATGGCTCAGATGGAAGAACAACAAGCCAGGCAACTAGAGACACAAACATTGGCTAGGGCTCAGGAGGTGATACATCGGGAAGAAAGGAGTACTTCACATGAGAAATTTATTAAGATGAATCCACCATCGTTTGAAGGAGCAGTTGATCCAGAAGAGGAAGAATTATGGGTTAAAGATATTGAACTTATCTTTGGGGTAATGAGGATGCCTAAAAATCAATAGGTGACCTTGGCAGCGTATATGCCAAAAGGAGAAGCTAAGTATTGGTGAGATGACACAAAACATTTGTTGATTACTGCAGGAGGTGGGAATGTGATCTCATGGGATGTTTTTATTAAAGCCTTGTATGATAGGGGTGTAAACGGGTCGGGTCTGGGTATATCCAGATCTGATCCGGGTATAGTTTTAACGGATCGGGTCTTACCCGATTACCCGACAGGTCTCAGAAAATGGATCCAGACCCGGATCCGTTAAGGACCCGGAGACCCGACCCGAATACCTGACCCGATTATATATATATATATATATATAAATAAAACTGTTTTTATATAAATATAACTTATATATATATATAAAAACAGTTTTATTTTATATAAAAACTAATTTTTACATAAAACTGTTTTTATATAAATGTTTTTATATAAAATAAAACTGTTTATATATATAAACAGTTTTATTTTATATAAAAACTATTTTTTATATAAAACTGTTTTTATATAAATGTTTTTATATAAAATAAAACTGTTTTTATATATATATACAGTTTTATTTTATATAAAACTGTTTTTATATAAATGTTTTTATATAAAATAAAACTGTTTATATATATATATATATATATATATATATATATATATATTTATTATATTATATATATACACATTCGGGTCGGGTCCTTATCGGATCGGAGTCATGTATATCCAGATCCGATCCATTAACTAATCGGGTAATCGGGTAATCGGATAATCGGGTCTATAAAATTTGCTCAGATCCGTTAATTTAAGTCGGGTCCGGATCGGGTCCGGGTCCAAACCCGGTCCATTGACAGCCCTATTGTATGACAAGTATTTTCCCCCAATGTATCGAAAATAAAAGGAGAAATAATATTTCATGTTGAATCAGGGAAGCATGACTGCTAGAGAATACGAAGCTAAGCTTACAGCCTTATCTCGGTTTGCTTGAGGTTTATATGGAATGAGGAAGATATGTGCAGCCGATTTCTCAATGGGCTTGAGCTAGTCATTAAATCTAGATTGTCAGCTTTAGAGACTGCTAACTTTTCAGCCTTGGTGAACAAAGCCATGCTAGTAGAAAGGGATGTGAATGAAGCTAGAGGGAATCGAGAACGAGACATAAAGAGAAGTATATTTAACCCAAATTATCAAAAAGGCAGTGATACAGAATATTCGAGACTTGGAGGGCAGAAATTTCAGCAGGGTAGAAGTACGGGAAATAGTTTGCAAATGAGTGAAGCTAGTGGTGGGAGAGGTTTAGGAGTTTCAACGCAAGGAAATTAGAATGTTTTTTTCTTTTGTGGGACATCGGGTCATATAAAGAGAAATGGACCAAAGATACTGAATATAAAATGTTTTAACTGTCATCATAAGGGCCATCTGAGAAAGAATTGTTCTATGTTATCAAGAGCAATTTCAGTCAGTAGTGTGGGGACTTATAAAGGATCCTCTCCAGGCAGTGCCACCAGGGGAAGAGGTACAGAACAAGCAACTAGATCGAGGGTAGGAGGACGAGTGTTTGCAATGAAGCTGTAAGATGCCCATGCTACACCGGAAGTGGTTACAGGTAAACTCTCTATTTCCAATAAAGATTTATATGTACTCATTGATCCTGGATCTACGCATTCCTTTGTGGCATTACATATTGTTTCATATTTGGGTAGACCATGTTCATTTATCAATTGTGCCTTATATATTTCTACCCCAGTGGAAAGTGTGATTCTGGTTGAGCACGTTTATAAAGATTGTGTCTTACGAATGGGTGAGCGAGATTTCTATGTTGACTTGATACCGCTGGCCATTCGAGATTTTAATATTATATTGGGTATGGATTGGTTATCATTATATCATGCTTCCATTGATTATTTTCGAAAAGAAGTTATATTTCATCTTCCTGGTGAACCCGAGTTCTAATTTACAAGGGAAAGGAATGTTCTCCCTAATTGTCTTATCTTAGCAATTAAGAGTAAAAAGTTATTGAGTAAAGGTTGTAAAGGGTATTTAGATTATGTTATTGATGTTAGTAAGGAAGCACTTAAAGTTGAAGATATACCAGTAGTTAAAGAATTTTCTGATGTCTTCCTAGAGGAATTGCCAGGATTGCCACCCGATAGGGAAGTAGAGATTTCCATTGAATTAATTCCAGGTACTGGTCTGATTTCCCTTGCTCCTTATAGAATCTAACCAATAGAGTTGGAAGAATTGAAAGTTCAATTACAAGATCTGATAAGCAAAGGTTTCATTCGGCTTAGTGTTTCGCCATGGGGAGCTCCAGTGTTATTTGTGAAAAAGAAAGATGGGACAATGCTATTATGTATTGATTATCGGTAATTGAATAAGGTGACCATTAGAAAAAAGTACCCTCTACCTCGTATCGATGATTTTTTTGACCAATTACAGGGGTCCATAGTATTTTTAAAGATTGATTTGAGATCGAGTTACCACCAATTGAAATTAAAGGATTGTGATATTTCCAAAATAGCTTTTCGGACTCGATATGGGTACTATGAGTTTTTGGTGATGCCAATTTGATTAACTAATGCTCCAACAATTTTTATGGATTTGATGAAATGGGTATTCCACCCTTTCATTGATTCATTTGTGATTTTATTCATAGACGACATGTTGATTTACTCGTGTAGCATGGAGCAACATGAGAAATATTTGAGACTTGTATTGCAGATTTTGAGAAAGAAGAAATTATTTGCTAAATTTAGCAAGTGTGAGTTTTGGTTGAATGAAATTGTGTTTTTAGGGCATGTTGTCTTGGGAAATGGGATATGTGTTGATCCAAAGAAGGTGGAAGCAATCGTTGAATGGGAATGTCCTAAGAATGTGACAGAAATTAGGAGTTTCCTAGGATTGGCAGGTTACTATCGCAGATTCATTAAGGGATTTTCAGCAATAGCATTACCATTGAGAAAGTTGACTCGTAAAGAAGTGAAGTTTGTATGGGATGAAGAATGCGAGAGGAGTTTTAAAGAATTTAAGAACCGGTTGGTTTCAGCCCCTATACTTACTATTTTATGTGGGAATGAGTCTTTTGTGATCTATAAAGACACTCCATTTCAGGGGTTAGGATGTGTTCTTATGCAGAATGGGAAGGTAATAGCATATGCTTCCAGAGAATTAAAGACGCATGAACGAAACTACCCTACACACGATTTGGATCTAGCAGCCATTATTTTTGCTTTAAAATTGTGGAGGCATTACTTATATGGAGAAATTTGTGAGATATTTATGGATAATCAAAGTTTAAAATACTTCTTTACACAAAGAGAACTAAATTTGAGACAGAGGCGTTGTATAGAGATGATTAAAGACTACGACTGTACCCTTCATCATCATCCTGGTAAGGCCAATGTAGTAGCAGATTCTTTGAGTAAAAAATCATAAGGGATTCTTGATTGCATATAGTGTGCACGTGTTGGAAATATTCTTGACTTGGCATCTATGGGGATTGAATTAATATTTTCAAAAAGGGGAGGCTTATTAGCACATGTCACAGTGAGACCTTTATTTACAGAACGTATACGAATTTGCAGATCAATGATCCATTCCTTGAGAAGAAGAAACAAGAAGTTCAGGATGGTAGAGAGAGTGACTATGAGATTAATAATGATAAATCATTGTGTTATAAAAATAGGATTTGTGTACCGAATGATCCACCCTTAAAGAAGGATATATTAGAAGAGGCACATAGTTCTATTTAATCTATGCATCCGGGAGGTACCAAAATGTATAGAGATTTGAAGGAGTATTGCTGGTGGAACAATATGAAATGTGATATCGCATAATTTGTGTCTAAATGTTTAGTATGCCAGCAAGTAAAGGTAGAGCATCAGAAGCTGAAGGGATTATTGCAGTCATTGCCTATTTCGAAATGAAAGTGGTAATATATAACGATGGACTTTGATACAAGATTACCCCGATCACAAAAGGGGCATGATTCTATTTGGGTGATTGTAGACCGATTGATGAAGTCGGCCCATTTTCTTCCAGTTAAGACCACCTACAGTATTGACAAATATACACGTATGTACATTGATGAGATTATCCATTTACATGGGGCACCAGTGTCAATTGTATCAGATAGAGATCTAACGTTCACTTATAAGTTTTGGCCTCATTTACAGGATGCCATGGGCATAAGTTTGAAGTTCAGCACTGCATTTCATCCACAAATCGATAGACAATCCAAAAGGACAATTCAAATATTAGAAGACATATTACGAGATTGTGTGTTTGACTTCATGGGAAGTTGGGATGATCATCTTCCATTGATGGAATTCTCATATAATAATAGTTATCAGTCCACCATTGGTATGGCTCCGTATGAAGCTTTATATGGGAGGAGATGTAGAACGCCTTTGTGTTGGGATGATGTAGGTGAAAGGAAAATTTTGGGTCCTGAATTGATAGATATGACAACAGAAAAGATTAAAATGATTCGAGAATGGATAAAGATAGCGCAAAGCAGACAGAAATTTATGTAGATAAAAGGAAGTATCCATTGGAATTTCATAAGGGAGATTTCGTATTCCTGCGTATTTCACCATGGAAAAGCGTCATGAGGTTTGGAAAAAAGGGGAAACTAAGTCCAAGATACATTGGACCATATGAGGTGTTGGAAAAAATTGGGACCCTGTCATATAGATTAGCATTACATCCAGATTTATCCCATTTACATGATGTGTTTCACATATCTATGCTTCGTAAGTATTTGGCGGATCCATCTCATCATTTGAAAACTCAACCTATTGAATTGAAGGAAGACTTGTCGTACATCGAGGAACCATTGGAAATTATTGATCGTAAGGAGAAGGTATTGAGGAATAAATTTATCCCCTTAGTTAGAGTTATGTGGATGAGCCATGAAATTAAAGAACAAACTTGGGAAACGGAGGATAGCATGAAGAAACAGTATCCCCATCTGTTTGGTAAGTGACCTTTATATTAAATTTCGGGGACGAAATTTTCTAAGGTGGGTGCCTTGTGACAACCTGAATATAATTATGATAAATTATGTTTAAATCATGATTAGCTTATGTGATATGGATAATATGTTATTAGTATATATAATGTTAAGTCATCATGTTTAGTTTAATCCTACTTTCATAAATCGTGAAATGTCAAGTTATGTATAAACACAAAATTTTGTTAATTTCGGTAGAAATGCCCTTGTTTAAGACTAGTTTTGACCATTATAACATAATAATTTACTTTAAGTAAAAACTAGATAGTTGTAGAAAGGTGAGTTAGGGTTGTAACACAACAAACAGTGCATCAAACGGATGTCCAAGTAAGAAGTTAAGCCGAATTTGCAAACAAGGGGCAAATCTGTCCATTCCCTTTAAGTGGTAAATTGTATTTTACTAAACCAAATGGTTTAATTTGATTGGTTAACATGGGAGGCAGCCTTATCCGATCTTATAACCTTGAAATAACCTTATCCTTCATCCAAAATCAGCCTTGAAAGGGTTTTACCTTGAGGAAAGATAATTAGGGAGTTTAGGAAGGAAAAGTGAGGAGAAAAAGTGTAGAAAAATCCGTACAAATTACGTAAAAGTCCCAAAGGTAATCCTAATCGCAAATCATGTTATTTTTCTTATATTACTGATTTAGATGATATAAATCATCATTTTTATTACTAAAATTTCATCCCTTTATATATAGGTATGGTTAGATGCAAGTTGAAGTTAAGTTGAATGTACAAACCCTTAAAATTACTTTGTATTGAAACCCCTATCATTCAAACTTGTATATCTCTTTGTGTGATTACTATAGTTGAGAAATTCCAATTGGTTATGAAATTAGACTCATATATTCATATCATATCCGAAAGTTATAATTTAAATCCTTGTGGTTAGGCCTTAATGGTGATTTCAAGTTGGTACATAGTTGCTGTTTGTATATTTCATTTCGGTATGCTCTGAGTTTGGTCAAGCTTTTGGCATAGAAAATGAAGTCAAAAAATTATGAAACTTTAATTCTATACTATTTATTATGTTTAATGAAAATGGGTTGAAAATAATGGAAAGTTATGTTGTAGAAAAATTATGAAAATTCTTGGAAGTCAAAAGAACAATAGAGGAGCTTGTAGGGCAAATTTCTTGTGTTGTAAAGAAATGGTCATAAATTGCACTAGGAAGCTTGAAAAATTACACTCTCACTTGTATTCATATATGTTTTCATATTCATAAGTTTGGAAATCTATATTTATACAATTTGGGAATATAGGATGTTTGAGTATAGAAGACAATAATTTGAGGCCATACTGAATACCCCATGAAAGAATATTGTTATCTCCTCTTTCTAAAGAGTATTTTGAGTACATGTTTCATTTGTATATACATTGAGAAGTATATGTTCATATTTACTTGGTTTTAATTATAAATCCCTTTTGAGCTATTTCCTACGATTGAATGTTGATAACTTTATCAACATGTGTACCATCGTGTTGTCTTTTTTACTCATGTTTCGTGGAATGTGACTGAAGTGGAATTATATTGTTGTTTTATAGTCATTAAAAGTTACATAATTATGTTAGGATAATACTTATGATTGAGATTCAATACTGATTTAGTTGGATTGAGAGGTGTAAGGGCTAATCAACCCAGTTCAGCTCCACCCGAAGGAAACATAAATACATAGTTGATAACCCAAGGTGAGTGTACTCACTGGAATGATGTATTTGTATACTGTTACGAATATGATCATAATGTTATGAATATAAAATTGTTAATTTCGGTTTACCAAAATGGGAGGTTACTCCTCAACCCGGAATGGGAAATATTTGTCTATTAATGACAAAGGGGTTACTCCTCAACCAGGAATGGGGGAGAATTGTCTATTTAGACAGGATATGTGAATCATGATTCAAAAAAGTTGGCCATTCATTATGAATGAGCCAGATAAGTTAATACATAATTATATGGACATGATTTATTGCATTTAAATTCATGCAGTATTATAGTAATGATGCATTCATTGGGCTATTTTTTCTCATGGTTCCTATGTTCACATTTTTCAGGTAACGCGATGTCACTGCCAAATCTAGGAGGTCGGGTTGGGTTAGCCAGGAATGGGTGAAACATGGATTTTTTGTGTGTAAATGATGTAATTAAGTTAACTTATCCTTCAAGAAAGTTTTAATGGGCATGAATACTCTGATGTTGTAAAAAGGTTTTCAGTTATATGGATTTACAATGATTACTCTGAAATTAAAACTCGTATTTATGGTTTGGTTAAATTAATCATGGTTTGACTCACTCTGACTTTCAAACTTAATTATAAGTAACTGGGTTGGGGTGTGTTAAACTTTGACCTCAATTTCCTCTCGATGTGGTCTAGGATAACCACATGCCTCTCCTTATCTGAACTGTCAGGCTGTAAATCAATATCCCCATTCGCAATGTGGGTGTTTTCCAACTCATCCTTAAGAAACTGCCTCAATGATGATATGTGGAACACATCGTGAATACTGTTCAAGTGCTCCGACAACCCAAGTCTGTATGCCACCAGTCTGATCCTCTCGATAATGGGAAATGGTCCTACATATCTCAGAGCAAATTTCACCTTTTTCTCGAACCTTATTACCCCTTTCATAGGAGACACTCGCAACAATACTTTATCCTCCGCGTTGAATTCCCTGAAGAACCATTTTGCACCGGCATAACTTTTATGCCTGTCCTGGGCTACCCGAATATGGTTTATGATCATTTTAACCCTTAATGACGTTTCCAAAATTACCTCTGGCCCGAGTAAGTTGTTCTCCACTACCTCTAGCCAACAAGTAGGAGAACGACAAGGCCTGTCGTACAATTCCTCAAATGGGTCCATTTCGATCGTAAACTGATAGGAGCTATTTTAAGTGAACTCCACCAATGGAAGATATGGCTCCCAACCCCCTCTAAAGTCAAGGACACACATGCGCAACATGTCATCCAGCATCTGATTAGTACGCTCAGTTTACCCATATGTTTCTGGGTAATAAGCCATACTCAACCACAGTTTAATACCCATAGCTTCCTAAAAGCTCTCCCAGAAGCGTGATACAATAGTGTTGTCTCTATCAGACACTATGTTCAAGGGAACACCATGCAATCCTCGGTAATAAATATCCGGGCATACTGTCCCATAGTGTAGTCCATTCGCACCGACAGAAAATGAGCTACCTGGTCAATTGATCCACCACCACCCATATAGAATCATGACCCCGCTATGTAGTAGGCAGACCAGTAATGAAATCCATGGAAATTATTTCCTATTTCCACGTAGGTATCTCCAATGGTTGAAGTAACCATGGCGGCCTCTGGTGGTCCACCTTTACCAGCTGACAGTGCCACAATTTGACACGAATTTCGCAATGTCCTTCTTTATCCCACTCCACCAGTACTGCCGCCTCATATGCAGATATATTTTATCCCCTCCGAGATGTACTGCAAATCTGGATCCATAAGATTGTGTCATCACTGCATGAAGTAAATACTCTCCTTTTGGGACAACTAATCTGCCATTAAACTGTAATACCCCATCTAAGCTCACTGAGTAGGACTCGGACTCTGTTCCCTCCGCTAGAAGATGTACAATTTGATGCTGACAAAACAAATCAGCAGCCTGGGCCTAGATCACCCTCGTGACAATCTCTGGTGTGACAGTCATCTCAGACATAAAGGATCGGGCTACTGTATCCTGGTGTCCCAAATCTTTCCACTTCGCCTTCTATACTTCCATTACTCCACCTAACACCCTATGGATGAATGCATCACCAACCACGTTAGCCTTACCCGGATGGTATTATATCTCAAACTGGTATTTTTTCACAAACCTCATCCACCTACGCTGACGCATGTTCAACTGTCGCTAAGTGAACAAGTATTTCAGTGACTTGTTATTTGTGAACATGTAAAATTTCCCTCCCAATAAATAGTGTCTCCAAATACGCAGGGCAAATAGTACTGCTGCTAGCTCCAAGTAATGGGTGGGGTAATTCCTCTCGTGAGGCTTAATCTTATGGGAGGCATAAGCTATAACCTGTTCCTCCTCCTGAAGTACTCCACTAAGTCCCTATAGGGAAGCATCAGTATATACCAAGTACTCCAATCCTAGTCTGGGTAAATCAAGAACTGGTGCCGAAGTCTACTTATCCTTCAACTCATCAAAAGCTAATTTATAATCGTCATCCCATACGTACGGTATCCCTCTGCGAGTCAGAATTGTCAACGGACCCGATATTTTTGAAAAGCCTCGAATGAATCTCCTGTAGTAACCGGCTAACCCCAAGAAGTTACCCACCTCCGTCAGTGTCATGGGATATCCCCACTCCCTCACCGTCGACACTTTGTTAGGGTCCACTGATATCCCCAATTCTGACATTACGTGCCCCAGAAGCTGTACCTCCCATAGCCAAAATCCAAACTTTTCATACTTGGCATACAGTTGATGCTCTCGTAGTGTCTGAAGGACCCGTCTCAAGTGCTCGAAATGCTCCTCCTCAGTGTGTGAGTAAATCATTATGTCATCTATGAAGATGATGACAAACTGATCTAAGAACTCTTTGAACATCCGGTTCATCAAGTCCATAAATACAACTGGAGCATTTGTCAGCCCAAACGGCATGACTCTGAACTCATAGGACCCATATCTAATTAAGAAAGCAGTCTTCGACACATCCTTATCCTTAATCCATGGCCGATGGTATCCCGACCTCAAATCTATCTTTGAGAAAAAGGAAACTCCGCTCAGCTGGTCGAACAAATCATCGATTAGGGGCAACGGATACTTATTCCATATTATGACTTTTTTCAACTTTCAGTACTCCACACACAACCTTAACGAACCATCCCTCTTCTTTACAAACATAATGGGAGCACCCCAAGGTGAGGTACTCCTACGAATGAAGCCTATCCTAACAGCTTCTCAATTTTATTCTGTAAGTCCCTCATCTCAGCTGGAGCCATACGGTACGATGCACGGGCTATCGACCGAGTGACCGACATCAAATCTTTGACGGAGTCTATCTCTCGACTACGAGATAGTCCCGATATCTCCTGGAACACATTGAAAAACTCTTAAACAATAGGAATCGAGTCAAGAGTAATCACCACCTCCTTAGAGGTCTCCTCCTCTATGTAATACAAGTGGGTGGACAAACCTCCCTCAGGATGAGGCATCGCGACCAGAAATGGGTGGACGACCCTCTTTCAGGACGAGGCATTGCCATTAGTGGCATCTCTTATCCCGGTATCGCAAAGATAATAGTCTTACTATAATAGTCTATCAGAAATCTATAAGTTTTAAGCCAATCCAAGCCAATGATGGCATCATGCTCATGTATATTTAGGACTAATATATCACTAGGCAAAGTCAAGCTCCCAATATCTATACCTACCCCTCGGCATATAAAGAAAATCAAAGGCCCATTTCCTAGTGGTGAGTTTACTCATGTCACTTTACTCTCTACCATGTCTAATAGCCCCGTGGCCTGCCCAAAACTAGTAGCTATAAAATAGTGCAAAGCACCAATGTCAAATAAAATGTGTCCCATAGTACCATCGATAGGAAACTTTCCCTCAACTATAGGTGGTGCCTGTTGGGGTGCTTCTTGGTGGACATTACAAACACATCCATACTGTAACTATCCATACTGAATCGAGGGTGCTGGAAGAGTGGGGACATGCGCTGGTGCTAGTGGGGTGGTAGGAAAGTGGGGTCTCTGGGCTCCTACTAGGCACCCTGCTGCTGGGAAAACCTTCCCTTGTCGGGGCAATCTTGCTTCCTATGGCCAGTCTCACCACAAGAAAAACACCTGCCACTGAAGTTCCCTCCCCACTATCCCTATTGGCCTCGGCCCTGCTGGCTATTTCCACCCCTCCACTGGCCCTGGTGGCCATATAGATGCCGATGTTGGCCCTGATAGCCCTACCGATGGCCTTGCTGATAATGATGTTGGCCCTGCTGGCTATGCCTACTAGACTGGCCCTGTTGTCCCTCTCTATGACCCCCATATCCTTATCTCGTGTCACAAAATCGAAACCTCTTAGGAGGGTCTACCTGATGGGGACTCTGCTCACCCTGACGGACCTGCCCCTAAGTTGATGGTTCCCCACCGGCACTACTACCTCTTGTCCGACCCTGCTGGATGGACTCCCCTGCTGATGGAAGCGATGGTCCTGGCAATGTAATAGAGAGGCGTTGAGTACGTCAGCATAAGTACCCAATGACAGATTACCTATGAGGTGATGTCGAATCCTCCAATTCAACCCATCCATGAACATTCGAATTTTCTTCTCTTTAGTAGGTGCCTCATCTGTCACCATAGTGATCATTCGTGTGAACTCCTCTTTATACTCAGTGACAGTCATACTCTCCTGCTTGAGATTCAACACTTTCCACCTCATTTCTATTTTCACGGACAAAGGAAAGAATTTGCAGTCAAAACTCACCAAAAATCTCTGAATAGTCCTAGTATCCCTCTCCTCCAAGGTGGTAGTTGACTCCCACCACTGTAAAGCGACCCCTCTAGCTTGTAGGAAGCTAATAACTGCCTCTGAATGTCGGTACACTCGTACATGCGAAGATGCCTCGGGATATCTTTCTTCCATTGGCTCGCTATGATGATTTCAGAACTGCCCAAGAGTTTCGAGGGATGTGCCCTCTGGAAAACATCCCCGACCCTCTCCCATGCAGTGAGAAACTGAACCGGGACTGGCGTCACATCCTGTACCTGAGGTGGGGCCTGCTGCCCCGCTACTAAAGCTGTATTTACCAACTGAGCAACAATAGCGGCAATGTCAGCTATGTTAATCATTCCCTGAGCCTGAGCTGCTGGTTGCTCTGGCTGGGCATTTCTTTTCATTGAGGCTCATCTCGGAGGCATCTGAAACGATAAGGGATTCTTATTAGTCCATAATTATTAGGGATTCTTTTTAGTCCACAATTATTATTAAATCTCAAATAGCTGAAGGCGTAAACACATAAATAAGAGTACAACAGTCCTAAAGATAGTGCTTTAATCAAAGAACGCTAAACAAAAAGCATAGTAAGTCATACATATCCTAAAGGACACAAGAACCTTATGCTCTAATACCACCCATGACATCCCGCCTAATTAAATACCAGGTGATAAGTCCTTTATTAAATTTTATCAAAGTGTCTAGTTGGTTCATTCTTAGCATCACTATCGAAAAACAATTTTCAATATTAATCACCTAATAAATAATTATGCTAAGTTTCAAAACATTTTCCCATTTAATTATACCTAATTAATCCTTTAATTAGTTCCAAGCTTTAAGAAATAAGCTATTCACATTCCACCAGAATAAATACTGAACATGAATCAAATACTGAAATAAATGAGACTAGATAAAACATTCCAGTTCAAAGTCTAAAACCAATGTTTCATAATATTCAATCAAATAGTAAGGAAATGCTAATAAGAAAAATATAAAGTCTCTGAAATAGTTAATCTCGAAACGGGCGACATATGCCCCAAATGGAATGTCTGAACTAGAAATAGAATGAAGAGATAGCGACGTCTAATATAAATAACCTACAGCTTCCACAGTTGTTGTAGCTCGTCGAATGATCCACGCTTCTAAGTCTGGTGGTGACCCTGTGCACCTGGTATAATATATATATATATATATATATATAGAAAAGGAGAAGATAAATAACAAGAAGCGGGTCAGAGCCCGATTTGTAAAAATATTTGTTTTAGTAAGTATTTAAAACTGCATTAATGCAATTATTATGTGCATATTAGTTTCGAACTGTCACATGAGATCCTCACCCCTCCACTAATGTCCACACCTAGCGTACTTCTACCCAACCTAGTTATCCACATTCTTCTCAACTAGATCATAGACATATACTACTAATTATAGCTCGTAAGAGAATTTTGTATCACCCATACAATATGCTATTAAATACCTCACTCCCATTATTTGCATTTAATATTCACTGTTCTAGTAGTAAATACTTTATCCCCCTTAAGTTATTTTGTTTACTAACATTTATATATTAACTAATTTCACACATTAGGATTATTCAAAAATATAACTCTCTCTCTCTCTATCTATATATATATATATATATAGTCAACAAATCCTGCACCCCATGGTTAGGACCACTTGGCACAATGCATACTCTACTATCGCGTCCCGGTTCGTCGCTCGCTGCATAAAGTATAACTGGTTTGGTGTCTCTCACGAACCATAAATCTCATAACACAAATATTGGAGGTGACCTTACTCATAAGCTAAATGGGTCACGAACGTACCTATGTTCCCATTCAATAGTCGAAACTATCCTACGTAACAGATAACACGTATCCAAGTTCATATGCTCTGGGTGCAAGTCTAATATCCCCCTACTGGGTCACCCAGGACAAGACTGTCCACTGCGCGATACCTCCTCCCGATAGCAAGTAGCGTAGGTATGGTTATACACACAAATATGAGAAGAGTGCGCTTGCATTCAAATAAGGAAGTTATTTAATTAAACTCATTTTTTGTCAATTAAGTCCTAAACATTCATCTAGGTGTGATTGATGATGATAAAATCAAGCAAGAACATTCAAACACACATAAATGAGGAAAAATCCTCCAAAGGGGCAAAACCTTTTTATTTCACTATAATTTGTAAGAAAACGGCTTACACGGATTACAATGAAATAGGGTGATATACGAAATACCCGCAGGTGTCGGTTCCGATGTCTCGGCTAGAACTTTCCCTTTCCAGGAGGGCAGTAGTGAAGAAGAAGACGACTCATCCACAAGTTACGGCTGGAATTTTCCCTTTCCAGGAGGGCAGCAATGAAGAAGAAAAACGGTTTCTCCACAAGAGTGAACTTTATAAGGACTCCCTCCACAATAGCATGCAACTGTCGATTGTAGAGCTCTCCCCACAAAGTATAAACAAGAGCAAAGTATGTTCTTGAAAACCAAAACAATTCACTAAAGAATATGGGAGTTTTGTGAATTGAAAACAAAAAGGGATTAAAACCCTAAAGGAAGAAGCCAAAAAGGATTCTTCTTTCGCAGTATTTCTGTTCGTCAAAACGCTGTGACTTTTTAATAAAAACGGAACCATAGAATGATATTTTATAGAAAATCGTGCTGCCTAAAAAATAGATCTCCTTCGAACGAGATCAGCAAGTCGATCGAACGAAGGACAAATGTCGTTCGAACGAGATCTAACGAGATGCTATGTCGTTTGAACAACAAAAGCAGGTCGTTCGAATGATCTATCAAATGAGATTCCATGCGCTCCGGTAGAAAATTTCGATACGAACGCGTGGCTGATAGTTTAGTATCTTTTTGATTTTTTATGAATTAGTTATGATTTTTCTACGAAAAGGTGTCCGAGAACAAAATCTTTAGAAAAATATTTTGTAAAAAATATCCCAAAAGCTCTAAGTGAAAAGTTAAGGTATTTAAAACATAACCTTACCAAAGTAAAATTTGCGGAGTCTTGAATGATGAAGAACTTGAGTAATTCGGATCCGTCTTTGATGTAGATGTATCTTGAATGCTCTTCGACGGTGTAGTGGTATATGACATAATAAATTGATAACGGACCTCCTTACAAAATATAATAATCATAAAATAATAGGCATTCCCTAAGCCTTATAAAAATTCAGGTATTCATCCAACCCATGTTTATATTTCTGCACGTAGTATACTTCTCTTTACTACTTATGCAATTAACTCAATTATTTACACTTTTGAAATTTACAAGGTTAATTCACCCATTCCATCCTTAAGGTATTATTCTAGGAATGCTTCCCAAATAATTCTGCACTAAGCTAATATCAGTAAATGGCAATTTTCCTCACTCAACTAACTGTGTAACATGATTTGGGAAAAAAAGGAAATTTTTGGGTTTTTTTGGGACCTATCGGTCGAACGAGTTAGCAGTTCATTTGAACGACTCTGCTTCTCGTTCGTACGAGATGGGGTTTTTCCATAGTTTGGCCAAACCTGTTACGTTTTAGTGTTCCTACTTCGTCTTCCTAAAAATTTCATTCCCAAAATCTCTAAATTTCTCAACCCCAACACCAAAACAGTAATCCTAATTATTGTTCTTACATGTATAAATGATTTTCCTTAACTATGAAACATTAATTCATCATAAATCAGTTATAAAATCCAAAATCCACAATTTAACAAATTAAAACCCTAGTTCATCAAATTTCCATATAAGAACATTAATCTTAGTTTCTTCCATCATCAATAATCATCAATTTGGGATTTCTAAACTATCTAGATGAGGGATTCATCTTACTTTAATCTCTAGATTTTAATTAATGCCATTAATCCTCCAATTTTATCAAAACTTATAAATCAAAGAGTGAATCTAATACACCTATACTAATATGAACATGCTTATTGATATAAATTGCAAGAATTAAACACTTACCTTAATTTCGATGATCTGATTCGCTGTTGATATGGGTATGGGTACGTTCCTCGTCTCGTGATCTACACTTTGGTATAGTTTTTGGTGTGTGTTCTTGAGTTAGGTACCAAGAACACCAATAGTCTCCTCTACCTTCCTCTGTGCCTCTCTCTTTTCTCTCTCGTAGGTTTAGCACTGATAAATATTTTCTAACCTTAATGCATCCATATTTTATTTCCAAATTTTTGTCCATATTATTACCCCAAAATTCCAAAGGATAAAAATACCCTTATGGGGAACCGGTTAGGCCTAAAAACATCCCGGAGTCCAAATAATACCCCCGGGTAGAGTTTTTTGACTATCTTGACCCTTTCGGACTCAATGGCGCATTCGAAATTACTATATGAGTTATACAAAAATAATTTATCTTTTTATTCCATTCATTTAGTCCCGACACGTCTCACACGCGCGTCCTGACTTTAAATACCAATCTATCGTATTTCGCACTCCGACAATTTATAAAGATTTTATAATTCCATATTACATATACCCACAGTAATAATCAATGATTTTCGTCAATAAGTATTAACCCTTGGCACGCTAGTTAATATTTATTTTAAATTCAGATTAATTAACAAATAAATTTCCCGACCTTTTTAATTTAATTAATCCAACAATAATAATTAATTCCCATAATTATTTAATATAATAAAAATACAGGGTATTACAATAAATTAAAGGGAACAAGGTGTTGTCCTAAATTGTTGTGAATTAGGATGAAACCTTTCAAGCCACCTCTAATAGGAAGTGGCAGGAGACAATGGAAATGGAGTTGCATATCGTGCTAGACGTGTCAACCAAAACTTGATGGGTAGAGGGAAAGCGATTCAGTAGTAGGAGCAATAGAGAAATGTGTAATCTAAATTTTTGAGTAGTTAAGAGTATTAATTCGGCCAGTAGAGTTTCGTATAATACCTTGTAACAGTTTATTATCTACGGGGAACCCTTTGGTAGATGGGGGGGGGGGGGGGGGGGGTGGTGGTGGTGGGGGGGGGGGGGGGGGGGGGAATAACAAGTTTCTAGGACCCAAAGGGATTTATGGTCCATCAGCAGGAATTGAGTAAACCGCTCCTTTTAGTGCAAGGCCAGAACATAATGAGAATTAAGTCACCGTGGGTTGAAGGTTGGAGGCCTGACTTGGGTGGTCAGGAAATTGTTATGGGTATTTACTAGGAGGAGAATCATGTGTCTGACGACATGGAAATTTGTACCCCAAAAGGTGGGGGCTTTCCTATCATAGAATTGTCGAGCCAGGATGGTATAAGACATCTTGTGGGATACTATATGGTCGGAGACCTTCAAGTTAGAGATTTGTGACCAAGTGATGTGATAAGAGGCTTTTTGCATATGGTCGTTGTCTTCAAAAGCCAATCTCAAAATCCCTTGAATAACCTACAAAACTTGTCTAAAACTACTCGCATTGCAGTTAGTACGGGTATCAATCCAACTTCCAAGGTGAAACAACTATTGCGAAAACTTGCAATTCAATTTTTTTTCTCAAAATATATATTTTTTTATTTAAAATAGCTTCAAGGGAAAATTAAGTAATAAATGCTAAAAATTATGAAATGATTAAATAACGAAAAATAATGTGCAATCGAGTGTGAAAAATGTGAGAATGTTAAGAGATGGGATTACACCGTATTATCAATTAATTTAATTTCTCAATTTATTAATTTAAAATATTTTGAGATAATATTAAATCCATAATCTAACTCTCGTTATAATTATAAATTTAATAATATATTTTTCAGAAAACTAATTTAAAAATGTCACACGATGAAAAATTAAGAACTATACTATTTTCAATAAAATTACCCGCTAGGATCAATTTAATAAAAAGTGTATGAATTCTCAAATTTCAACACAAAATTAATATTCAAAATCTAGAAAAAACCTATCTCTAGTTTGATTCCTAAATTCAAACATTAATTTGTATAATCAATTTACTAACTCTCGTTACATAAATTAATTGGTGACAGTTAAAAATTAATTTTCCTAGAATTATAACAATTAATGAATTTAATTAATTAATATAATATCGCATACAATGCATCCCACCTCTTGAACATGGTATTTAGCCAAACATTTTCATGTGTGCATAAACAATAATCAATAATATGTTAAGAATGGTATAAATTGAAAAGAGAAGGAAGAAATACGATACGCAATTTTTTCCACAAATATGTCTTGAAATGCGCCTTAACATGCGTCCAACGTCTTCACAATTTTCAGCACTTGATTACAAAAACAAAAGTAAAAACTAAACCTAAAATGTATTCTAACATTAAACTAATTTTTTTGGAATTTTTTTATGTTCCTAAACTATACAAAATATACAGTGAGCTTCTCTCTTATTTGTCTCTCTGTGTGTCTAATAGTCCTCTATTCTCTGTGCGAGTCTTCTATCAGAGTCCATTTTTTATAAACCCACGATTTATGTTGGTTTAGAGATTTTAGGGATTTTTGATTTTTTGAATAAGTCAAACCCAAAGTTTTATGGGTTAGCAAGGAATGTACGTGTTTTTTTTTGGGGAGATAGCTTTTAGTTCCTATTTTTTGGCTTTGAATTAGGCAGGCCCGATTTTAGGCTTTGGGGGAAATGGGATGGTATGTAGACGGGTTGATCTAGACTGGTGGAAGAAATAAGGCCGACAGACTGTGGGTTTGGTTTCATGGGCGCAATGGGTTCAACTCGGGGCTTTCACGGGTTGGGTTCAAGATGGGTGGCTGATGGCTCGGGTTTGGTTGGTTCACGGGTCGCGAGTTGTGGCCATGGGGTCTCGAGTTGTGGAGATTGTAGCTATGACAGCTCTGGGTTAAACCGATTACGGACTAGAGGATGGTATCCCACCGGAAATGGGCATCGCAGGCGTCGGGGCGGGTATAGGTAGCTCATTGGGTTCATGAGTTGGGTATTGGGCTGTGGTTTTAATGGAGGTGGATTTGTTAATGGGGGTTTAAAAGAGAGAGTGTGATGGTGTTGGTTTGTTGGAGAAGATGAAGGGGTATGTTTGGTATGTGTGAGGGTGTATGGCATAAGGGTGAGGGTGAGGTGTATGATATGGAGGTGTGTGTGTGTGTGTCATTGTTTGGGTGTAAGTTAGGGTGTAGTTAAGTTTTATATGTGTGTTTTTGTTTGGACCCTTAAAAAATAAAAATATTTAAACTAAAAATAAAATCCTGCTAAAAATAAATCAAATTAAAAAGAAACTAAAAACAATAAACCTATTAAACTAAAAAAACTCTAAATAAAATAAAATTAAAAATCTAATAAAACTTAAAAAAAACTAAAGTCCTAAAAAAATCAAATAAAACAAAAAAAAAATTCCTAATAAAAGAAAAATAAACCTATCCTTGAAAAAATAAAAGAAAAGATAAAAAAAATAAAATAAAGACTAAACCTAAAAGCTAAAAATATTAAAATAAAATTTACACCGACACAAATAAATCCTAAAAAATAATAAATGAGACCAATAAAAATCTAAAATAAAATAAAAGTAAAAATTAAGTAAAAGAGTATAAATTAAACACACAAGGGTTCGGGAATAGGTCTAGGTTCAGTTTAGGCTTAGGTTTGGTATGGCAAAAGGCTCGGGTGATCGAAATTCATCGGGGTAAGTCAAATAGGGACTCTGACTTCGCGGACTCTTTTGATTTCTTCATTGAATGCTTTTAACCTCTATTGTGTCGCAATTATACTGATTTATCATCATTTGTACCGCAACTGCGTATTGACTTGCAAAATTGATAAAATACAAACATAAAGCCATTTTTAATTAATACGAGTGAATAAAATGCTTCTATTCGGGGTATAAAATAAATATTTTTGGATGCTTATCATACCAGTTCCAAACAGAATATTGCTAGTCCTCGAGCAAAAATAGAGAGAAAATAGAGATAAATAAACAAAAGTGTGCCACTTTCGTCGGCACTGAAGATTACACTTAGCATGACCAACAAGGAGTTAAACCTATAGTTGGCCCTACAAGAAGAGTGGTGTCTCGTGGGCGTTTGCATGAATATACCCACAAAATTCAAAATTTATTAAAATACAGTCTCTTATTTTGATGATGAAACGCTATACAACCTAGCTAAAAAGGACGTCAAGGAACACGGTATTCAACTATCAAAATGAGATATAAAATTACTTAATACCCAAAAGCGTAATCCTTCCTAAAACTCAACATGTGTTAGTGTGAAACAATCTTAAGTGTCATTAGAGTAATTCTTAGATCACATATTTTAAGAATCAATGCTTTGACTTCAATTCTCACTGAATATATCTCTCTGAGTCGAACTGTTTGAGAATTTGGTAAGTGTATCTCTCTAGTGTGTGAGGAGGGGAGTAAATGTAAGCAAGTTCAAACGTCTCACACACTTTATAAAAATGACGAATACATGAAGTAAAGTTGATCTCATGAATAAATGCTAACCACTATGTTGAGAATGTTGAGTTATTCACCATATAGACTTCTCGTTTGCACGAACACTGTACCAAGGGTGAAAATGGGGTCTATGTAAGGTATGAGGGGAAAATGAAGAAGATGAATGATGGAAATGTTTTGAGAAGAGTGTCACACGAGAATAACTAATGTCCTCATTTTTTGAATGTTTGATTGCAGGCTTTCTTTTTCTAGTTTATTATTATTTTTTCTTTTTCTATTTTTTGTTTGTTTTTATCTTTTTTCTCTTTTTTTTATTGCGATGCAATTTTTTTTTTCTTTTCATAACGAAAATTAAGACAATTTACATTGATAATTTCAAACACTCTTTTTCTAAAAAGAGATGGCAATGATGGATGGTATTTGGGACATATGGATAAGGGTAATATAGAAAATGATAATGGGTGAATGATAATGTGATAGGTAAAGCGATGAGTGTATGGTAAAAATGTTTCGGTGCTCGGAACAACTACAGGACACATGTTTCTTTCAACTCGAAAGTAATGCCATTATCAGTGATTAAGCCAATTTTGAAAAATAATGAGACCATGCAACGACAAGTGCGGTATCGAAAGAAATTTGAGTCAACTTGTGCCTCGAAGATACGTAAAAACCCTCAAAAAGGTGAAAAACTCAAATCTCACATTTTTTAAGTCGCCATTAGTGATCTTTTAAGGCTCTCTTGAGAATATAGTTACTCTTAAACTTTTGATTGTAAAAGTGATAATGCAAATTGCCGAGTTTAGGAATTCATAGTGCAAGTACGCTTTAAGAGGTATTATTTAATTTTATGGTAACAGCATAATTTAGGGCCGAACATGGGTATTCCGAGATTTCAAAAAGAGGGATGATAGACAATTCATGTTATAAAAAATTAATTTTAACTTCACAAAAAGTTTAAAAGCACTTGTTTCTGAAAATTTTCGAAAGAGGTACGATTTTGATAAATTTTCCACCCCTAGACCAAAGAGAACATCGTCCTTGATGTTTAAAACTACATATAAAAATAAAAAGCACGAGGGAGGAAAGATATTACCATAATGAACCACTAATGAAAATGTACCGCATGATGGCGCAGAGATGAAACCTAAAGAACAAATGCGACATAAGAATATGTACAAGTAAAAAAATTATGTTAAAATCATCGGGTGATGTGAAACACCACTCCCAAACAGGATAAGACTCATATGCAAAAATAAGTACCGACGGGCTGCCTCTCGATAATGCTAAGTTTAATTTCTTCAGCCATACCGAACCAATATCACCCTGAAGATAAGAACTATGAAAGCACGGGGTGGTAAAAAAATCGGGTGATGATAATCACACCCAAACAAGACTGAAAGAGGTCAATGCACTTGTATAGCAAAGTGCATCACTCAATGCAGAGCATCGGTGGACCATGGGTGGGTGGGTAGTAAGGTATATGGAAGAACAGTAATGGAGAGGGTGAATAGGCACCAGTCACGAGCCTTATTGGGCATAAAAGTGAGGGCAACAAGGGACCTATAAGAATGATGCTCTAATTACACAAATAGGCAAAATGGCTTGGCGATAGTGATGGGGTGGGACTCATAGAAAGTGCACACCCGTTCTATAAATGAACGATGATAGTGGTCACGCCGTGACACGCCAGGGAGCGTTAGCTGGAAAAAATCGGCACCACAAGGGAGTGGTGTGCATAGAGTAACAAGATCGGTGTCACGTACGGGTAGAGTAGCATGAATACTCACATGGATGGTGGGGTAAATGAAAAGTGCACAAATGGGATCGTGGAGTACTTGGGGGGAGGGTGGATGTAGGTGTAGACCTAAATGCATAGATGTGAACAGGTGAGGAGAAATAAAAAAGGTCCAAACCAAGTGGTGGGGTAGAAGGGACAGTGGGTGGATCGGGTGGGAAAAAAGGTGGGCGAAGAGGATCTAACTTATGAGTAAGAGAGACAAACTCCTCATGAGGCTTGGAATGATCCTCAATGTCACTCGTAGGAGGAGGTGTGAAGGTAAATGATGGAGTGCTCAACTTATCCACCCAAGAGGTACCATCCAAAGTTGTGGAAATATCTAATGAGGCATCCAAATCCGAGATAGATGAATCAACATTAATATTTGACTCAACGGGAGTCAATCATGGTGGAACATGATCCATATACCGAGAGGTAACAACTATCTCAGAGTTAATCTCAGGATATTGGGAAGCACTCGTAGCCAGAGCTAGCATATAAGGAATTCGTTCCTCGGGAACTCACAGGAAATGATCAGAAGGTGTAGGCTCGAGAATAAATAAGGATTATATGGAAGGGGAAAGGAGAACCTCAATGGTGGGTTCAAGAGGGTAGGGTGGTGTGCGTTCAGTCTCACAATCAATGAAGATGTCAACACAATTGTCAACTTGGGGCCCGGACCACGGGGTGGTCTCAACTTCAAGATTCTTAGGAGGATATGGTTGGTCACACTCAAAATCAGTGGCATAAGATGACACATATCATCCCACACGGGTGCAAAAATGGGTTGACTTGAGGTGAAATCCGACTTGTCCGCACACTCAAGTATAGTAATCCTGTGTTCAGGCTGTTGAAGGGATTCATTTTGAGATTGAAGAGTGAGCGCAAACTTTTGCAAGAGGCTCTCTAGAGAGAATGTGCAAGGTGGTGGGGAGATTCCAGTGGGTGGCGGTGGTGGTTGAGGTGGACACAACTTCATAGAAATACTAGGATGTGGAGAATACTCATATGAAGTGCGTGTAATGGGGTCAAGTTCTTTAAACATGTGAGAAGCATCTCTGTGAGAGACAAAAGGTTGATCAACAAGAGGAGCATAGTGAGGGGACTGATAGGTATGAGGTGCACGAGGTTGAGATGACGACTGTTGGAAACCATAAGGATCCAAAACATGGCATTAGGATTCATATTGCATGGAAGGGTGATCAGGCTCCCATGAATAGCTGGGGTACTCATACCCCTCAACATTATATATGTCGTGATAATACGTCGAGAGAGGTTCCAAAACAATGTCATAGGGATACACATGTTCCATGGATGGTGATATGCCCAAAGTGCACCCTTTTACTCAGAATGACTTACCTCGGCCAGTCTCACAGTCGAGTTGACAAGAAGCCTATGACAACCATCAACGGTCATTTTTTATATGGTCGGACCCTCTTACACCAATATTGGCTGACCATCAGTCGAGGTCAGTAGAGTCTCATGGGCTCAAGTAACTGCCAACATCATCATCTGTCTCAGCCGACATTACAGCTACCTTATACCTAACCTCAGCCAACCCTCTGGCCGAGGTCATCATGGTTATTGATAAGATAAATAACACCATCGGACTTCACTAAACTCATACTCATTCAGACCGAGGTTACATCAGTATAGGACACAGGGCCGAGCATTTACAAGCACATGTAAGGCTTAAAACACGTGAATAAATTAGTTATAACCGAATTATTCTCCTCACGTGAGGGAATATTGAGGTCATCATTACCTACATAAGATCAATCAGGTATCATTCTCATACTGGTTCGATCCTCATGCACATGCTCATTGCATGCCTGGTGGTACATTACACCCCCAAACTCTATATATAGAGGTCATCCTCAACTTTTTAATGGGATCCATAATTGTAACCATAGCTAAAACTCTACTGGTTTACACAGGATAGAGAGAGCTTGAGAGATTGTATCTATGGACATTAGTTCCTTCATCTAGGGATATTACTCACACACTCACAGTGGACGTAGGCCAAATTGGCTGAACCACTTATATGCTAGTGTTCATCCTCTTCTCCTCATCTCATTCTACTATATATTCACTATTGTGCTGCCATTGTTATTACTAGTTTGAGCTTGACAACACCTTACCTGGTGGTGCTATTAACATCATCATCATTTTGGCGTGGTCTGTGGGAAGGAGAAGATTCATCTCTTTCTCTTTTGCTGCTTAACCTCACCAGAGACTCTGGTGGTGAACCAGGCCTCACCCTTCACGTGAAGCTGTTTCACCATTAAAAGAGGTCCCTTAAGGTTTCCAAGCTCTATAATCTTCTCATCAAAAGATCAAGCATATGGCACCGGAGTTACCACCACAACCTCCACCATCTGGTGTTAGAATACCCAGTTCCATCCAGGCACCACCCCAGTTCAAGATGGCTGAGGTAGCAACAAACTTGAAGTCTTTAGTTACAACGCAACAAGTGATATCGGAGCAATTTTCCCAGCTAAGCCAAAATATAATGAGACCACCTGGTGTCTCACCGGAGATGATTACTCCGGAAGCTGCTCAGCCACAGCATAAGGCCAAGGGACCACCCCAGGCACCACGAAAGGTCCAGCCTACTCCTCAATGGAGGATGAATGTTACTGACCCTAAGTGTTTATGCTTGGGGAGGTAAGGAAACCCTTGCCCCGAGGATAGGTTTGATGACACTGAGGCAGAGGAGGCCCCGGAGAACTGTTGGGAGCCGTATAAGGTTTCAAACAACACTGTACATCCTATACAATAGGGACGAGGTCAGTGTGAATGTCGAGACGGTGATGCACAACAAAGAGGGTCTGCTTTTAATTGCTTAAGTAGAGGGTCGGCCTTTGAAAGGCTCAGCCCAGTTAATGATCTGAGGCAGAGGCTATCCAGGTCAAGAAGCATAGCTAGCTCATAAAGGGAAGATGGTGATCATCGGCCTCATCATGGCCGACCCCCATATGGATGAGACTGTGGTCAGGGGGAGGTCAATAGTCGACGTTGCACAGTAGTTGGGGAACCCTCAGTTCACCCTTTAGAAGTGGCTGGGGACAACCTCAGCCAGGCCGATGTTGCCAAACCATGGAATGAATCTATTCAAAGGTTAAAAGAGAATATAGGGAACCTCATAAAAAGCCGAGACCCGTTACATAGGGGATTTTCAGAGGGCTCACCGTTTGTGGCAAGGATTGTCAACTTCCTGACCCCTGCCAAATTCAAACCTTTGGTGGTGTCTCCCAAGTACGATGGTAGTACTAACCTAGTCCATCATATTAAAATGTATCGATCTGTAGAAGATATCTATTCAATCAGTGATGAGATGAGGTGCCGAGGTTTCACAAGCACTTTGACTATGGCTGCACATATCTGGTTCACTTCTCTTCCTAAAAATTCAGTTTAAAATTTCAAAGGTTTGGTCGAGCGATTTATTCATAACTTCTTCTTTGGGGTAAGACCCCAGAAGAAGATGACTCACTTGATTTATATAAAGCAAGGGAAGACTGAAAGCCTCAGAGACTAGATCGCGAGGTTCAACAAGGAAAAATTGGAGGTAGATGATTATGAAGAGAGCATAGCCATGACAGCCCTTATTGAAGGACTTCAGAAGGGAAAGCTACTTTGGAAGTTTGCTTAAGACCATCCAAAATCTATGGACGAGCTATTAACAATAGCTGGAAAGGTCATGAATGAAACAAAAGCTATGGTTGTAAAGTATGAGGATAAGAATGGAAGTAGCAGTGGGAAATTTTAGAGGAAAAAGGATGGAAAGAAGAGGACTGTAGACGATAATTTTGCACACTATACTCCTTTAACTGTGAGCTACGAACACATACTTAATGAAATAAATAATGATAGATCCTTGAGATGTCCGAAGAAGATGAAGGCCCCCCTCCACATAAGAGATACAAGAATCTATGGTGCAAGTTCCATCAGGATCACGACCATCTGACTAACAAGTGCTTCGCCCTGAAGGATGAGATTGAGAAGATGTTGAAGTCGAGAAAGATCAAAAAGTATGTGGATGGTAGAGCTTCTAAGGGTGAAGAGAGACCCCAAAAGGAAAAGAAATGATAAATATCGGGAAGATATCCCTTCCAGACGAGATGATGACTCAGATAATGATGACGACGACCTTGACCTCCCACAAAAAGATGATAATGCTCCAGTAAAGAGGGTTGGTATGATCTCTTTCGGTGTGAACACTACTTGTGGGGATATAGCAGGAGGTGGCTCAGAGGTAGTTGATCGAAAGGCTCATGTGGCAGAGGCTAAGGTAGTGACTAAAGCCGAGGTTATGAACTTGGCCTCTGTAGAGGTTAAACACGAGAAGAGAAATAAGGTAAATATGAACACCCTCATAGTTGGCTTTTCATGACTTGAATTTAAAGGTATCTTAGCTCCTCACGATGACCTTCTAGTAATCACCACAAGGGTGCATGGGTGTGAAGTTTAGAGGATCCTCATTGATGGGGGTAGTTCAACAGATTTTATGTTTTGCCCCTGTTTTAAAAGCCTAAGCCTCAGCAGAGCTAGGCTTGTCCCTTATCATTATCCCTTGATTGGCTTCAGCGGTGAAAAGGTTCATCCATTGGGCATGTATGAGATGGATGTTAGAATGGGAGATGAATGGACTAAGAGGTTGACTAGAAAAATCAATTTCTTTGTAATGGATTAAAACATCTTCTCAACTTACAACCTTATCATAGGACGAGTAGCCCTAAAGGAAATTAAGGTCGTGCCTTTAATGATCCACCAAATGCTAAAATTCCCGACTCCCTATGGAGTTGGGGAAGTGCAAGGTGACCAAACATCGACATGTGAATGCTACTTCAACTTTACGAAAGAGAGAGAGGTTCATAAGAGGGCAATAACCACGTACAACATCGACACACTTGATCCTAGAGATGAAACAAAGCTCAAAAAGGGAGAGGCCATGGAGGAGGTAGAATTCATCGTACTCAATAAGGAAGAGCCAAAAAAACATAAAAATAGGCAAAGCCCTAAGACCTGATATCAAGGAGTAACTGGTAAAAATGTTAAGGAAGAGACAGAGTACCTTTGCAAGGAGCCATGCAGACATGCCAGGTATTGATCCTGAGAATATGTGCCATAAACTCAATGTTGTAGAAGATGCCAAGAACATCAAATAGAGAAGAATAGTGTACTCAAGGGATAAGTATGATGTCATCAGACAAAAGGTTAGAAAGCTTAAAGATTTCATCAAAGAGGTCATATACCCTTAGTGGTTATCTAATGCTATCATTGTGCTAAAATCTAATAGGAATTAGAGGATGTGCATAGATTTCACTGATTTAAACAAGTCTTGCCCAAAAGATAGTTTCCCCTACCTCGTATTGATCAGATGGTGGATGCCACAGCAGGACATGAGCTCATGAGCTTCATGGATTCATATTCCAGGTATAATTAGATATTCATGAACCCGAAAGACAACATTCATCACAGATAAGGGGACCTATTGCTACAAGGCCATGCCCTTTGGACTGAAGAATGCAGGGGATACTTATCAATGTCTCGTAAATAAGATGTTCAAGGATAAAATAGGCAAGTCCATGGAAGTATATGTGGATGACATGCTGATGAAGAGCCTGAAGGCCGGCCACATGAGTGTCTGGCCTTGAAAGAACTTTTGACTACATGAATGAATATAGAATGAAGCTTACGATGACCAAATGTGTCTTTGGGGTAGGAGTAGGAAATTTTTTGGGCTTCATGGTCAATCAAAGGGGAATAGAGGCTAACCCTAAGAAAATTAAGACTTTACTGGAAATAAAGACACCCAAAACTATCAAAGACGTTCAAAGGTTAACTAAAAGAGTTGCTGTACTTAACAAGTTCGTCTCATGAGCTACAGACAACTGTATTCCTTTTTTCAAAGTGCTTAGAAAGGCCTTCGAATGGAATGAGGAATGCGATAAATATTTTAAGGAGCTTAAGTCCTACCGTGGATCTCCCCTGCTCCTATCTCGTCTAATTTTGGGTGAGAAGCTATACGTATATCTAGCCATCTTAGAGTCGTCCATTAGTGCTGCAATAGTAAGATAAGATGATGGATGTAATACCCCGTACTTTTATAGATATTTATTTATGGGATTAATTAAATTAAAAGTGAATTAATTGAGAATTAATCCGGATAAAATACTAACGATATGTGAGTTGGTATTTGATTATAATGTGTATATATGGCAATATATGAATATTAAAAATATTGAAATTGGCGCGAGGCTGAAATATGGAAATTTGGAAAAATTTAGTTGGGAAGCACGTGACAGTCGCGTCAGGAATGTAATTATTTGAATTAAAAAGTGAATTTTATTTTTAGCAACCATATGGTCATTTTGAGTGCGCCAACGAGTCCGAAAGGGTCAAAATAGTCAGAAAACACTAGCCGGGGGTTTAGTTTGGGTCCCGGGGCATTTTTAGGCCATACCGGCAACTCAAAAGGGAAATTTGGTAATTTCAGAATTTTGGGAATTAAAACCCACGAAAATTAGAAGTTAAAATCTGATTTAGTCTTTACCCACTAAACCCACTAACAACACTGAATGACTTAATGGGCTACGGGAGTTATTGGAAGAAATTTTAAGAGGTTCCTAAGGCAACCTCTAAACCACCATTGTCATCTTGGAGAAGAACTTGTAGAGAGAGAAAGAGAGAGGAGAATTCTGCAGAGAGAGAGAAAGAAATTCAACCTTCTTCAACCAACAACAAAAATCTGAAGAACATAAGGCAAGTGATTTAGTTACAATTGATTCAATGAATGTGTCCTTCCATGTTTAGTGTAATTATCGAATTTTGTCTTGAAAGATTGATATAGACCCATGAATTTGAGGATTAAAACAATAAACCATGTTAGGAATTGCATGTAGACATATTCTGGACGAATTATGAATCCAAAACATAATACTTGATGATCTGAAAATGGATTAAAGAAGAGAATTACTGTTGTTCTTGAAAGAAATAGAAAACTAGGGTTCTTGAGGATGTTTTGATCCAAATAAGGCCTTTGGGTGATGATTAATTAGTTTTAGAACGTTAACAATGTTGTAGGATGATTATTTGATGATATTATAACGTTAGAATGAAGTTTCATGCATTGTAATGAATTTTTGGGACGATTTGAGGACTGCAAAACGAAGCAGTCCGTAGCCTATCTGGTACAATCGATCGATCGACATTCATGAGTCGATCGATCGACCACCATCGATCGATCGATGTTCAAGGTCGATCGATCGACCTTCCCAGAATGAGTAAAATTTTCTCTAGTTAAATTTTAATGATGTTAACCCTTAGAAAATTATTATTGGAGACTTTATGAATATCCTTAGACTTAAGGAAGACCAATAGGTATGGTTATAAAATTTGGACCTTAATTAGAATTCAATTTGAGGAATTATTCTAAAATCTAATGAAATTCGATGAGTGAGATAATATTAGGGTTAAAAGAGTAAATTTGAATAATTTGATGAAATGAGGTTTGGGGCAGAAGTAAGGACCTTAAGAATAATGATGTTATATGTGGGAATAATAGGAAACTTAATAATCCCTTTGAGATAGGTTTTAAGTACAAGAAACTATGACGTGAGATGTGTCGACAATCTACATTATATATTATCGGAAGACTTAAAATGTATAAAATTGGAATAATGGTATAAGGATGTAGAATATACCTTTACTAATATTGAGACATCTAAGATGTGTGAATGCTTAGTATATAACTTATGTGTATGACATACCTACCATACTTGCTATCACGGGAGGTTTGCATTCGTTTAGGACCATCTAATCTTTGTGTGCCTACGGGGAGATATAGATTTGTACCTCGAGGACAAAGGTCAGAGAAGGACTTATTGAGATGTTAATAAGTCTGCTGATCATGGGAGCGTAGGTATATGCGTGACCCATGTGATGTGATTGTGTTCGCCTCCACTGTTTGTGATTTGCTATTATCTGAGAACGATTCCTGAGAGATTCGGAATTCGTGATCCTTATGTACGTGATGTACCGGGATGAATAGCAGAGTATGTGTGCACCGCAGCTTAGTCTCGGGGTGCTAGTATTGTATATTTATGTTGAGAATAATATACGGTTAATTGAAAAGAATTGTCATGTTTAATTGTGAGTATGATTATTGTAACGTTATGAAAAGATAAAAAGGGGATATATACCAGTAAATGGTTTTGTTAATAATTGGGAATCCGAGAATTAAAGTAGAACTCTCTATTTAATTGTTAAGGTTGGAATTAAAGCGTGAACCGAGTAGATATGTTAGAAACTCTTTTGAACTAGATAGATATGAGAAACGCTTGAATGGGTACGGGAACGTTAGGAGTGCACAGTTAGACGAGATGTGAGTATTTCATGTGAGAGCACGTCCTAACATGTATTTTGCATTCATTGTTTTAATGTTATTAAAGAACTTGCTATTTTTAAAATACTCTCCACTTTTAGGCTCTGACCCGTTTGCTTTCAAATCTATCTTTTTGTAAAAACCTTTTTAGGTGCCCAGCCACAAGGACACCATGCATAGGAATTCTATTCAGGTGACGAGCTGTAGCTGTTGTGGAAGTTACAGGACCTTGACAGTAGATGCCTCCTTCCTAGTCTTGACTCCATATTCAGTTTCCTCATTTATAGGGCATGTTGCATATGTCCTTTTGAGACATTTTATATTTCAGTTATTCAAACTTTGGTTTGTAATTGATTCAGGATGCAGACTTGTTTATTCATTTCATTATTGGGATTGTTGTGAGGAGTATTTCCTCCAGACTCATTATTATATTGGTTGGTTATTCTATTGTGACTTTACTGTGATTGGTTATGTCAACCTTTATATTTATTATTGCATGTTAATCAGATTTAATTTAAAATTTGACATCTCCCTTTTCACATACTAGGTGGTTAGTAATTATTAAAATGTTTCGACAGTGATGCTATTAACTGAACCAAATTGGCATTTTGTATTAATTTAATAAAGGAGTAGCTACCCGGTATTTAATTAGCCGGAGTGTCACAGGTGGTATCAGAGCATCAGGTTCTAGTGTCCTTTAGGATCTGTACCGCTTATTATGTTTCCGCTGAGCTTTCTTTGATGTAGAGCCCTATATTTTAGGACTGTTGTATTCTTTTATGTATGCTTCGCTCTTCAGCTATTTTGAGTTTATAACTGCGAAACTTATAGACTTTACTCTTAATTCAGATGGCTCCACGACGTGCACCACGGGTTCCTAGGAATGCACAGCCAGAGCCCCAGCCAGCACCAGTACAGGGCACCATGAATGCCGCTGAGGTTGCAGCCATTGTAGCCCAAGCGGTAAATGCCGCTCTCGCCGTTGTACAGCAGGCACCACCCCAGGCTCCAGTAGCCGCGCCAGTTCAGGCACATGCATTCCCGTCTGCTTGGGAACGCGTATGTGATGCTTTTCAGAAAGCACACCCACCGGAGTTCGCAGGTAGCTCCGATGTTGTGGTTTCAAGTCAGTGGAGGAAAGACATTCAGAGGCACTTGAGGATGTATGAGTGCACCGATGTTCAGAAGAAGGTACTAGCTACTTTCAAACTAGTGGGATCTGCACTGTAGTGGTGGGAGTCTATTACCACCGGGGAGGAGAGAGATACTCTCACGATACATGAGTTTTGGGTGTGGTTCGACTGCAAATATTTTCCGTCAGCAGTTCACACGGAAATGAGGAGGAAGCTAATGAATCTCAGGCAGGAGGGTAAGACTGTGGCCGAGTATGAGGCCGAATTCACAAATCTACTGAATATTGTTCCGGATGAGACACCGACAGAAGAGAAGAAGATCCAGAAGTTCACCAATGGATTGACATGGAGGATCCGTCAGCATTTGTTAGGGAACATTTCTTTGGCCACTTATTCTGACGTGGTTAACGCTGCACTGTTACACTGCCAGGATCACCGCTTTCACATGGCTGAGTGTAAGAGATTAGGAGAGTCTAGCCATCAGGGCAGGACTGGAGGAAATGGTGCCAGTGGGGCACAATCTACTCAGGGGCAGAGGCAGGGTGACCAGGGTTCCCAGCAGGGGGTTCGTAAGAGGTTCATATCGGGGAATTTCAGGCACGGACAGGGAGGTTTTAGGCAGGGCCATCAGGGTCCGAACGGCCATCAGGGCCAGCAGGGGCAGAATGGTCAACAACAGTTTCAGCAGGGCCAGCATGGCCAGGGCAAGAATGGAAACGGCCACCAGGGCCGAGGGCAGCAGGGACAGAGAGGGGGGAACTTCCCGGGGAAGTGTTATGTTTGTGGCAAGACTGGCCATAAACGCCAAGATTGTTCGGATAGGGGTAGGGCCCCGCAGCAGCAGCAGCAGGGTGCTCGACAGGAGCCGCAGAGGCCTATGTTTCCCGCCGCCCTCCCAGCACCGCCACAAATGGCAGCATTACCACCCATTCCAGCGGTCCCAGTTCAGCAGGGACAACTTCAGTATGGGCGAGTGTATCAGCTCCAGCATGCCGCAGCCCCGCAGGATCCACCAACCATTGAGGGTATGTTCTCTATTCAGGGGACATATTTTATTTGACACGGGGGCCACACACTGTTTTATTGCTATGAGATTTGCACGCACCATTGGGTTGTTAGACACCACCGAGAGTACGGTTACTTGTGTAGATTCGCCGTTGAGTAGGGGTTCCGTGATTTCCCTTGTATGTAGAGGCGTGGGTATAGAGATCGGGAGGTTTACTCTACCCGCGGATATGTTAGTGTTAGAGATGATCGAGTATGATGCCATTATTGGTATGGATTGGCTAGTTGCGTACCGAGCCATAATTGACTGTTTTAGTAGGAGTATTATCTTTGCCATTCCTGGGCAAGAGATGTTTTTAGTGGTGATGCCTCGTCCTGAGGGAGGATCGTCCACTCATTTGTACTATATAGAAGAGGAGACCTCTAAAGAAGTGGTGATACCACTTGATTCGATTCCGGTTGCTCGAGAGTTTGCCGATGTATTTCAGGATATACCTGGATTACCTTCGAGTAGAGAGATAGATTTTGTGATCGATTTGATGCCGGGCACTCGGCCTATTGCCCGCGCACCTTACCGTATGGCTCCAGCTGAAATGAGAGAGTTACGAGATCAGATTGAGCAGTTGTTGGGTCAGGGGTTTATACGGAGGAGTACTTCACCGTGGGGTGCCCCTGTGTTGTTCGTGAAGAAGATGGATGGATCATTGAGGTTGTGTGTAGATTACCGAGAGTTGAATAAGGTCACGATACAGAATAAGTATCCGTTGCCCCGAATCGATGACTTATTCGACCAGCTGAGAGGAGCTTCTTTCTTCTCAAAGATTGATTTGCGATCAGGATACCATCAGTTGCATATCAGGGAAGAGGACGTCTCGAAGACTGCTTTCTTAACGAGATATGGTTCCTACGAGTTTTGGTTTATGCCTTTTGGCTTGACCAATGCTCCAGCCGTGTTTATGGACTTGATGAATAGGGTGTTCAGAGAGTTCCTAGATCAGTTCATTATTGTCTTCATTGATGATATTCTGGTTTACTCCCAGACAGAAGAGGAGCACGCCGAGCATTTGAGGCACGTTTTGCAGACGCTACGCTAGAACGAGCTGTATGCAAAGTATGAGAAGTGCGGGTTTTGGCTGAAGGAGGTTCAGTTTTTGGGGCATATTATTTCCGACCGAGGGATATCTGTTGATCCGGGGAAGGTATCCGTGGTGAGAGAGTGGGGAAATCCCATGACACCGACTGAGATCCGTAGTTTCTTGGTCCTAGCAGGATACTACAGGAGGTTTATTCGGGAATTCTCAAAGATAGCGGGTCCTTTGACACATCTGACTCGTAAGGGTGTACCGTTCATTTGGAGTGATGCCTGTCAGTTGGCATTCGATGAGTTGAAAGACAAGTTGACTTCAGCACCTGTGTTAGCATTACCGAGATCGGGAGTTGAGTATCTAGTTTACACCGATGCGTCCTTACAAGGACTTGGAGGTGTATTGCAGCAGGAGAGTCAGGCCATAGCTTATGCTTCCCGTAAGCTTAAGCCTCACGAGAAGAATTACCCCACCCATGACTTGGAGTTAGCGGCAGTGGTATTTGCCCTTTGGATTTGGAGACATTATCTTTTGGGGGAAAAGTTTTGATTGTTCACGGACCACAAGTCCCTACAGTACCTATTCACGCAGAAGGAGTTGAATATGCGGCAACGGAGGTGGCTTGAGTTTGTCAAGGACTATCAGTTTGATATCCAATATCACCCGGGGAAGGCTAACGTGGTAGCAGACGCGTTGAGCCGTAGACCAGTAGATGAGGTGGCAGGGGTGTGGAAGGCAGAGTGGAAGGAATTGGGACACCAGGATGCAGTTGTCCGATCGTTCATGTCTGTGATGACTGTTACACCGCAGATTGTCACGAAGGTGGTACAGGCACAGGCACAGGCAAATGACTCGTTCTGTCAGGAACAAATAGTTCGATTACTAGCAGAGGGAGCCGAGTCCTATACCGTTAGCTCAGACGGGGGATTACGCTTCAATGGGAGACTGGTAGTTCCAGAAGGGGAGGAATTATGACACGAAGTGATGGCAGAGTCGCACGGCTCACGGTTCGCTGTACATCCCGGTGGGGACAAAATGTACCAAGACATGAGACGTCAGTATTGGTGGAGCGGGATGAAGAGAGATATTGTCGTGTTTGTTTCTAAATGCGCCACTTGTCAGCTGGTAAAAGTGGACCATCAGAGACCGATAGGACTTCTACAACCATTAGAGGTCCCGATGTGGATGTGGGAGAGCATCTCCATGGACTTTATCACGGGGTTAACTACGTCACAGAGGGGTCACGACTCCATTTGGGTAATCGTGGACAGGTTGACCAAAGTCGCTCATTTTCTACCCGTAAGGATGGACTACACTACGGGACAGTATGCCCAGCTTTTTATTTTAGAGATAGTAAGACTTCACGGTGTGCCCCTAAATATCGTGTCTGACAGAGACAAGATATTTGTTTCACGGTTTTGGGAGAGTTTTCAGGAGGCCATGGGCACGGAATTGCGGTTGAGTACGGAATATCACCCATAGACCGATGGGAAAACCGAGCATACAAACCAAATATTAGAGGACATGTTGCGTATGTGCATCAATGATTTTGGGGGTGGATAGGAGCAGTACCTTCCACTGGTTGAGTTTGCTTACAACAACTCCTACCAGTTCACCATTGGCATGGCTCCATTTGAGGGGTTGTACGGTAGACCTTGTCGTTCCCCAGCATGTTGGTTGGAGGTGGGGGACAACAAACTAATTGGGCCGGAAGTGATTCAGGATACTTCGGCGAGGATAGAATTGATACGGAGTCGCATTCGGGTAGCTCAGGATCGGCAGAAGAGCTATGCTTATGCGAAGAGGTTCTTCAGGGAGTTCCAAGTGGGGGACCAAATTTTACTCAGAGTATCTCCTATGAAGGGGATTATGCGATCTGGGAAGAAAGGGAAGTTGGCACCGAGATATGTGGGGCCATTTCCTATCATCGAGTGGATTGGGTCTGTTGCATATAGACTTGGGTTACCGGAGCATTTGCACAGGATTCATGATGTGTTTCATATTTCCTCGCTAAGGAAATATCTTAGAGACGATTTGTCTCATACTCACATTGCTTTGGAAGACATTGATCTCTAGCTTGATAGCTCCTACGAGGAGGGGCCGATTGCTATTTTGGACCGAAGTGAGAGAAAACTGCGGTCAAAGATAGTCCCGTTAGTACGTGTGCAGTGGCGGAATCATAATGCCGAGGAGTCCACATGGGAGCGCGAGGATGAGATGCGCGAACGTTATCCAGAGTTGTTTTTACCAGGTACTTTCTAATTCCGAATTTCGGGACGAAATTCTGTTATTAGGGGGAAGTATGTAATACCCCGTACTTTTATAGATTTTTATTTATGGGATTAATTAAATTAAAAGTGAATTAATTGAGAATTAATCCGGATAAAATACTAACGAGATGTGAGTTGGTATTTGATTATAATGTGTATATATGGAAATATATGAATATTAAAAATATTGAAATTGGCGCGAGGCTGAAATACAACAATTTGAAAAAATTTAGTTGGAACGCACGTGATAGTCGCGTCAGGAATGTAATTATTTGAATTAAAAAGTGAATTTTATTTTTATCAACTGTATGGTCATTTTGAGTGCGCCAATGAGTCCGGAAGGGTCGAAATAGTCAGAAAACACTAGCCGGGGGTTTAGTTTGGGTCCCGGGGCATTTTTAGGCCATACCGGCAACCCAAAAGGGTAGTTTGGTAATTTCGAAATTTTGGGAATTAAAACCCACGAAAATTAGAAGTTAAAATCTGATTTAGTCTTTACCCACTAAACCCACTAACAACACTGAATGACTTAATGGGCTACGGGAGTTATTGGAAGAAATTTTAAGAGGTTCCTAAGGCAACCTCTAAACCACCATTGTCATCTTGGAGAAGAACTTGTAGAGAGAGAAAGAGAGAGGAGAATTCTGCAGAGAGAGAGAAAGAAATTCAACCTTCTTCAACCAACAACAAAAATCTGAAGAACATAAGGCAAGTGATTTAGTTACAATTGATTCAATGAATGTGTTCTTCCATGTCTAGTGTAATTATCGAATTTTGTCTTGGAAGATTGATATAGACCCATGAATTTGAGGATTAAAACTATAAACCATGTTAGGAATTGCATGTAGACATATTCTGGACGAATTATGAATCCAAAACATAATACTTGATGATCTAAAAACGGATTAAAGAAGAGAATTACTATTGTTCTTGAAAGAAATAGAAAACTAGGGTTCTTGAGGATGTTTTGATTCAAATAAGGCCTTTGGGTGATGATTAATTAGTTTTAGAACGTTAACAATGTTGTAGGATGATTATTTGATGATATTATAACGTTAGAATGAAGTTTCATGCATTGTAATGAATTTTTGGGATGATTTGAGGACTACAAAACGAAGCAGTCCGTAGCCTATCTGGTGCAATCGATCGATCGACATTCATGATTCGATCGATCGACCACCATCGATCGATCGATGTTCAAGGTCGATCGATCGACCTTCCCAGAATGAGTAAAATTTTCCCTAGTTAAATTTTAATAATGTTAACCCTTAGAAAATTATTATTGGAGACTTTATGAATATCCTTAGACTTAAGGAAGACCAATAGGTATGGTTATAAAATTTGGACCTTAATTAGAATTCAATTTGAGGAATTATTCTAAAATCTAATGAAATTCGATGAGTGAGATAATATTAGGGTTAAAAGAGTAAATTTGAATAATTTGATGAAATGAGGTTTGGGGCAGAAGTAAGGACCTTAAGAATAATGATGTTATATGTGGGAATAATAGGAAACTTAATAATCCCTTTGAGATAGGTTTTAAGTACAAGAAACTATGACGCGAGATGTGTCGACAGTCTACATTATATATTATCGGAAGACTAAAAATGTATAAAATTGGAATAATGGTATAAGGATGTAGAATATACCTTTATTAATATTGAGACATCTAAGATGTGTGAATGCTTAGTATATAACTTATGTGTATGACATACCTACCATACTTGCTATCACGGGAGGTTTGCGTTCGTTTAGGACCATCTAATCTTTGTGTGCCTACGGGGGGATATAGATTTGTACCTCGAGGACATAGGTCAGAGAAGGACTTATTGAGATGTTAATAAGTCTGCTGATCATGGGAGCGTAGGTATGTGCATGACCCATGTGATGTGACTGTGTTTGCCTCCATTGTTTGTGATTTGCTATTATCTGAGAACGATTCCTGAGAGATTTGGAATTCGTGATCCTTATGTACGTGATGTACCGGGATGGATAGCAGAGTATGTGTGCACCACAGCTTAGTCTCGGGGTGCTAGTATTGTATATTTATGTTGAGAATAATATACGGTTAATTGAAAAGAATTGTCATGTTTAATTGTGAGTATGATTATTGTAACGTTATGAAAAGATAAAAAGGGGATATATACCAGTAAATGGTTTTGTTAATAATTGGGAATCCGAGAATTAAAGTAGAACTCTCTATTTAATTGTTAAGGTTGGAATTAAAGCGTGAACCGAGTATATATGTTAGAAACTCTTTTGAACTAGATAGATATGAGAAACACTTGAATGGGTACGGGAACGTTAGGAGTGCACAGTTAGACGAGAGGTGAGTATTTCATGTGAGAGCACGTACTAACATTTATTTTGCATTCATTGTTTAATGTTATTAAAGCAGTTGCTGTTTTTAAAATACTCTCCACTTTCGGGCTCTGACCCGTTTGCTTTCAAATCTATCTTTTTGTAAAAACCTTTTTAGGTGCCCAGCCACAAGGACACCATGCATAGGAATTCTATTCAGGTGACGAGCTGTAGCTGTTGTGGAAGTTACAGGGCCTTGACAGTAGACGCCTCCTTCCTAGTCCTGACTCCATATTCAGTTTCATCATTTATAGGGCATGTTGCCCATTTTATATTTCAGTTATTCAGACTTTGGTTTGTAATTGCTTCAGGATGCAGATTTGTTTATTCATTTCATTATTGGGATTGTTGTGAGGAGTATTTCCTCCAGACTCATTATTATATTGGTTGGTTATTCTATTGTGACTTACTGTGATTGGTTATGTCAACCTTTATATTTATTATTGCATGTTAATCAGATTTAATTTAAAATTTGACATCTCACTTTTCATATACTAGGTGGTTAGTAATTATTAAAATGTTTTCGACAGTGATGCTATTAACTGAACCAACTTGGCATTTTGTATTAATTTAATAAAGGAGTAGCTACCCGGTATTTAATTAGTTGGGGTGTCACAATGGAGTGCAGAGGCTAGTGTACTTCAATAGGAAAGCTCTTCAAGGGTCTAAACAGAATTACCCTCGGATTGAAAAATTAGCCTATGCTTTGTTACATGCTTCTAGGAAAATGAAGCCATACTTCTAAGCCCACTCTATGGTCGTCCTCACTGATTCCCCACTCAAATAGGTCGTCTATAAGCCTGAGAAGTTAGGCATGCAAATGACTTGGGCCATTGAGTTAGGGGAATATGATATTGTTTATCAACCCAGGGTTTCCATCAAGGGGTAGGCACTCGTAAACTTTGTAGCTGAGTTTACCTGGAAAGAGGTCGAGGTTGAGATTAGTCAAAAGGATGTAGAGGAACCGAACAGAAATGTCTTCCAAGATTCGGATGAGGTTGAGTCAAGTAAAGACAGAAAAAGAATAGTTAAGAATGAGGAAGACTGATACCTCTTCAAGGAAGGGACCCTATCAGAGGGAAAATTCTCTTCAAATGTAACCATTTGGAACCTCTTCGTTGATGGGTCATCTTGTGAATGTGGAAGTGGAGCTGGGCTGATAGTGTCAGCACCAGATGGTTTCGAAATTGAGTATGCATTGAGGTTCAACTTCAAAGCTTACAACAATAAGTCAGAGTATGATGCATTGATAGAAGGTATCTCTTTAGCAAAGGCCCTTAGTGTCGACCAACTCCTAGTCCACAATGACTCAAGGTTGGTTGTCAACTAAATCCTGGGGGTGTATGAGGACAAAGATGAAAGGATGGACAAATATCTGAAAAGGGTGAGAATGGTGCTCAAAAGCTTCAAGGAAGTAAAGATGAAGAGGATACCTCAGCTAGACAACAATCGAGCTGATGCACTCGCGAGGTTGGCCTCAGAACAAGAATAGACGTAATGAGAACAATACGAGTTAAGATTCTGCTCAAGTCGATCATCGAATAGGAAGAGGTCGCTAGACCTTACCTAAATTTGAGTATGGGAGCCTCATAGATGGACCCTCTTATTAGATACATCAGAGAGGGAGAGCTTCCAGAGTCGAAGTTAGAAAGGCAAAAGCTGAGGTTCAGAGCTATAAAATTCTCAATTATAAGAGATGCCTTGTATAAAAGGGGGTTCCTACTCCCTCTCCTCAGATGGGTTCACCCTTAAGAGGTTACACACGTCTTGTATGATGTTCATGAGGGCTCTTGTTTAAGTCACATAGGAGGAAGGCCATTGGCTAAGAGGATAATCACTCAAGGGTACTAGTGGCAGACCTTGGCTAAAGATGCAACTGCGTATGTGAAGAAGTGTGATAAATGTCAGAGATTCTACACCATCCCTCATTAGCAACAACAACCACTTACTTCTTTCAGCTCCCCTTAGCCATTTGCAATATGGGGCATTGACTTGGTAAGACCCTTACCAAGAGCTGTAAGCAACTACCGGTTATTAATAGTGGCAATTAATTATTTTTCCAAATAGGTGGAGGCTGAGCCAATGATCACAATCATTGAGCAGAAGACCTTCCAGTTCATTTGTAAGAACATCATATGCAAATATGGTCTTCCTAACACCCTCATCTCAGACAATGGAACCCAATTTGAGAACATATCCTTTGAACAATACTTCGAAAGAGTAGGGATCAAGCAGTTCTTATCTTCTCTCGGTCGACTCAAGGTAAACGGTGAGACCGAGGTCACAAAATAAATAATCATTGATGGGATAAAAAAGAGGGTGGAAAAGGCCAAAGGAAGATGGATAGAGGAGGTATAAGCTGTGTTATGGGCCTACAGGATGACATCAAGGACGCCAATAGGAGAAACTCCATTTATGCTAGCCCATGGCTCAAAAGGTGTCATCCCAACCGGGGTAGGCCTTCCCACTCATAGGGTTCAGACCTATGACCCTCAAAGAAATGGGGAAGAGAGAGGACTTGATCTTGATTTGATTGAGGAGAGAAGAGAGGATGCAGAGATAAGACAGGAAACATACCAGCAGAGAACTGCGAAATTCTATAATCAAAGGGAGAAATCAAGGCCTATAGCTGTGGGGGATATAGTCCTAAAGAAGAAGTGGAAAAGGAAAAATTAATTCCACCCAAATTGACATTATCCTTATAGGGTAATTGATGAGGTTGTGCCTGGTATATACCGGCTAAAAAATTTTGAAGGAGAACCTTTCTCCAACCCTTGGAATGCCGATCATTTAAAGAAATATAACATATGATGTTGTCATTCTTATCTTTTGTAATACATGTATCGGTTTATACAGAGGATGTTAATGAAAAGATAACAATGTTATGCTGGTACTTTTTATCGTGTCATTAAACATCATTATTTGGTGAAAATTTGTGAGGTGAAACATCATAATATGGTGATCTCAAACCTTAAAACATCATTATTTAGTGAAAATTTATGAGGTGAAACATCATAATATGATGATTATTTGGTGAAAATTTAAGAGGTGAAACATCATAGTATGATGACCTCAGACCTTAAACATCATTATTTGGTGAAAATTTGTGAGGTGAAACTGTGGCCATCCCTCGATCCCCGCGGCGAGAGGGATGGATGAAGAGTGGGCATCTTTAACGTCAAGAGGATCTTGGTACCATGCATCCCTTTCGGGAGCACTTCGGACGGCGTCGGCGATGAGGTGAAAAATGTAGAGAGATGGAGTCGCTAGTCTATTTTACTCAAAACAGGCAAAAAAAAGGGAGCCATCCCGAAAGACGACATCTAAAGACATACTGATACATACGAAACCAAAAATGATTCGAGAAGGGTCCGGAGGCTAAGTTACGAAATGGAAAAGTGTTAGGCACCCATTCCACCCTTACGGTCTCTGATGGGTTATTATTATTTTCCTTTATTTCCCTGTGATATGTGTGTATGTGTATATGTAGCGGAGATAGTAATCATCAACTTGTATCATGGAAGAGACAAAGCGAGTCATCCATAGTAATGTTCCTAAAATTAATATTAGAAAAATAGTATTTACGCGATTATCCTAGTGTTGATCGTTATAACGGAACGATAACACATATGGAATAATACGCCACTAAGCACAAATATACGTATATGTAAATATATTTAATCTAAGAGAGTTAAGTTTAAAGAACGTAGAAAAATAGAAAATGAGAAAAAAAGTAGGAATAGGACTTGAGTCTCGAGTTTTACCCCGAGACGCCTACGTAGCCTATAGAGGCATCAAAGTCCACGTAGTTCGTATGAAAAATGAGGGGTGGGGTTTATCCCATAAATCCAATCGGGGACTTCTCTTATATGTGTGTGTGTGTAAAAAAGTGTTTTAGTTGTGAGAAAAGTGTGAGAAAAGTGCGAGAATTCCCGTTTAGGATTTATGAGCCAATCCTCTTTTTCTTATTTTTTGGGTTTTATTTATATGAAAATAAGAGATGTACAATAATACTAGATAAAAAGTATAGTAGGATATGTGAGATGAAAGAATAAAAGTGCTAAGTAATAAAATAAATTAATGCGAATTTAGGAGAATTTAAAGAGAGAGTTGAGAAAGTTTACCTTCTTGAAGATCTTGAGCTTGATCTTGGATGTTGGAGAGCAACCCTTGCACTTGGGTGATGATGGAGGGTACTTAATTCACCAAATTTGATGGAAAAGGCGATGAAAGGTGAAGGTTGGAAAGAGATTTGGATGTGGAAATCACGCTGACTTCGAGAGGGGTTTTCTCAGCTTGCTGAGAGTGATGGATCTCAGATCTTGGGTCCCTTGGAAAGAGGTTAGGCCATCATGTTATAGGCCTAGGGCATTGTCAATCGACATAGCCTTGGTCACGCCAATCGGTAGGTGTGTTTAGGCACACTACCGATAGGGAGGGTTTGGAACCTACCGTTTGGCCATCTCTTTCAGGTTCCTTCAGAAAATCGGTCGTAGAGGGAAAACCGTTGATCTAAATCATTTATAGGGCAAACCATTGGAAAGGTACTTCAGAGACCGTGGAAATTATTTTAAACTTCTCCCACGTCTGGGAGTTGACTTTAGGTCAAATGTGGTTCGAAAGCGTTCATCAGCCTTTTGGACGAGGTATTATCGGACATAAATAGATCATTCATTTGCATGGTAATTAAGAATCATGCACGGGGTGGACCATTGGAAAGGCTAGGAGATGTACTTTGACATTCCAAAGATCTTGACTGAGTTTGGGGAGTTGACTTTGGTCAACTGGGGCCTGGAGACGCTCGATGACCTTTCAGAGTAAAACGGATCATTCGTCTGTACCATTAGTTAGAATCACGCACAGGGTGGATCGTTGGAAAAGGGTTTCATCGAACTTTGAAGATTCATTTAGTCTCGATCGAGATGAAGAGTTAAATTTGGTCAAACAGAGCCTGGGAGCGTCCGATGACCTCCTGATTAAGTTTCGAGGGAAATGGGTCATTCGTCCGTACCGTATATCAGAATCGTGAATGGGATGGACCGTTGGAAAGGGGTTTCAGTGGCCTTTAAAGATTCGTTCAGTATCGATTGAGCTGAAGAGTTTGACTTTTGGTCTAATGGAGCCTGGGAGTGCTCGATGGCCTTTAGGTCAGTACCCGAGGTATGATGGGTCATTCATCCGTATCGTAAGTTAAAATTATGCACATGACGGATCGATAGAAATGGGTTTTAGTGCCCTTCAAAGATCATTGAGTCTCGATCGAGCTAAAGAGTTTAACTTTTGGTCAAATGGATCTTGGGATTGCCTGATGGCCTTTAGGTCAGTACTCGGGGTATGACTTAGGTTTATAGTGAGGAAGGGAGGTGCTAGGGACCTAAGGAGAGGTTAAGGGGGGATACAATGGGGTGTCTATAGAGCCCCTTGACGAGTGAGTTTGGAACAAATGATAGCCATTGAATAGACAACACATGATGCCTTCAATTCAGAGGGTTAAGGCTGATTCTGAGGACTTAGGGATGAGGATGACCGATTCTGTGGGTCAAAGCCAATTCTTAGGGCATAGGAATGAGGGTGACCGATTCTGCGAGTCAAAGCCAATTCTGAGGGCTCAGGGATAAGGGTGACCAATTCTATGGGCGAAAGAAAATTCCGAGGGATTAAGTTGTGATGACCAATTCTACGGGTCGAAGCCAATTCCACGGGGCTTAACTTGTGATGACGAATTCTATGGGTCAAAGAAAATTCTGAGGGATTAACTTGTGATGACCAATTCTATGGGTCGAAGCCAATTCTGCGGGCTTAAATTGTGATAACCAATTCTGCAGGTCGAAATTAATTTTGAGGGCTTAAGTTGAGATGACCAATTCTGTGAGTCGAAGCCAATTATAAGGGCTTAAATTGAGATGACCAAATCTGTGGGTTGAAGCCAATTATGAGGGCTTAAGTTAAGATAACCAATTCTGTGGGTCAAAGCCAATTCTGAGGGCTTAAGTTGAGGTGACCAATTTTGTGGGTCGAAGTCAATTTTGAGGGCTTAAGTTGAGATGACCAATTTTGCGGGTTGAAGCCAATTCTAAGTTTTTAAATTGTGATGACCAATTCTAAGGGTCAAAGCCAATTTTGAGGGCTTAAATTGAGATGACCAATGCTGCGGGTTGAAGCCAATTCTGAGGGCTTAAGTTGAGATGACCAATGCTGTGGATCAAAGCCAATTCTGAGGGCTTAAGTTGAGATGACCAATTGTGTAGGTCGAAGTTAATTCTGCGGGTCGAAGCCAATTCCGCGGGCTTAAGTTGTGATGATCTCAGGGAACTCTTTTCAGGGAAATTACTTCGTGATTTTGATTTGATCTGGGGAGCTGATTGGGGGGAAATCCTTGTATCTTTTGGAGATTATGTAATAGCTAATTTGATGTTGTAAATTCCACTGGGAAAGCGATTAGGTTGTCCATGGTTTAGATGCTTTTCTTAGGGAGACTTGAGATGTTAGGAGATGATCCTGAAGTTTGGGATGCTTTAAGGGGGTCCTCCGGGGATGTCGCTGGTAGGTGATTCACTTGGCTTTGGAGAGTTTTTGTGGGGAAATAGGGGTTTCGCTTGAGGGAATGCAAATTTTTCTTAGTGAAAATGTTCTAAATCCTCTCAGGGATTTTTAGGAATTTTCTGAGGATTTTTCAGCATTTTCTGGTTTTTTTGGGAATTTTTGTACGAGAATTTAAGGGAGGTGCTGGTCGTCATGGTGAGGAGGGTGCCATTCAGCAATGGAACGGACTTTGGACTGCCTCTAGAATGTAAAGAATCATTTTTTATCAGTAGGTTTGGGGCCAGTGCCGATAGGCATGACCCTTGGCATCTTATAAAAAAATGTGGGTTCCCCTCATTTTTCCATAGCTTCTTGCCTTCTCTCTCTCTGTGATTTTCTTTTGTGAATCATTCTAACATTCTGTAGTCTAAAAAATGTCCTCTTTTGTGAGCACTGCAGTACATCGGGAGTGGTTGGCTGTTGACGACTGGGTGAACGTGGAGTGGAGGGCCAGTGCGCCTCTTGCTTTGGGGAGGGAAAACTCTTTTGATGCATTCGATCCGGTTGTGAATGAGCAGACCTTGCTGCGGGAGTCATCGCATCATCGCTCTTCGACGATGGTGAACCCTGGTGGTTATGTAAGTAAAATAACCTTTGACATTCCCCCTTTTTTGTGATTTCCTTTTTTCTTGGATTTTGATAAGGTTTTTCTTTTGGCAGTCTGATGTTTCTTTGTTGACTCTGCGTGTCTGCGGGATGACGTGGCTTATGGATGTCTGGGATCATCTTCCACCTATGGTGCATAGGGTGGTATCATCAGTAGGCTTTGGGAGTCTGGCATCTGTGCTGGATGAGATGCCTCATTTCAGGGCGGTCTTATGTGCTCTGGGGGAGAGGTGGTGGGACACTACACACACCTTTCATTTTGTCTTCGAGGAGATGACTGTGACTCCCATAGATGTGCAGCAGTTGATGGGGATGGATTACGATGGAGAGTAGATAGAGGTGGATTGCTCTTTACGGGTGAGGTCGGAGGCGGTGCGGGCGGCGCTAGGTGATGTGGGGAGGATAGTGTCTAGGACTCCATCCATCGATCCTTGCTGAGGGATGTTTTTTTGGGCTGGGTGATTGATGTGGAAGACAGGCTACAGGTGAGACAAATGTCCCGATTGTTCATTTTTCTAGTGTTGGGGGTATTTTTGGTGGCGTCGAGCAGCGACGTTGTCCACTTAAGGTTTTTAACATACTTGAGGATGTTTTCAAACATCCCTCTCTATGATTGGGGGAGCCTGACTTTGGTGACCCTTTATTTTTCTCTAGATGCATTCAGTTGGTGCTGCTGGCAGTCTTTCACTGGAGCCACGTATCTTCTTGAGGTATTCTTTAATTTGTGCATTTTCCTTTCATACATTTGTATTTTCCTTAGGCATCTCTTTTTAATTATGAATTTTTTCCTTTGCCAAACGTGGTGCTATGAGGTGATTGGGTGTAATACCCAACTGATCTCTTTGAAGGAAGAGATTGTTGGGGATTTTTGCTGATTGTATCAGTGGCGCAAGGCCAATCAGCAGTCGAGGAGGTCTCTCTCTTTGGAGGAGGTGCGTCAGGTCTTGAATGGCCTGACTAGTGATAAGGTAAGACTTTTTTCTTTTTCAGTCCTGGACTTTGTGTGCGCTGATTTTGTGATGACTTATATCTGCTGGGGATTTTTCAGGTGACTTTTTACCCTTGGGGGACCACCGTTCAGGACATGGGGTTGATGGGAGTGAATGTGAAGATGAGGAGTTTACTGGTGCATGAGTTTGGCCACTCTTGGTATCTCTAGGAGAGGGTGGTCCGATAGATTGCTGAGGAGGAGGTGGTGGTGCCACCTGCGAGGCCTTCTATGTCTATGTGGCGGGAGAGGCTGTTGCCAGAGGATGCGAGTATCGTGGTGATGATTGGCGAGTCCTATCGGTTGTATACCGATACAACAGTACCGTATGATTATATGGACTTTGTGATGAGCTGGATAATGGCGCCCATCATATATAATGCACTGCCTTTCCCACCCGTGGGTTCGAGTAGGCCAGTGGGGTCCTCCCACAGTGGTGGCGGTTCGTCGACATCTATGGCGGTAATGACTTTGGAGGTTCCCTTTGTGCAGTTGCATATCCCTTCATACAACATCCGGCGGGCTTATGGAAGGATGGTGCCTATGTTGCATCGTTCTCATGCGATGGACCTGGAGGAGTTGGGCTTGACAGAGGAGGTTCTTCATCCTTTGGTATATCTTTCTTTCCTTTTCTCTTGTTTTCTTTTTTATTCCTTTTGATCTTTTCTGCTTGATACTGATTTTGCCTTTTCTTGCAGCAAGTTTGGGTGTCCACCACTTGGCTGAGGGACATTAGGGACTGGATATATTTGGTGAATGCCCATATTCGGGATGTGATTCCTGTTCCTTCTTGCTTGGTATCATCTGCCTCATTAGGGGAGGAGTATGGTTCGGGTCGCGGCTGTACGTCGTCTCACCGTAGGGGAAAGAGAGCGCGTCGAAGGGGTGGAAGCTCTTAGAAGAGAGAGGGGGAAGGGTAAGTGAGAGAGAGAGAGAGGGAGAGAATGTGGGTTTGGGCTGAGTCCCGTTGTTTTTGCTTTTTTATTTCCTGCAAGGTTGATGTAACATAGAGAAATATCTATGCAATGCAAAGAAGTTTTTTGATTATCTTCTGTTAATTGATAAATGAATGAATGCACATGCACTTTTTACTTTGATGCTGAGACCGTAAAATATCTTTGGAATTTTTGAAAGAAAGTTTTATTCACAACGAGGAATTATATAAAGGTGAAAAGGGGAATTTGAAATTTTGTTTGAGAATATCAATTTATTTTTATTGAGTTTTCTGATTTTGACAAAAGAGGAAAAAGGGAAGTTTCTAAAAACAAGGGGTTGTCGATCGGCAAGCACCTTGTCATGCCTATCAGCAGGTAAGTCTAATCCCATCAATCAAAGCTTCGATTGGTACCCTCTTCAGCCTTTGGTACCTTGTGGGGTAGGATTTCCTCCGATTTCTGCAGGGGTTTTGTCTTTTGTGAGGGTTTTCAAGTATCAAAAGGGGTAAGGGTGGAGTGTTTTCATCACACCTTCACATCCAAACTTTCTTATGGATCTCCTTGGTAGTGTTGAGTTTGCCAACTACCTCGAGACTTTGGAGGCGATGTGCTCCTACAACGTCGATTATGATGCTTTGAAAATGCGTCGAGTCTCTTTATGGCATAATCGGCCCATAGAATGGAACATGCTGATGGCGGCAGTATAATTTTGGTACCCCGAAGACCATGTATTACACTTTGGCTTAGAAGAAGTCTGTCCGACTTATGAGGAATTTTCTTCCATGTTGGGAGTAAATACTATTGTGGCGGCTGTTATGCCTAAATTTTCTCTATCTCCTCGGGAGTTGTTGGCTTGTCTTCTCCACGTCTCACCCTCGACGGGTAGATCCTTGGTTACTGGAGGAATGATTTCTCTTTTGACGGTGCTGCAATTCATGCATTTGCAGGAGGTTGGTGATGCTGGATATGACGGAGTCGTCATTCTGGTCTTGGTTTCAAAATTATTGCTGGTGACTGGGGAACTGCTGGTGGACCCACAACTTGCAGCTATTACTTCATGGATGTCCTACCGTCGCAATCCTGCGGCGGTGATACTAGTGGAGACTCTGAATGGCCTGGATGCTTGGCAAGAAGGTCGTTCTGACTTTTTGAGGGGCAGCCCTTTTAATACCCCGTATTTTTATGACTTTTAAATTTAGGGAGTTATTAAATTTAAATTGAGATATTAATTTAATACTAATTCAAAAATTATTTTAAATATTTACTAGCGTGATGAGAGTTAGTAATTATTGGAAATTTGTTGAATATTACTTAATGGGTGCATTTATATGTATATTCAAATTTATTAAAATAATCATGAGTATATAAGTTGATAATTGTGGAAATTAAATCGGGACGCGCTAGTGTCGTGTCGGGATTAAATGATTATTATTAAAAGTGAATAAATTGTAAGTCGCCCGTATGGTCATTTCGAGTGCGCCAATGTATTCGGAAGGGTCGAGATAGTCAAAATAATTTACCCTGGGGTTTAGTTTGGGTCTCGCGACGTTTTTAAGCCTAATTGGCATCCTAGGAGGGCATTATAGACATTTTGTATTTTGGGCAATTAAACCCACGAATTTCCTAAGGATATATCATCCTTTAGGAGTTTCCTTCTAGGGTTAACAAACACAAAATCAAAGAACGACCATTAGATAAAAAGTTGGAGAGCTTTCCAAGAAACTCAAGGGCAAAGACTCACCCGTTCGCACCGCCACCACCACCAAAATGTAAATTGCGTGACAAGGAACGCAACCATACCTCTTTCGTCCACAAGTCAGAAACTGAAATTTCGGGCAAGTATCTATCTTGCTTTATTTTAGTTAATGTTTCAATCATGTTAGTCTAGGGTTGTTTATAACATGTTTCATGAAAGAAATTAATATTTTTTTTAGACTTAAAATCATATGTTGTAGAGGAAGTAGACATATTCTGGACATCTAAATCACATGTAGAGGATAAGCCACGAATTTGTATGGATTTAGAAGCAAGCATTCTGGAAAAGAATTGGAAGAATGGAAATTAAAGAAAAAAATTAGGGTTCTTGAAGTTTATGTCAATTTTACTCCAGCTAATCGTTGTACTTGATGAAATCAGACATATTTTACGTAGAAAATCATTTAGTTAGGTATATAGTACCTGTAGTAATGTTGTTTGGGAGTTTGGGGATCTATAATGGAGATTTGGTAGAGTTTAGAGAGGTAAACCCGTAACTTGTCAATGGAAGAAGTCGTCATAACTTCTTGATTGATTAATCGATCAAGAACATCGATCGATCGATGGTATCGATCGATCGACCCCATTCCTCGATCGATCGATCCCTCCTGGAAAACTGCGTATTTTTCTTCTTTAAGTTTAATCCGGTTAAAATGCGTAGGAACCCTTGATCATCATTGATAGAGCATAATGAATTATAAAGAGGACTAGTAGGGTCTAGGTAGACCCCGTTGAGTGAAATCTAAGGTAGGATGAAATTATGGGTTAACGGGGAGTTATTCACACCTAAGAAATCATGCGTACGTTTAATAAAAGATCGAGACTCGTGAGGGAGTTAGGCTAGAAAGTAAGTACGAGTATGCCTACTGAAATTATACTTAGGGAGATAAAATACTTCGAGAGATGAGAAGTAAGTATGGAGTAACTTATATATGAGAATAAAAGTGACGAGTCCGTTATGCGAGATAATCGAGTAAAATGTGCTAAGAATGGATAATTATAAATATGGGTCGTGGGCGCACCTAATTTAGAAATGTGAATATTTATATATATATATATATATATATATATATATATATATATATATATATATATATATATATATATATATATATATATATATATGATTGTGTGATTATTTTTATATTATATATCTGTGTAAAAATCATACCCGAGCTACTTGCTATCACGGGGGTTTCCGCGCCGGGACAATCTTATCTCGATTGGACCTTTATGGGGGATAACGACTTGTACCCTAGAAGATAATATCCTTGATACAGGATATTTGAGTGGTAGTCAGATGGTCCTAAGAGACGTGAGGGTGTGTGCTGACCTCTTAGTGACTTGGAACTATACTTCGCCTCCAATTGTATGTGTTTTATATTAATACAGTTCGAGAGTGATTCAGAACTAGTATTTCCCTTAGTACGAGTGATACGAGGACTTGATAGCAGAGTATGCCAGCACCATAAATTTTATGTGGTGTGCCGATAGTATATATATTATATGAGTGACTAATATATATATATATATATATATATATATATATATATATATATATATATATACACACTTAAGTATGGGAACTTTCTATTGTGCATAAAAGTAGTTAAGTAATGAATAAATACTCCAACTTTATTATAAGTGTTTGGGAGTTTTGTGACATCACTGGGTTATTTTAGATAATATAAGACATATGAGAGAGCTTAATTTTCAGAAATTAATTATCTTAGCCATAGTACTTATCGGAATGAAACCTTATGGTAAAGTTAAGTTAAAATAATCTTTTGAAGATTAATGGTAGGGTAGGCGTGCACACTAGATGGGAGGTGAGAATTTCTCAAGAGAGTGTCGCATGCTAACATGGTTGTTTCATTAGCCGGGAAGAATTTTAAATACTTTCTAAACCATTTTTAAACTATTTTACACTCGGGCTCTGACCCATTTCCTGTTATTTATTTTCTGTTGTATATATATGTATATATTACAGGTGCCCAGCCACAGGGGCGTCATGCTTAGATTCCTTGGACCGGACGCACTGTAGCTTATGTGGGAGTTGCAGGCCATTTCTTAGACGACCTCGTTGTTGACTCTACTCTTATTTAGTTCTGATTAGTTAGGGCTCATGTCTCCCATTTCCCTATTCAGTTGGATTGGTTAGAGATTTATGTTCATTTATTTTCAGTATTTGGTACTCTTTGGGATGAAATTCGTGTCAGGATGATTTCATTTATAGTTTTCAAACTTGGTATTGGTTTATCTGAATGGTTAAATTCTTGTGTGTTAATTGCCATCTTTAGCATTTATACGATTCTTAAACTTTTAATTATTGAAAAGGTTTTCATAATGGAATTAAATAAAATAGAAATAAGGTTTAGATTGTTTTGTCACTTAGCTTTATTATTTAGGGTGTTTAAACTGAAAATTTATTTTGTGACAGTGATGCTAAGAATGAACCAACCAATCAACTTGATTTTAATTTAATAATGGACTGATCACCCGGTATTTAGTTAGGCGGGGTGTCACAGGTGGTATCAGAGGATCAGGTTCTAGTGTCCTTTAGGATCTCTGTGACTTATTTCGCTTCCAGTTTAACGTCCTTGATATATAGCCCTATTTTTAGGACTGTTGTATTCTTGTATTTATGCTTACGTCTTCAGCTATTCAAAATTTGATAATGACTGTAGACTAATGAACTTCCTTCCCATTTCAGATGCCTCCAAGACGAGCACCCCGAGACAGGAATGCCCAGGCTGAGAAGGCAGCAACTCCAGCTAAGGGAATGATGAACGCAACTGAGGTAGCCACTATTGTTTCTCCAGCGGTGAATGCCGCATTAGCAATGGTGCAGCAGGCTCCACCCCATATTCAGGAAGTGGTGCGAGTACCAACAAAACTTCCATCCGCATGGGAGCGAGTTAAGGATACCTTTCAGAAGGCGCATCCCCCGGAGTTCTTGGGTAGTTCGAACATCGTAGTCGCCAGCCAATGGAAAAAGGATATCCAGAGGCATCTGCGCATGTATGAGTGCACTGACGTGAGCTATTGGTTGCCTTCAAGTTGGTGGGGGCCTCTTTGTAGTGGTGGGAGTCCACCACCACCTTGGAGGAGAGGGACAACATCACGATTCAGTTATTCTATGCGCGGTTTGATCGTAAGTACATCTCATTCGTCATGCAAACTGAGATGAGGTGAAAGTTACTGAATCTGAAGTACGAGAGTATGACTGTTGCCGAGTATGAGGAGGAGTTTACTAGACTTCTCACTATAGTGCCAGATGAGGCACCCACTGAGGAGAGGAAGATATTGTTGTTTGCAGATGGATTAGGCTGGAGGATCCGTCAGCACCTCATCGACAATCTATCATTGAGTACCTATACTGATGTACTGAATGCTTCTTTGTTACACAGTTAGGATCACCGCTTCTATCTGTAGGGGAGCAAACGAGCAGGGGAGTTCAGCTAGTAGGGCAGGACAGGACAGGGGGCACTAGTAAGGTGGGGCACCGACAGCCCAGGGGCAGACCGATCATAGTGAGCAGAGTTCTCATGCCGGGCATCTTACCAAGCGGTTCCGATCAGGTGACTCCAGACAGGGATTTGGGGGATTTAGGCAGGGTCAGTCTAATCAGCATGGACAATAAGGCCAATGCCGTCAGCAACAGGGACAGTAGCAGGGCCATCAGGGTCAATAGTGTTTCCAAGAGGGTCAGTGGCAGGGTGGTAATGGCCAACAGGGTCGTGGTCAGCAGGGGTAGAGGGGGGGTAACTTCAGGGGTAGATCCAGAGGGAGATAGGCCCCCACAGCAGCAGGGTATCCGTAATGAATCACAAAGGCCACTCTTTCCAGCCGCCCTCCCATTGCCAGCTCAGATGCCAGCATTACCCACCATCCCAGCAGCTCCAGTTCAGTAGGTGAAATTACAGTATGGATGTGTCTATAATGTCCACCAGGCAGCAGCACCTCAGGCACCACCCGTGATTGAGGGTACATTTTCTATCCATGGCACTATGGGTCGAGTTTTATTTGATACTGTGGCATCACACTGTTTTATACCTACTCATTTTTCACGGTCCTTATGGTTATTAGACACGACAGAGAGCACTGTGACATGCGTAGACTCACCACTGGGGAATGGGTCTTTGATTTTCATTATATGCCGGGGGTGTAGGAGTAGAGATTGGTAGATTTATTTTATCGACGGACATGCTAGTCTTAGATATGCATGATCACGATGTTATTATTGGCCTTGATTGGCTTGCTGCGTAAAGAGCCATGATAGATTATTTTTGTGGGAGTATTATCTTTGCCATTCTGGGGCAATAGATGTTTTTAGTGGCGATGCCTCGCCCAGAGCGATGATCTTGCACCCATTTGTACTATATAAAGGAGGATAACTCTAAGGAGATTGTGATTTCCTTAGATTCGATTCTAGTCGTTCGTGAGTATTCCAATGTATTTCAGGAGATATCGAGCCTACCCCCAGTCGAGAGATAGATTTCATCATAGACTTGATGCCGAGCACTCGACCGATAGCACGTGCACCGTATCGTATGGCTCCAGCAGAGATGAGAGAGTTACGGGATCAGATAGAGCAGCTATTAGGTCAGGTCTTCATACGTAGGAGCACCTCACCTTGGGGCGCTCCAGTGTTGTTTGTGAAGAAGATAGATGGTTCACTGAGGTTATGTGTGGATTACCAGAAGTTGAACAAGGTCATGATACGGAATAAATTTCCGTTGCCTCGAATTAATGATAGAAAATTAAACATATTTTACGTTGAAAATCATGTAGTTAGGTATATAGTACCTGTAGTAATGTTGTTTGGGAGTTTGGGGATCTATAATGGAGATTTGGTAGAGGTTGGAGAGGTAAACTCGTAACTTGTCAATGATAGAAGTCGTCATAACTGCTTGATTAATCGATCGATAAAGAGCATCGATCGATCGACCCCATTCCTCGATCTATCGATCCCTTCTGAAAAACTGCGTATTTTTCTTCTTTAAGTTTAATTCGGTTAAAATGCCTAGGAACCCTTGATCATCATTGATAGAGCATAATGAATTATAAAGAGGACCAGTAGGGTCTAGGTAGACCCCGTTGAGTGAAATTTAAGGTAGGATGAAATTATGGGTTAATGGGGAGTTATGTACACCTAAGAAATCATGCGTACGTTTAATAAAAGATCGAGACTCGTGAGGGAGTTAGGCCAGAAGGTACGTGAAAGTATTCCTACAACAATTATACTTAGGGATATAGAATACTTCGAGAGATGAGAAGTAAGTATGGAGTAACTTATATATGAGAATAAAAGTGACGAGTCCGTTATGCGAGATAATCGAGTAAAATGTGCTAAGAATGGATAATTATAAATATGGGTCGTGGGCGCACCTAATTTAGAAATGTGAATATATATATATATATATATATATATATATATATATATATATATATATATATATATATATATATATGATTGTGTGATTATTTTTATATTATATATCTGTGTAAAAATCATACCCGAGCTACTTGCTATCACAGGGGTTTTCGCGCCGGGACAATCTTATCTCGATTGGACCTTTATGGGGGATAACTACTTGTACCCTAGAAGATAATATCCTTGATACAGGATATTTGAGTGATAGTCAGATGGTCCTAAGAGACGTGAGGGTATGTGCTGACCTCTTAGTGACTTGGAACTATACTTCGCCTCCAATTGTATGTGTTTTATATTAATACAGTTCGAGAGTGATTCAGAATTAGTATTTACCTTAGTACGAGTGATACGAGGACTTGATAGCAGAGTATGCCAGCACCATAGATTTTATGTGGTGTGCCGATAGTATATATATTATATAAGTGACTAATATATATATATATATATATATACACTTAAGTATGGGAACTTTCTACTGTGCATAAAAGTAGATAAGTAATGAATAAATTCTCCAACTTTATTATAAGTGTTTGGGAATTTTGTGACATCACTGGGTTATTTTAAATAACCTAAGATATATGAGAGAGCTTAATTTTTAGAAATTAATTATCTTATCCACAGTATTTATCGGAATGAAACCTTATGGGAAAGTTAAGTTAAAATAAACTTTTGAAGATTAATGGTACGGTAGGCGAGCACACTAGATGAGAGGTGAGAATTTCTCAAGAGAGTGTCGCATACTAACATGGTTGTTTCATTAGCCGGGAAGCATTTTAAATACTTTCTAAACCATTTTTAAACTGTTTTACACTCGGGCTCTTACCCGTTTCCTGTTTTTTCTTTTCTCTTGTATATATATGTAAATATTACAGGTGCCCAGCTATAGGGGCATCATGCTTAGATTCCTTGGAACGGACGCATTGCAGCTTATGTGGGAGTTGCAGGCATTGCTTAGACGACCTCGTTTTTCACTCCACTCTTATTTTAGTTCTGATTAGTTAGGTCACGTGTCGCCCGTTTCCCTATGCAGTTGGATTGATTAGAGATTTATGTTCATTTATTTTCAGTATTTGGTACTCTTTGGGATGAAATTCGTGTCAGGATGATTTCATTTGTAGTTTTTAAACTTGGTATTGGTTTATCTGAATGGTTAAATTCTTATGTGTTAATTGCCATCTTTACCATTTATACGATTCTTAAACTGTTAATTATTGAAAAGGTTTTCATAATGGAAGTAAATAAAATAGAAATAAGGTTTAAATTGTTTTGACACTTAGTTTAATTATTTCTAGTGTTTAAACTGGAAATTTATTTTGCGACAGTGATGCTAAGAATGAACCAACCGTTCACCTTGATTTTAATTTAATAAATGACTGATCTAACTGCATTTAATTAGGTGGGGTGTCATAGCCCTGTGATGTTGTTCATGTGGCTATTTGAAAATTTTTGTTTGGTGATTCCTCTAAAATTCCCTTTGTCGGGTGTACCCAACTACTTTTTGCGCCATTTCATGAGTGTTGGTATGGATATCGAGAGCTGGGAGAACTGGTTTATGGAGCATTGGGCTCTAAATCTGTACTGGTCAGTGCCTTGGTGGGGACTACTGCTGCCTATCCTAGAGCTGGGGGATTGCCCGTATGTCTGGCTGGTTGGTCTCAGACAGACCTCTTTCTATTTCCCTTGGCGGATTCTGCTCCAATTTGTTTGGGAGAAGGTCGTGCCACCTCGGAAACTGAGCATTTGCACATGCGGCTTGGATCTTTGTGGGAGAGTCGGGGTCAGTCGACCCGTCCCTCTCAATCTGTTGGGAGAGTTTGGCACATCCCTAGGGATTATATGAAGTGGTTGTGGAGAAGAGTAGTTAGTAAGATGTTGGTAGTGAAGACTGGACAAAGGTGGCTTGTTTTATCTGATACCATGGAGAGAGGTGTGGTAGTTTTTTCGAGGTTGGTTCGAGCTTATCGATCCATGGAGAATTTGCGGAACTCTATTCAGGCAGGGGAATATTGGGGACCCCAGGATGATGATGATGATGGAGCGGGCTCCTCTCGTAGCTGTGGGTAGGACTCTTGGAGAGTTTGTTTTATAATGGGGAATAAATTTAGGATTTCATTTGGCTTTTTAGGAAGGTAGGGGGGAAGAGAGTCATCCTTTCATTTTCTTATGTAATTTCACTGTAATTTCTTATTATTGAAATAAATAATTTTTTGATCATCTAGCCATGCCTTTTGATGAATTTTGTATTTTGAATTATCTATACCGATCACTAAGGCATGCATAATCCTTTTGTTCAAATATATGTTAGATTGGACTGTCGTTCTCGGAGATAAGAAGAGAATAGTTTTTTGTGAAAAAGAAAGAGTCGTGGTCATTTAAGATGTATGAGCTGCCTACGTACCTCTGGTAGTTTTGAAAGGTCTTAATTTTTTTCTTCTGAGAATGGTTTTTGCATAGGATCAGGCCCACGTAGTTCTGGGTAGAGGGACATGAAGAGATTTTTTTTAGAATATAAGGGAGATGAGAAGAGTCGTAGCATGCCGAGATTTCAGACTAAGGGTAGAATTTCTTGAGACGATCCAGGTTGAGTAGACGAGCCATCTCTTCTCCATTTAAGTCGATGAGCATGGCGGCACGGTCGGACAAGATCTTCTTCACAATGTATGGGCCACTCCAGTTGTGCTTGAATTTCCCTTTGAGTCCCAGATGGGCTCTACTATTTCTTTCAGGGATAAATCCCCTTCTCGAACACCGCGATCCTTGAATCTCTTATTGAGTGAACGCGCTATTCGGCGATGGTACCCTTGTATGTGATATAGAGCTTTTATTCTCCTTTCGTCTAAGAGTGACAGCTCGTTGAGACGACTTTGATGCCAGTCCTCTTCACTAACCTTGCTTTTAAGCATGACACGTAGCGAGGGTATTTCCAGCTCCACGAGTAGGGATGTTTCCATGTCGTAGACTAGAGATTAAGGGGTAGCCCCAGTAGAGGTTCAAATTTTTTTGTTTGGTATTTCTAGAAGTCGTAAGGGATTATGTTGGCCTAATCTAGATAGCTTTCGATCATCTTACTAATGATGTCTTTGAGTTTCTTATTGGCGGCTTCGACTGTACCGTTGGTCTGAGGTCGATAGGGAGAAGATTTATGTCTATGAATCCCATACTTGTTGACCACTTTCATAACTTCTGCCTTGAAATATAGCCCATTATCTGACACTATCTCGTGCGGGACCCTATATTGGCAGACGATATTTTTCTTGAGCCACTTTCTTGACATTCAGGATTGCGTATGACTCGGATTCGACCCATTTAGTGAAGTAATCAATGGAAACTAGGATGAACTCATGCCCGTTAGAGGCCTTGGGTGTAACCTTCCCTGTAATGTTGATGCCCTAGGTGGAGAACAGCCAGAGAGAAGTCATGTTGTACAATTCATGCGGAGGAAAGTGTTGAAGGTTGGAAAAATTCTGGCATTTAAAGCATATCCGAACATAGGCGGTGCAATCGTGGATCATGGTGGTCCAGTAGTAGCCTTATCGAATGATATTCTTGGCAAGTATGTCACCGTTCATGTGGGGCTCGCATTCCCCACTGTGGATTATCTACATTACTTCTTTAATGTCAGCCCCTGTGATGCAACATAGATACATTCCATCGAAGTTTCTCTTGAACAGTGCTTTGTGATAGATAATGTACTGGGTCGCTAGTCTTTGGAGGGTTGCCCAATCTTTCTTATTGGAAACCTCGGGATACTTATCATGCTTGAGAAGGTGCCAGATATCATAATACCAGCAATTGGCTAGCTCGAGATCTTCTTTGGTGATGAGCTCAATGGGGTAGCATGGGTTGGTTTGTCTTGCTTTTGGACTAGGAAGGGGGTCATTGTTATTCCTTTAGGCATGTCGACCATGGAGGCTAGGGTATCAAGGGCATCGACTAGATTATTTTTTGCTCAAGGTAGGTAGTGGAAGGTGATGTCTTGGAATTGAGAGGTTAGTTCTTCTAAGTGGGCATGGAGGGGTTGAATTTTCTCGTCCTTGACTTTCCATTTTCTGAGCACTTGACCAATGATGAGGGCAGGATCCTTAAAGACATCTAGGCATTGTATACCTTTCTTGAGAGAAACCTTGAGGCTTACCGTACGCGCCTTGTATTCAGTCATGTTGTTGGTGCAGGGTAAATTCAATTTCATGGCGATGGGAGTGTGGGAGTCACCTGGGACGATCAGAAGTATCCCAATGCCATATCATTTTTTATTGGTAGTGCCGTCGAAGAGCATTTTCCATCGAAGGTCATCTTGAGCGGTGTAGAGGATGTTTTCATATGGGAATTCGGAGATTCAGTTGTCAGCCTCTTCCATGGGGTAATCAACGAGGTAGTTAGAGATGTCTCTTCCTTTCATGGCATTCTGTGTGATGTACACGATATCACACTCAGTTAGGTGCATCAACCATTGAGCCATTCAACTAGATAATGTGGGTTTCTCAAGTAGGTACTTGATGGGGTCTATTCAAGATTCAATGTTAATGGGGAAGGCGAGCATATAGTGTCGTAGCTTTTGGGCGAACCAGATAAGCGCGACACATGCCTTTTCCAAAGCAATGTAGGTAATTTCGTACCTGGCCAATTTGCAACTGGTGTAATAGATGGATCTTTCTTTGTAGGAATCTTCAAGGTATTGGGCTAGGAAAGCCCCAGCTGCAGTTTTGATTATAGTTAGGTATATGAGCAAAGGGAGACCAGGCAGTGGTGGCATAAGTACCGGAGGTTGGGTCAGATATTGTTTGATTCGATTAAGCTTCTTGGTAGGCCTCGTTCCAAATCTTAGTTGAATCCTTTTAGAGGAGTTTGAAAATGGTTCACAGATGGAGGTTAGCTGGCTGATGAACCGACTAATGTATTGTAATTTCCCAAGGAAACCTCGAACTTCTTTCTCCATTCGGGGAGGTGGCATCTCAAGTATGGCTTTCAGTTTGACAGGATCTACTTCTATCCCTTTCTCACTGACTATGAATCTTAAGAGTTTTCCCTTTGTAATGCCGAAAACACATTTCTGTGGATTGAGTCTCATCTGATATCATCACAGTCGTTTGAAGAACTTTCGATGAGAGGGAACATGACCCTTTCTAGTTTTGAATATTATACTCATATCATCCACATAGACCTCGACTTCTTTGTGAATCATATCGTTCAAGATGGTTGTGGCAGCTCTCTGGTAGGTATCCCGAGCATTCTTGAGACCAAATGGCATAATAGTGTAGCAAAAGGTTCCCCATGGGGTGATGAACATGATTTTTTCTTAGTGATCTGGGTGCATTTTGATTTCGTTGTACTCGGCAAAGCCATCGACGAACGACTTGAGAGCATGATTGGCTGTGTTATCGATGATCATGTCGATATTGGGTAATGGGTAATCATCCTTTGGAGAGGCTTTGTTCAAGTCCCGGTAGTCTACAGACATTCGAACTTTTCCCCTGATTTCGGTATAGGCACTATGCTGGCTAGCCATGTGGGATATTCGATCACACGAATGAAGCCCAGATTCAACTGTTTGACCACCTCTTCTTTGACTTTGAGCGACCATTTAGTGTGGATCTTTCTCAACCTCTGTTTAACTGGATTGTAATCTAGAAGAGTGGGGATCTCATGTTGAGCTATTTGAGGATCAATGATGGGCATATCGTCATAGGGCCATATGAAGACATCCACGAATTCCTTCAATAATTCTTCTAGTTGTGCGCGTTCATGCTCGTCAAGGGGAGTTGACTAATCTCACGCAGTTGGATACTAGAACTGAGGTTAATAATAACAGTCTCTTCTTCATTAACTTGAATGCGATTATGTTGTTTGTTATTAACCTTATTTAGATCAGTTAAGAATTGTTCATTTACAAAGGCATCGTCATTAAAAGTTTTATTGCAATCTAAACAATTAATGTAAGGCACATCAAGATACTCAAAATCTTCGTTTATTTCATTGATAGGAAAAGCAACGTTGAGAACCTCATCAAAGGAGGTCTCGATTACATTTGACTAAGGATAAACAACAAAAGAAGAAATGGGGTAAACATTGGGCTTAGGTGGGATTTTAACAGGTAGAACCGGTGTAGCATGCCAGTTGATGAGAGGTGTATCGACAAATTTAATCAAGTGGGATAGATCCAGTGATGTAGGGCTTGAATGAACTATGTAAAGTGTCAGCCCCAGTGTTTTTAAGTTGAACGAGTCCTCAGAGTCACTTTCCTCAGTCTCTTTTGTATCTTTGATGAGCGGTTGTGCATGGTGTTGGGAACTTTCGGCCCATGGGTGGCTGTCTTGGAAAAAGATCTCCATTCCAGGCTTCATCTTCTTATCTGTATGGTCATACCAGGGTTCCAGAAAGACATAAAAGGGGAAGTCCTCACCTTCTTTGATGAATCGTCCATTCAAGGAGTCACCTGGGAAAGTTTGAATGTAGTCGTGTCTTCTTTTTGGTCGAGACTGGCGGATCATTCTGAGCTCTTGTTTTGATGGTCGATACCCCAAATCAGAAGGAGGGAAATCTTTCTTTAGTTCAATGGGCTCAAGTATCCCTTCCTATCTATGTCCTAGCCCTAGTTTGGGAATGAAGTACATGTTTCTGAACGTATGAATCACATTGACATTACCATGAGGGTCGTATTTTGGACAAACCCTTTCTTTGAAATTGTCCCCTACCGGGAGTAGAAGTGGATCAATTTGAAATCCTGATAGGAGCATATCATTTGTCCCGTGCTGTATCTCAAGGATTGGATTGATGGTACTTACACCCTCGGTATTATCGTTCTCGCCCAAAATGGTGATGACTCGTCCATCGGCTAAGAACTTCAATTTCTGATGGAGTGAGGAATACACACTCTTGATATTATTGAGCCAAGGTCATCCGAGCAATAAGTTCAAACAGGCTGGGATGTTAATAACTTGGAATTCAATGACAGGGTTTATAGGGCCAGCCCCTATTACAAGTTTTATGGATCCCATCACCTCCCGATGGATATTATCGTAAACACGTACAATAGCGGAGGTTGGAGCGAGGTCACTTGTCCTAAGCATTTTAAGGTTCTTAATGGGAAGATATTCAAGGCGGATCCATTATCGACAAGAGAGAGTGGTACGATCTTACCCATAACTTCGACGGAGATGTTGAGTGCATGATTGTGGTTTGGCCCAATTGTGGGGATTTCTTCTTCGAAAAAGGATAGCATTCGGGTAGAGGTCAAGGATCCGATAAAATTTACCGCTTCTTGTGGTGTGGTAGAAGGAGGAACTGTGGGTCCAGTGAGAAACTTGATCAAAGCATTTATGTGCAGCTGGGAAGACATGAAAAGCCCCCATAGAGTCATATTAGATTGAGTTTTCTTCAGTTGATTGAGGATCTTGCTTTCCTCAAAGGTCATTTCTAGCATTGGAAGGTTTTCAACGCCCTTCCCTTTGTCATTGGCTGGTAGTGAGCTTGAGATCTAGTAATGCCTCCCTGATCTGGTCATGTGATTTACTGAATAAGGGAAGAACATGAACCCTGTTTCTTCGTCGATCTCGGGTTGTTCTTCCACTTGGTCTATTTCTTCGAGGAGTTCCTCAAATGATATCATCCCACACATGTCAAATACCGAGATAGTTTTCTCGAAAGCTTGTTCTTCATTTGAATCTTTGAATTCTTCCCCCCATCGGGTGGCAATAATTTTATCTTTCCATGTAAAGTCAATGCATTCAACAACTTCAATGTCTTCTTTATACAGGTCTTACCATTCTCTGGGAAGGCTTCCTTGTAGCTTCAAAGTATCAAGTAACTCGGTCATACTGCATATATCGTTGGTTTTCCTGAATAATTCTGCCATGATTCGGACAACATCATCTAGGCTGACTTCATCGGTGGGTACTACCCCACTATCTGAATCTCAGGACCATTTCCATGCTTTCAAGAATGGCGTACTGAACCTTTGACAATTAATGATCATCTGTGAGGGAAATTTTAGACCAAACTCTAGGATTTGGTTTAACACTTCTGATGATTACATACTTCCATATTCAGAATGGGTACGGACAATGATGCATGCTCTGGTAAGGAGTGACAGTGCTTGATAAGCAAGGCTAACAGGGTGTAGGATGAAATATATGCAAGTTTAGAGAGGATTGGGCGAGTGTATGGGTGTGATTTGATTTGAGGGATCAAATTTTGGGTTCATTTATAGGGAAGATAGCATTGGTATGATTTGGGAGTGGGTTGTGAGTTTTGTTTGGCTTAGGATTGGCTGGTGGGGCAATGGTTCCCCGGTCAATTAGACCTTGGATTATGTTTCAGAGGTGAAAGCATTGGTCGGTGGTGTGGCCAATAGTTTGGTGAAAGGCGCAATGGGCATCTTCCTTGAAGTTTCTTAGAAGTGGATTTGTTAATGGACGGGGGTCCAAGGGTTTGATAAGGTTTCAGCTTAACAAGGCTTGATAAACTTTGGAGAGGGTTGCATGCAACTCGGTGTATTCCTTTCGTACTAGGATAGGGAGACTTTCTGGTGCCCACGAGGTGGTTAAGAGATGTTGTTGTGGTTGAGATTGCAGAACTGACAGGTTTATCATATTTTTTGGGGGCGAACTGTCCAAACACGTTCTTTGGCTGAACCTCTGTCTTAGCAAGACTTTCTTCGATTTATACTCCTGCTTCTATGAGAGGTCATAAATGGGGATAGTATTTTTCTCCCATTATTTCTCGGACATGGGATAAGAATTTCTTCTTCTCTATGTTGACTTGTTGTTCCTCGGATGGTCGATTGGTCACGGTGGCTGCCTTTTCCCTCCATCGTGCTATGAAGTTACTGACTGATTCCCCAGAGTTCTGTTTGAGTAGTTTTAAATTACGGTGGTTGACTTCAAGTTCTTCATTGTATTTGTACTGCGACATGAATTCTGGGGCTACATCCTCCCAACTACGGATTCTGGACTCCTTGAGAGACAAAACCCATCGGAGGGTGATATCCTTCATAGTTTGCTAAAATAATTGGGCCATGACTTCTTCAGAAGCCCCTAGAAGAGTCATCGAATATTGATAACTGCGAAGATGAACAATCGGGGTTCCACTTCCTCTAAATTTCTCGAAATTTGGCATCTTGAACTTCTCGGGTAACTTTGCCTTAGGATAAGGAGACATGTGGGTGTAGTCCATGTAATTTGTAGAGATTCTGCCTTGGTCGAACTTCTTAGTTAGCATCTTGATATCTTCTTTGACCTTGTTCAACCCTTACTCTTTTAGATCAATGATCATAGGTAAGTTAGCCCCAGGCTAGGCAAGGTTTAGCATAGGAAGCTGGGCAGGCGGTGGGCCATTAATAGGAGGGGCACGCAGAGCATAATGATACTCTTCAGGAACCCAAATAGGTTTGGGTGGACCCATATCGCGAGGAAATAGGTCCTCGGGGCTCTTGAGGAACAGGAACCTAGTTTCGTTGCATCTCTCGGACCTCCGTCTGAAGGTTGTTAATCTTGGACACAAGTTGGGCTAAAACTGCCATCAGATCTGGCTGCTCAACTAGTACTTGATATGTGTTATCCATGGAAAATGGATGGATACCGGACTCAAAAGATGTAGCAGGGGAATGAACGGAGCTCCAGGGTAATTTGACTAAAGACCGAAGCCAATAAGGAGCCAGACCAAGGGCGTGCGATTGACTTGAGAAGGCGTAAAATGGGATTTATTTTTGAAAAGAAAGAAGGAAAATATTTTTAACATTTTTTTCTTTTTGAGATTGAAAGAAAAAATATTTTTGGATTTTTGGTAAAGAAAGGAGAAACATTTTTGGATTTTTTATAAAGAAGGGGGAAGTTTTTTTGGATTTTTGATAAAGGAAGGAGAAATATTTTGGGAGACGGGTCTCAGCATGATTATTATTGTTATGTTCTCACTTGTTTTAAATTCTCCTAAATGCAAAATGAAATGACGTACGGGACCCGAGCCTGGAAGGCTGGGTTTGTAACATATGCAAAGTTATGATTGGACTTGTGACCAGTTGACGGGCAGGGTTCCATTTTTAAAAATACCTGAAAATTTAGGCGGCATGCCGAACCAGAATTTCGGCAGAGTTTTGGGTCAAAACCGGCAATCTAACGTGTGTGTCCTAGGCTTGACACTTATATGCGGGTATACAGTTGATTTGGTGAATCGAAAAGGATTCCCCCCTTTGGCGTGGCTTCCACGATATACGTCTTGCTTTTGAGGGAAATCGGTACGTGTGGACAAGCCATTTGATATACCTGACTGTACGTGAATTGCCTCGATATATACCTCGTGGGGACGGTACATGTGAGAGAGAATTTGATATAATCGACATACGTGAACAAGTTCCCTGCGATATACCTCCCATCATGACTTCGATCAAACGGTACGATGCGAGGGAACCGTTCAATATACGTTGAAGGTACTTGACCAATCATATCGCTTAGGCTAACTGCACCCTGCTGGACCAGCTCCCATCACGAAGTGACCGTCTAGTTACTGTACAAAATTTGATCAATCACAATGCTCTTTGGTGATGTCGTGTGAATCATGCATGATTCTCTTATTAGTATCTTATGATGAGAGTATATTTCTTGATCATGCCCAACAGGGAGCAAAGTACGAGTACCAATGGTATACCAACTATGGATGGGTGATGCGTGCAACTTGGGGACATATGTGATCCTAGGTGCACGTGGTGTGAAGTGTACATGGAGAATCTTCTACAAGTGTGTGAATATAAGCATAATCATGAGGTACACATGAATAGTAAAGGGGAACATGAAAAATATTGGAAAATATAAACAAATATAACACCCATGTATATAGAGTCTGGCCCTCAAAATAAGTATCCCCAGCGGAGTCGCCATTGTGGCCATCCCCCGATCCTCGTGGCGGGAGGGACGGATGAAGAGTGGGTGTCTTGAACGTTGAGTGGATCTTGGTCCCGCGCATCCCTCTCAGGAGAGCTTCGACCAACATCGGTGATGAGGTGAAAAAATATAAAAAGATGGAGTCACCAGTCTATTTTACTGAAAACAGACAAAAGAAAAGGGAATCGTCCCGAAAGGCGGCATACAAAACCAAAAATTATTCGAGAAGGGTTCGAAGGCTAAGTTACGAAATAGGAAGATGTTAGGCACCCATTCCGTCCTTACGGTCTCTCATGGGTTATTGTTATTTTCCTTTATTTCCCCATTATATGTGTGCGTGTGTATATGTAGCAGAGATTGGAATCATCAACTTGTATCATGGAAGAGATAAGGCGAGTCATCCGTAGGAATGTTCCTAAAAGTAATATTAGAAAAATAGGATTTATGCGATTATCTTAGTGTTGATCGTTATAACGGAACGATAACACATATGGAATAATACGCCACTAAGCACAAATATACGCATATATAAATATATTGAATCGAAGATAGTTAAGTTTAAAGAACGTAGAAAAATAGAAAATGAGAGAAAAGTAGGAATATGACTCGAGTCTCGGGTTTTACTCTGAGGTGCCTACGTAGCCTATAGAGGCATCAAAGTCCATGTAGTTCGTATGCAAAACGAGGGGTGGGATTTATCCCATAAATCCAATCGGGGACTTTTCTTATCTGTGTGTGTAAAAAAGTGTTTTAGTTGTGAGAAAAGTGTGAGAAAAGTGCGAGAATTCCCATTTGGAATTTATGAGCAAATCCTCTTTTTCTTGTTTTTTGGGTTTTATTTATATGAAAATAAGAGATGTGCAATAATACTAGATAAAAATTATATTAAGATATGTGAGATGAGAGAATAAAAGTGCTAAGTAAGAAAATAAATTAAATCGAATTTAGGAGAATTTAAAGAGAGAGTTGAGAAAGTTGGACCTTCTTGAAGATTTTGTGCTTGATCTTGGATGTTAGAGAGCAGAAATTGCACTTGGGTGATGATGGAGGGTACTTAATTAACCAAGTTTGATGAAAGGTGAAGGTTGGAAAGGGATTTGGATGTGAAAATCACGCTGACTTCGAGAGGGGTTTTCTGAGCTTGCTGAGAGTGATGAATCTCAGATCTTGGGTCCCTTGGAATGAGGTTAGGCCCTACATTTTATAGGCCCAGGTCATTGCTGATCGGCATAGCCCTGGTCCTGCCAATCGGTAGGTGTGTTTAGGCACACTACCGATAGGTAGGGTTTGGAACCTGCCATTTGGCAGTCTCTTTCAGGTTCCTTCGAAAAATCGATTGTAGAGCGCAAACTGTTGATCCGAATTGTGTACAGGGTGAACCGTTGGAAAGGTACTTCAGAAACCTCCGAAAGTATTTCAGACTACTCTCGGGTCCGGGAGTTGACTTTGTGTCAAATGTGGCTCGAAAGCATTTGTCGGTCCTTTGGACAAGGGATTGTCAGACACAAATGGATCGTTCGTCCGCATGGTATGTTCGAATCGCGCATGGGGTAGACCGTTGGAAAGGTTAGGAGATTTACTTTGACATTCCAAAGAGCTTGACTCAGTTCGGGGAGTCGACTTTGGTCAATCGGGGCTTGGAAGCGCTCGGTGACCTTTCAGAGTAAAACGGATCATTCGTCCGTACCGTATGTCACAATCACGCATGAGGTGGATTGTTGGAAAGGGGTTTCATCATCCTTTGAAGATTCATTCAGTATCCATCAAGGTGAAGAGTTAATTTTGGTCAAATGGAGCCTGGGAGCATCCGATGACCTCCTGATCAAGTTTTGAGGGAAAACGGGTCGTTCGTCCGTACCGTAAGTCAGAATCATGCACGAGATAGACCGTTGGAAAGGGATTTCAGTGGCCTCGAAGATTCATTGAGTCTCGGTCGAGATGAAGAGTTTGAATTTTGGTCAAATGGAGCCTGGGAGTGACCGATGGCCTTTAGGTAAGTACTCGGGGTATGGCGGGTCGTTCGTCCATACCATAAGTCAGAATCGTGCACAGGATGGGCCGTTAGAAAGGGGTTTCAGTTCCCTTCGAAGATTCATTCAGACTTGGTCGAGCTAAAAAGTTTGACTTTTGGTCAAATGGATCCTGGGCGTTCTTGATGGCCTTTAGGTCAGTATTTAGGGTATGACTTAGGTTTGTAGTGATGAAGGGAGGTTTTAGGGACCTAAGGACAGGTTAGGGGGTGATAAAATGGGGTGTCTACAGAAACATCATAATATGGTGACCTCAGACCTTAAAACATCATTATTTGGTGAAATTTTATGAGGTGAAACATCATAATATGGTGACCTCAGACCTTAAACATCATTATTTGGTAAAAAATTGTGAGGTGAAACATCATAATATGGTGACCTCAGACCTTGAACGTCATTAGTTTGATGAAAATTTATGAGGTGAAACATCATAATATGGTGACCTCAGACCTTAAACATCATTATTTGGTGAAAATTTGCGAGGTGAAATATCATAATATGGTGACCTCAAAACTTAAAACATCATTATTTGGTGAAAATTTGTGAGGTGAAACATCATAATATGGTAACCTCAGACATTAAACATCATTATTTGGTAAAAATTTATGAGGTGAAACATCATAATATGGTGACCTCATACCTTAAACATCATTATTTGATGAAAATTTATGAGGTGAAACATCATAATATGATGACCTCGGACCTTAAACATCATTATTTGATGAAAATTTATAAGGTGAAACATCATAATATGGTGACCTCACACTTTTAACATCATTATTTGGTGAACGTTTATGAGGATGAACATCACAATATGGTGATCTCAGACCTTAAACATCCGTTAGTTTGGTGAAAATTTAAGATGTAAGACATTTCAAGCAAAACATCGTATGAAGCAGTAGAATCTGAAGAAGATTTGACTAATGATTATCATAAAAAAGATTCAGTTACAAATCAGCTAGTATCAAGGAGCCATCAGAAGTTCACAAAAATAAGATATACAAAAGTACAATGAAAAGCTTCACACGAAAATGGCCTATATCTCTGCAGCTGCAGTTATTTGGTCATGGCCTACGTTCGCCACTTCAATACCATCATCATGGTGAGTGGCGTCTTCTGTCTCAGTGACCTCGATAGGAGCAGTCTCGACTGGGGCATCATCGGCCTCTTCAACTTCTTACAAGGCTTGAGTAAATCGAGGGTCCCTAAAGTCGAGACCCACAAAGTCTGATGCATGCAAGACACCAGAATCGCTCTCCTTCGAGGATGCCCATTTTCCAGTCACCTTAATACCTCTTTCAAAGTATTCAAAACTAAAGCTGGTAAATTCATTTGAGACCTTGTTGTCTTCAATGGTCTTCGCAGCAGCGTCTTCCAAAGCATCCTTGACTGTAACATCAACCTTAGACTGAAGGGCATCATCCTTGGCCTTCATATCCACTTCATGGTCCTTATTGAGCTTATATATGTCATTATCCCTCTACTGGATAACTCCCTTTATCCTTTCAACCTCTGCATTCAAAGAGGCCTGAACCTTCTCAGTTTCCTGACCCTTCTCTATAAGGGGAATCCTATTCAGAGTCCAATCAACGAAGTGATGGAAAGATAAGACACCCTGTAGAAGAAGGTCAGATGTAAGAATATATGACCTATAATTTCTAAAAAACTGAGGTTACACTTATGAAGAGAAAATGATTAAATGCGTAAAAATTGGTACCTGAATTGACTTATGAAGTGCAAACTTGGCCAATAATAGGACGTCCAATGAGCATAGGAAATGCTTGACCTCTTCGATCATTATTGTGCTGAAGCATAAGAAGCCTTCCGACTATGGCCAATTAAATTATCACTAATTTTAAGCTGAGCAAGATGAGCATCCATCGTCAGTAGGGATGGTAATGGCACAATCCTTGGCTTAATTCTTGCCCGACCTCGTATGCTTAGGGTCAGCCGTGGGCTTCCTCTTTTTATTTGCATCGGCCTTGTAGGTGCCTACGTTCTTCTTGGTGGTAGGAGGGGGTACATTTTTGCCACCCCTTTTCTCCATTAACTTCACAAGATCAGGAGAAGACATTTCCCAAAGGTCGTCTGATATGACTGCTTGTCGCTCTGCAAAAGATAAGTCTCTGAGTTAGTCAGTCAGAGATATAAAACATAAAATATATAAGAGAAAATTAAGACTTACGAAGCTCATCTAAGGGACCACCCCATAAACCTGTTTGAGATATGTAGTAGGGAGTCATCAAATGTTCATATTTAATGAGCCGACCTTTCTCTCCCTGACTGCGAAGGTCTTCAATTTTTTTATAATCATCTTGGCTAAGTCCAGGGTCAGATTTGGCACCAAGGGAGACCTTCCCCTATCTCAAGGGGGTCCTTGGAATCGACATTCCATAAGCCTCATCTGATCTAAATTCCCATGCCCCGAAAATAAAGAAGTACCGAGGTTTCAAATTATGGTTTGAAGTTTGGGTAACCAATAACATTTTCTTCTCTGATTTCCTGGCTAAGAAGTGGTAACAACTAGGGTGGTTTTTGGTAGATGATGTGACATAACAACCAATGAAAACATGAATTAGAAGGTCTGAGTGATGGAAAACCCTTCAAAGGATGATGCCCCTAATCATAACCCTCCAGGCATTAGGGGATAATTGGGAAGGGGCAGATTTATATGGGAAAGTATGTCTCTGATGGTTGGGTGAATAGGAAGACGGAAGCCCAAATTAAACATCTACTCATAGATGCAGATCTCTCCATCTCGGCCATCAAAGGCCCTCTCATGCCTCAGAGGTATCCTGAGGATGATGGAAGAATTTATGGAATAGATGTGACTAAAAGTAAGAAGGTCGTACTCACTGATGGTGCTCTCATACTCGGCCGCCTCAGATTTATCAAGATCACTCTTCTCAACATCATCACCATTCCCATCAACATCGGCCCAGGCAGGTGTTGGAGCACCACCAGGAAACCTTTGAGCAAATTCGGCCCCAGTGGAAGGCGACAGGGTAATGGCATCAATAGGAGGTTGAAGTTCCACACTTGGTCCTAAGATCTCAATGTCAGAAGACCTATGCGAAGTACTAGCACCTTGGTGAGATGAGGCATGCCTTGTAACCTCGGCTTCCTCAGGAACCTCACCCCATCTAGGAGAATAGTCCATAGCCTCTTGAAAAGAGTCTACAGATTCTTTTACTCTAGAGGATGACATGGGTCTGAGGAAGATGACTCACACTCAGACATTGGTGTAGGACCCTCAGGAACTTCTGCAGGCTCAGTAAGCTCGACTGGCTCAGGGTATATAACCTCCAAAGGTGAAAGAAATATTGTTCTGAGGGGAAAGGCCTCAGCCCTACAAGCTTACTCTTAGGCTAGCTCTATTTGCCTAATTTTCTCAAAGGTCTTGTCACGAAGAGATGGGAACTCTTCTATTAATTGGTATAAGGGTCTTAGCATAAGGAAGATATCACTAAACTTTAACTCAAATTGCAAATAGGAAAACAACTTGTTCGATCTAAACTAAAGATCAAACTAGGAATGTAAAAAATTTTCACCAAGAACTTCAAGAAAATTCAAGAACAGAGTTTCTGGAGAAGACGACCGGAGGTTCACCGGAGACCTCAAAAAAGGAAGTTTGTGGCTAAAATAACCTTGGAACAACCAGGTATGACCCCAATACTACCTATCCACTTCAACCCTAACCCTAAAACCACTTAACAATGGAAGAAACTCTCGCCGAAAAAGAGAAAAAGTCACTGAAAAAGTTAAAATGTAAAAGTATTGATCAGAAATGGAAAAAGAGGTCAAAGGTAATACCTGGCTAGTTGTGAATGAGGAAGGAAGAGAGAATCAAGGAAAACTTCAAAGCACATCACAATAATGGAGAGCTTGAGAGAATAAGGGCAGTTACAGTAAGGCTTAGGCGGGAGAAGTTTGGAAGAAGAAAGAGAATAAGGAGAGATAAGAAGTTTTCAAACCTGCTCAATGATGGGGTGCGATTCCCAATGCCCCCATCATTACCCTAGGGAAGCCAAAAGATAACTATCAAAATAATCTCACCTTGGGGAATAAGTTTGTCACTTCAATAAGTGACATGTGTCAAGGAAACACTGGCACCCAAAGAGACTCAGCCTCGACCTAACACACATACCCCTCCATTGTGTATTCACATAGAAGACTAAGGGCTGGGGGTGATTGATATGCCCAAAGTTCACCCTCTTACTCAGAATGACTAACCTCGGCCAGTCTCATAGCCGAGTTGATAAGAAGCCTATGACAACCATCAGCAAGGTCGTCTTTTATATGGTCAACCCCTCTTACAACAACCTTAGCTGACCATCAGCCGAGCTTAGCAGAGTCTCATGGGCTCAAGTAACTGCCAACATCATCATCTATCTCAGCCGATGTTACAGCTACCTCATACCTAACCTCATCCTGTCCTCCTATTCGAGGCCATCATAGTTATTAAGAAGACAAAGTAACACTGTCGAACTTAACCAACCTTATACTCGTCCAGGCCGAGGTTACATCAGTCAAGGACATAGGGCCAAGCATTTATGAGCACATGTAAGGCCCAGAACACATGGATAAATCAGTTATAACCAAATCATTTCCCTCACGTGAGGGAATATTGAGGTCATCATTACCTACATAAGGTCAGCAATGTCTCATTCTCATACTGGTTCGATCCTCATGCACATGCTCATTGCATGCCTAAGGGGTACATTACACCCCCAAACACTATATATAGAGGTCATCCTCAACCTTGTAAAGGGATCCATAATTGCAACCCTAGCTAAAACTCTATTGGTGTACATAGGAGAGAGAGGGCTTGAGAGATTGTATCTATGGCCATTAGTGCCTTCATCTAGTGATATTACTCACACACTCACAGGGGACGTAGGCCAAATTGTCTGAACAACTTATATGCTAGTGTTCATCCTCTTCTCCTCATCTCATTCTACTATATATTCACTCTTATGCTACCATTGTTATTACTAGATCGATCTTGACAACACCTTACCTGGTGGTGCTATTAACAACATCATCAGTTGGTTCAGATGGGGAGAAAATAAATGGGCACTCATGGTATAAGTGATCGACAAGAAAAAAATGTGTGCATGGCGAAGCATATGATGTGTTGACACTCATCACCCGAGGCAGTGGAGTAGGAGATTTGTGCGTGGATGACACACGAGAATCAATAGTTAGTGTCTGAGAGTGAAAGCCAAGAAGTAATGCATGTTCGATTCAGGCTCAACGTCAAACAAGCTTCGAGAGAATGGGAAATGACCAAAGTATTCACGTAACGGACGTTCCTCGGCCATGACGAGAGAAATATTTTTTTTGTTTTTTAAATATTTTTCAAAAGAAAAGAAAATCTTTTTGTGATTTTTGAAAATAAGAAAAGGAAAATCTTTTTGGCATTTTAAATATGAAAAAAAAAATCTTTTTGGGATTTTTGGAAATATTTAAAAAAAAAGGAAAATATATTTTTTTGATTTTTTGGAAAAGGGGAGAAAATGGACTTGTGATTGGGACGAACGAACTAAAATCGAAAAAATTGAATTGGACACTTACGAGTAAAGGAAAAATCCTAACGAGCATGTAGCCAATTATTATCTGTAAAATTAGTGAAAGGGATAGTCAAATTTTAATTAAGTTTGTGAGCGACAAAAATCACGAAATTTATCTTTGTGATCACCTCGTTCAAAAATGTGTTCCTATGAGGCTAGCTAGTTGATTGATTTTAAATTTAATGACAGCTAGGGGCGGCACAATGGATAAGCGAGTGAGTCGGGTGATGAAATCCCTTCTTGTTTTAATGAACGAATCTAGGTCTTAGGTAAATTAATTCATCAAACCATTCAATTTAAGTGTGATGCAGAAATTAAAAGCACACAGGAGTACATAAACACACAAAAATTGAATTCGTTGACAGGAGAGTTGCGAGGGATAGAGAAATGTAACTCCCACGATTTTTACACACGTGGGGCAATGAACGATTTGAGTCGACTGGGGGAAGATTACGCCTACTCAGAAGGCCTGGGAGTCCTACCGACCCAAAGTAAAGAGTCTTCTAAATCCTAACCATTGGACGCCCTGTCTATACCTTGTCTGCTTTTCCTTTTCGCTTTTTGTTTTTTAATTGTATGATTAATTATTACAAATAAATCGGTGTCAAAATCACCAAAATAAATACAAAGCTTCAAAAATCCTATACAACCAGTCTAAGGAGGAGGGAGAAGGAATGCTACAACAAAAAATAAATTAAAATAAAAAATTACAAGTCTTCAACGTTGTCTCCACGCCAAGAAGGTGGCAACGATGCCATTTAATAAAAGGCTTTTTGCGTATGGACATTGTCTTCCAAAGCCAATCTCAAAATCCCTTGAATCACCTAGAAAACTTGTCTAAAACAACTCGTATTGAGGTAAGTACGGGTATCAATCCAACTTCCAAGGTGAAACAATTGTTGCGAAAACTTGCAATTCAATATTTTTCTCAAAATATTTTTTTATTTTTAATTTTTTTTATTTAAAACAACTTCAAGGGAAAATTAACCAATAAATGCTAAAAATTATGAAATGACTTAATAACAAAAAATAATGTGCAATCGAGTGTAAAAATTGTGAGAATGTTAAAAGATAGGATTACACCGCATTATCAATTATTTTAATTTCTCAATTTATTAATTTGAAATATTTTGAGATAATATTAAATCGATAATCTAACTCTCGTTATAATTATATATTTAATAATATCTTTTCCAGAAAACTAATTTAAAATTGTCACACGATGAAAAATTAAGAACTATACTATTTTCAACAAAATTACCCACTAGGATCAATTTAATAAAAACTATATGAATTCCTAAATTTCAATGCAAAATTAATATTCAAAATTCAAAAAAACCTATCTCTAGTTCGATTCCTGATTTCAAACACTAATTTGTACAATTAATTTACTAACTCTCGTTACATAAATTAATATGGTGACATTTAAAAATTAATTTTCCTGGAATTATAACAATTAATGAGTTTAATTAATTAATATAATATCCTACACAGTGCATCTCACCCACTGAACATGGTATTTAGGGAAACATTCTCATGTGTGCATAAACAACAATCAATAATATGTCAAGAAGGATATAAATTTAAAAGAGAAGGAAGAAATATGATACGCAATGTTTTCCCCAAATATGTCTTGAAATGCGCCTTGACATGCATCCAACTTCTTCACAATTTTTAGCACTTGATGACAAAAATAAAAATAAAAACTAAACCTAAAATTTATTCTAACATTAAACTAATTTTTTGGAATTTTTTATGTTCCTAAACTGTACAAAATATACAAAGAACTTCTCTCTTATTTGTCTCTCTGTGCGTCTGATAGTCCTCTGTTCTCTATGCGAGTCTTTTATCAGAGTTCCTTTTTTATAAACCCACGATTTATGTTGGTTTAGAGATTTTAGGGATTTTTTATTTTTTGAATAAGTCAAGCCCAAAGTTTATGGGCTAGGAAGGAATGTACGTGTTTTTTTTGGGAGATAGCTTTTAGTTCCTACTTTTTTGGCTTTGGATTGAGCAGGCCAGATTTTAGGCTTTGGTGGAAATGGGATGGTATGGAGTCGGGTTGAGCTAGTCGGGTGGAAGAAATAAATCCGGTAGTGGGTTGGGTTTTATGGGCGCAATAGGTTCTACCTAGGGTTTTCACGGGTTGGGATCAAGATGTGCTACTGATGGCTCGGGTTTGGTTGGTTCACGGGTCACGAGTTGTGGCCATGGGGTGTCGGGTTGTGGAGATTGGAGCTATGGTAGCTCCGAGTTAAATCGGTTATGGACTAGAGGAAGATATCCCACTGGAAAGAGATCCTCAAAGGTATCAAGATCTCTTGCGATTTCATTTACAAGATCTCTAGTCTTTTTCCATGGCACAAGAGTTACCACATCCACCATCTGGTGTTGGAGGCCCTAGTTCCAGTCAAGCACTACCCCAGTCTGAAATGGCTGAGGTGGAAGAAGCCTTGAAGTCCTTAGCTGCAAATCAATAAACAATGCAGGAACAATTTGCCCAACTAAGTCAAAACATAATAATGAGACCACTTGGGGCCATACCGAAGATGATAACTCCGGTATCTACTCAGCCACATTAGGATGCCAGGGGACTACTCTAGGCACCACAAAAGGACCTACCTACTCCACAACGGAGGATGGATGTTGCTGACCCTAGTCTTTTATGCCTGGGGAGGAAAGGAAACCCTTGCCCTCAGGATAGGTACAATGACATTGAGGCAGAGGATGCTCTGGCAGACTGTTGGGAGCCGTATGAAGTCTTAAATAACACTATACATCCTACCCATAGAGCTGAGGTCAGTGTGAGAGACGAGACTATGATGCACGCCAAAGAGGATCAACTTTTGATCGCTTGAGTAGAGGGTCGGACTTTGAAGGGCTCGACCCAGTTAATGATCAGAGGGAAAGGATGTCCAGATCAAGAAGTCTCGTTGGCTCTAGAAGGGAAGGAGGTGACTATCGTCCCCATAATGGTAGACCCCCACACGACCGAGACTGTGATCAGAGGGAGGTCAACAATCGACATTGTGTAATATCTTAGGAACCCTCTGTCCGCCTCTTAGAGGAGGCTGGGGACAACCTCGGCCAAGATAACATTGCTAAACCATGGAACGATTCTATTCAGAGGCTTGAAAACAAAATTGGAGATCTCTTAAAAATTCGAGACCCGTTTCAGAGGGGATACTCGGAGGGTTCTCCATTTGTGGCAAGGATTGTCAACTTTCCAACCCCTGCCAAATTTAAACCTCCAATGGTGTCTCCAAAGTATGATGGAAGTTCCAACCCAATCCATCATATTAAAATGTATCAGTCTGCAGCTGACATCTATTCTATCCCTGATGAGATGAGGTGCCGAGATTTCTCAAGCACCTTGACCGGGGCTGCACATATTTGGTTCACTTCTCTTCTTAAAAATTCAATTGAGTGTTTCAAAAGCCGGACCGAAAGGTTCATTAACAACTTCTATTTTGGGGTGAGACCTCAGAAGAAGACAACCCATCTGCTGTATGTCAATCAGGGGAAGAATGAAAGCCTCAGAGATTACATCGTGAGGTTAAATGAGGAAAATTTAGAGGTAGAAGATTACGAAGAGAGCATAGCCATGATAGCTCTTACTAAGGTCTGTAGAAGGGAAATCTCTTATAAAAACTAGCCGAGGATCCCCCCAAGTCAATGGCTGAGTTGTTAGCAACAGCTATAAAGGTCATGAACACAGAAGAAGTAATGGCTGCGAAGTACGAAGATTAGAATGGAAGTAGAGGTGGGAAATTTTAGAAGAAAACGGATGGAAAGAAGAGGGTTGTAGATGATAAGTTTGCAAATTATAATCCTTTAACTGTGAGTTGCGAACACATCCTCAAAGAGATAAAGAATGAGAGATCCCTGAGACAGCTAGAGAGGCTGAAAACTCCTTCGTAAAAGAGAAATAAGAACTTATGGTGCAAGTTCCATCAAGATCATGGCCATTTGACTGAGAAGTGATTCTCTCTGAAGGATGAGTTTAAAAAAATGTTGAAGTTCGAAAAGCTCAGAAAGTATGTGGATGGTAGAGCTTCAAAGGGAGCAAGAGATGATCCTAAGAGGAAAAGAAATGATAAATGCCGAGAAGATACCCCTGCCAAAAGAGCTGATGCCTCAGGTGATGATGACGATGACCCTGATCTCCCACCAAAAGAAGATAATGTCCTAGTTAAGAGGGTTGGTATGATCTCATTTTGTATGAATACTATCTACGAAGGACTAGAAGGGGGTGGCTCAGAGGTTGCTGATTGCAAAGCTCACGTGGCAGAGGCCAGAGCAGTGACTAAGGTCGAGTTTGTGAATTTAGCTTCTGCAGAGGTTAAACATGATAAGAGAAAGAAGTTAAATATGGACACCCTCGTAGTCGGATTCTCACGGCTTGATTTCAAGGGTATCTTAGCTCCCCACAATGACCCTTTAGTCATCACCACAAGGGTGCATGGATGCGAAGTTCAGAGGATCCTTATAGATGGCATCATCTCTGCAGACGTTATGTTTTGGCCCTGTTTCAAGAGTTTGGGTCTCAGTCGAGCAAGAATTGTCCCTTACCATCACCTCTTAATTGGCTTTAGCGGGGATAAGGTCCATCCATTGGGAAAGTATGAAATGCATGTGAGAATGGGAGATGAATGGCCTAAGAGGTTGACCAGAAAAATTAATTTCTTTATGATGGATGAAAATGTCTTCTCACCGTACAACCTCATCGTGGGACGAGTGGCCCTTAAGGAATTGTAGGCCGTACCTTCAACGGTCCACCAAATGCTCAGATTATCGACTCCCTATGGAGTAGGGGAAGTGCAAGGTGACCAAATATCAGCATGAGAATGCTACTTTAACTTTGCAGAAGAGATAGAGGGTCATAAGAGGGCAATAACCACTTACAACATTGACATCCTTAAACCCAGAGACGAAACAAAACTCAAGAAGGGAGAGGCCGCGGAGGAGGTAGAATCCATCATCCTCAATGAGGATGAGCCGAAAAAAACCATCCAAGTCGGCAAGGCTCTGAAGTTTGAGATCAAGGAGGAGTTAGTGAAGCTGATAAGGAAGAGACAAAGCATCTTTGTCTGGAGCCATGCAGACATGCCAGGTATTAATCCTGAGATAATGTGTCATAAACTCTATGTTGTAGAAGATTCTAAGACCATTAGGCAGATAAGAAGGATATATTCAAGAGAAAAGTGTGAAGTCATCATAGAGGAGGTTTGAAAGATTAAAGAAGCTAAGTTTATCAGAGAAGTTATATAACCTGAGTGGTTATCCAACGCTGTCATAGTACCCAAGAGTCATGGGAAATGGAGAATGTGTGTAAACTTCACCAATTTAAACAAGTCTTACCCAAAGGACAATTTCCCCCTGCCTCATATAGATGAGATGGTGGATTCCACAGCTGGACATGACCTCACGAGCTTCATGAATACATACTTTGGGTATAATCAGATCTTTATGAACTTGACTGACTTAGAGAAGATAACCTTCATTACAGATAAATGGACCTATTGCTACAATGCCATATCCTTCGGCCTAAAGAATGTAGGGGTTATATACCAGCGTCTTGTAAATAAGATGTTCGAAGATTAGATAGGTAAGACCAAGGAAGTTTACGTGGATGACATGCCGACGAAGATTCTGAATGCCAACACCCATGTGGTCGACCTTGAAAGAACTTTTGACACCATGGACAAATATAGAATGAAGCTCAACCCGGCCAAAGGTGTCTTTCAGGTAGGAACTGTAAAGTTTTTGGGCTTTATCATCAATCCAATGGGATAGAGGCTAACCATGAGAAGATCAAGGCTTTGCTAGAAATGAAGACACCAGAACCATCAAAGACATTCATAAGCTGACCGAATGAGTTGCTACACTTAACAGGTTTGTATCTAGAGCCACAGATAAATGTCATCATTTTTTCAAAGTTCTTAGAAAGGCCTTCGAATGGAATGAGGAATGTGACATAGCTTTTAAAGAGATAAAGTTATACCTCGGTTACCTCTACTACTAACCTGACCAATTCAAGGTGAGAAGCTATATGTATACTTAGCTGTCTCAAAGTAAACCATCAGTGCTGCAACAATAAGAGAAGAGGATGAAGTGCAGTAACTGGTGTATTTTAATAACAATGCACTTCAAGGGTTTGAGCATAAGTACCCCCGAATTCAAAAGTTAGGCCTATGCTTTGATACATGCTTCTAAGAAGATGAATCCATAATTCTAGGACCACTACATGGTCATCCTCAGTAGTTCCCCACTTAAGCAGGTCCTTTATAAGCCTGAGAAGTCAGGAAGGCTAATGACCTGGGCAATCGAGTTATGGGAGTACGATATTATTTACCAAACCAGGTTTACCATCAAGGGATAGGCACTCACAGATTTATGGTCGAGTTTACCTGGGCTGAGGTTGAGGTTGAGAAGAATCAAGAGGCTGCAGATGTGCCAATAAAGAGTAATGTCGACCGAACTTGGGACGAGGCCGAGACAAGTGCTATCAGATAAAGAACTGTTGAGAGTAAAGAAGAGAGATACCTCTTCAAGAAGGGGACTTTAACTGAGGGTAACTTCTCTTCGTATGAAACCATATGGAACCTCTTCGTTGATGGGTCATCCTATAAAAGGAGAAGTGGAGCATGGCTGATAGTATCGACACCAGAAGGTAAAAATATTGAATATGCGATGAGGTTCAAATTTAATAATTCCAACAACGAGTTAGTGTACGAGGCATTAATAGCAGGTCTCTTTTTTGTTAAAGCCCTCAATATTGGCCAGCTCCTAGTCCAAAGTGACTCAAGATTAGTCGTGAACCAAATCCTGGGGGTGTATGAGGCCAAAGATGAAAGGATGTCCAGATACGTGAAGAGAGTGAGAATGATTTTAGAAATATTAAAGGAAGTAAAGATGACTAGGATAACTCAGCTAGACAATAGCCGGGCTAATGCACTCGCGAGGTTGGCCTTAGAAACAAAAGCTGACATAAGAAGAACAATGCCAATCGAGATTCTGCTCAAGCCAACAATTAAAGAGGAAATGGTTGCTAAACCTTGCTTAAATGTATGTTTGGGGTCCTCATAGATGGACCCTCTTATCAAATACATCAGAGAAGGACTACTACTAGAGTCAAAGATGGAAAGGAGGAAGATAAGATTTAGAGCTGCAAAATTTTCTATTATAGATGATGTCTTGTATAAAAATGGATTCCTACTCCCTCTCCTCAGATGTGTCCACCCTATAGAGGTTCCACACATTTTGCATGATATGCATGAGGGATCTTTTTCAAGCCACATATGAGGGAGGACACTGGCTAAGAGGATAATTACTCAGGGATACTGGTGTCCAATCTTGGCCAATGACGCAGCTATGTATGTGAAGAAATGCGATAGGTGTCAGCGGTTTTCCACCATTACCCATCAGCCTCACCAACCTCTGACTTCTAGAAGTTCCCCTTGGCCATTTACAATATGGGGAATTGATTTGGTAGGACCCTTGCCAAGAGCTGTAAATAACTATCGGTTATTAATAGTGGAAATTGATTATTTCTCCAAATGGGTAGAAGCTGAGCTAAGCATCACAATCACTGAGCTTAAGACCTTTTAGTTCATTTGGATGAACATCATATGCAGATATGGTCTTCCAAACACCCTCATCTCAGACAATGGAACCTAATTCAAGAATATATCCTTAGAAAATACTGCGAAAGAGTAGGGATCAAGCAGTTCTTCTCTTCTCTTGGCTGACCCCAGGAAAATGGCCAAACTGAGGTCACAGATCGAACAATTATTGATGGGATAAAAAAAGGCAGGAAGAGGACAAAGTAAGGTGGATAGAAGAAGTATATTCCGTTCTTTAGGCTTAAAAGACGACGATGAGGATACCCACAGGGGAGACTCCATTCATGCTAGCTCAAGACTCAGAGGCTATTATCCCAATAGATATAGGGCTACCCACTCATAGAGTTCATAAATATGACCCTCGGAGGAATAGGGGAGAGAGAAGACTTGATCTTGATTTTATTGAGGAAGGAAGAGAAGCTGTAGAGATAAGACGAATAACCTATTAGCAAAAAACTGCGAGGTTCTATAATCAGAGGGTAAAGTCAAGGCCAATAGCTGTGGGAGACCTAGTCCTCAAGAAAACATGGAAGAAAACTAATAAGCTCCATCCCAACTGGCATGGTCCACATAGGGTCATTAATGAGGTTGTGCCAGGTACTTATCGGCTAGAAAATCTCGAAGGAGAACCTTTCTACAACCCTTGGAATGCTGATCACTTAAAAGAAATATTACTTATGATATTGCAATTATTCTTATCTTTTTGTAATACATGTATCGATATATATAGAGGATGTTAATGACAAGATAGCAATATTGTGTTGATACTTTTGTTATAATGTATATGTATTTAACATCATTAATTTGGTGAAATATGAGATGAACATCATTAACTTGGTGACCTCAGACCTTTAAACATCATTAATTTGGAGAAATATGAGGTGAAACATCATTAACTTGGTGACCTCAGACCTTAAACATCATTAATTTGGTGAAATATGAGGTGAAACATCATTAACTTAGTGATCTCAGACCTTTTAACATCATTAGTTTAGTGAACTATGAGGTGAAACATCATTTACTTGGTGACCTCAAACCTTTTAACATCATTAGTTTGGTGAATTATGAGGTGAAACATCATTAACTTGGTGACCTCATGCCTTTAAACATAATTAAAATGGTGAATTATGAGGTGAAACATCATTAACTTGGTGACCTCAGACCTTTTAACATCATTAGTTTAGTGAATTATGAGGTGAAACATCATTAACTTGGTGACCTCAGACCTTTTAACATCATTAGTTTGGTGAATTATGAGGTGAAACATCATTAAATTGGTGACCTCATACCTTTTAACATCATTAGTTTGGTGAGCTCATACCTTTAAACATCATTAAATTGGTGAAATATGAGGTGAAGCCTCATTAACATAATGACCTCAGACCTTAACATCATTAATTTGGTGAATTATATGTGTCTGTTGTTACTTACATTGATTCCCATAACTCAAATTATGTAATATGATGGATAAATGAAACATCATAGACATGAAACACAAAGCAATAAGTAAAGAAAAGAGGGAAATGGAACTGAATTCATTCGAGCCAAAAAGTGTTACATCTTTCTAAGAGAAGAGGTTATAGTTCATCAAATAAGATGAAGGGGTTGAAGTTAACAAAAGACACTCAAGCACTCAGGCTTCAACCGACCCACTAGTAGCAGGGTTGCTTGGCTCTGGCACTTGATTGTTAACTTCAACCCCTTCATCTTGGTGTCCAACATCCTCTATCTCAGTCACCTAAAGCTGGCTCATCACAGATATGATGCAATCTTCAACCTCCTACAGGGACTTGGCAAGCTAAGAATTTCCAAAGCCGAGGCTAATAAAGTCCTCGGCCGACAGACTTATAGATTTTTCTTGCTTCATGGCAGCCCATCAGCTGTTTGCCCTTACGCCCCTCTCTAGATACTTGAGGATGAAGCTGAAAAACTCATCGGAGATTTAATACTCCTTGATGATTGTCTCTGAAGCATCCTCTATGGCAGCCTTAACTGCAATATCAACCTTGGACTTAAGGCTATCATCCTTTGCCTTCAGGGCCTTAGCGAGAGATCTCACCATCCATCTCCTTCAAATCTTTCTTTAAATCAAAAATCTCCCTCTGGAAATTAGGTTTAGACCTTTAAGCATCCTTTCCCTTCTGTATCAGAGGCAACCTCTTCAGAGTATAGTCTCTAAGACGATGAAGAGAGAGGTCAGTCTGTAAAAATAAGAATCATACACATTGGTAATAATGAATGGCTAAGAGCAGAGGTAACACTTGAGAAAATTACAAATAAATACCTTAACTTCCCTATGAACTTCAAACTCTTCCACCAGAGGGACATCCATTGAATAAAGAAAGTGCTTATCATCCTTGGTTATTGCATGGATGAGGGCATCAAAAGCTCGGGCACTATTGCCAATGAGGCAGTCACCAATTTTCACTTGAGAAAGTCGAGCCAATAGAGCATCGTCTGAGGAGATTGGTAAACCAAGCTCAGTCTTTTGAGCTACACTAGGCCTTGTATGGGAAGGTTCTATAGGTTCCTTCCTCTTCTTTGATGTCTCAGTAGGAACTTTCCCCTTTTTTGTGCGGGTAGGGGGTGGCACAGTATTGCCACCATGCTTCTCTTGTAGTTTTGTGATGCTAGGAGCAAACACATTCCAGAGATCTCCAGAAACTCCTGTTGGTCTCTCTATAAGAAGAAAACATTGGAGTCAGAAGAACAAATATATGAATTCTACAAGACTAGAGTTGGTGTAAAATATTTTATTCTAGAGGACTTACGAAGCTTGACCAAAGGGCTGCTCCCAAGACCCATCTATGACAAATAGTAAGGGGTCATCAGATTCTCGTACTTAATGAGGCTACCATCTTCTCCCTAACTACAAATATACTCAACATTCTTATGATTATCTTGGTTCAATACAGGTTCAGTTTTGGCTAAAAAAGAGACCTTAGCCCACCTCAGGGGAGTCCTTGGAACAAATTTTCCACAAGCATCATTAGGACCAAATTACCAAACCCCAACTAAGACCCTCCAAGCATTGGGGGAAGTTGAGAAGGAGTGAGGTTGATAAAAGAAAGAACAACTCGGATAGTGGGGTGAATTAGGAGATGAAAGTCGAGTTTGAATATCTGCTCGTAGACGCTGATCTCACCTTCTCGACCGTTGAAGGCCCTCTCGTCCTTCATAGGCTTCCTTAAGGTAACGAATGAAGGAATGGGATACAGATGTCTGCAGACGAGAAGGTCATATTCATTGACAGATGTCCCAGGACCATCAACCTTATAAATGTAAAGTTCACTCCCTTCATCATCATTATTATCATCAATAGTTTGAGTGTGAGGCTCAGATGGGGAACATTAGGAAACCTCTCAGCAAACTCAGCACCGGTAGCAATCGACAAAGGAATGGCATTAATAGGAGGGGGAACTACGACACTGGGCTCTAAGATTTCAATGGGGGAAGACCTATGAGAAGTTCTAGCCTCTTAAAGGGACGAGGAATGGTCAGAAACCCCTGTTTCCTCAAAGGCTACACTTCCCTTAGGGGAGAAATCCATAGCCTCTTGGAAAGAGTCTACAGAATCAGTAACCTCATAGGTAGATATTGGGCATGAAGAAGATGACTTAGACCTTGGCTCAGGAACCTCAAGGACTTCATCAGGTTCAGTAAGCTTAGGGTATACGACCTTCAAGGGTGGATGAAAAATTGGTCCGAGGGGAAAATCCTCAGCCCTACGAGCCTCCTCCTTGGCTAACTCCATCTGCCTAATCTTTTCAATGGTTTTCTCATGAAGAAATAGGAACTCTTCAGCAGGCTTATACAAAGGTCTGAGCATATAGAGAACGATGCTACACTTTAGGGGGAAAACTGCAAACATGCAAATAACTTGTATAACTTGAATCGAATATCATATAAGGAATCCAAAGGGTTCTCCCCAAGAACACCAAGAACACCCTAAGCTAGTTCACCGGAGAAGATGATCGGAAGGTCATCAAAAAACCTAAAAGAGGGAGGTTAGATGCTGAAACAACCTCAGAGTATACTGATGTGGCTCCAAGACTACTTAAGCATTTCAATCCTAACCTTATAACCACTTTACTGTGGTGGAAACCCACGCTAGAAAAAAAAATCTCTCCAAAAAACTAAAACTATAAAAGTAATGACCAGAAATGGAAAAAGAAAGGTCAAAGGAAATACCTGACTAGTCACAAGTGAGGGTGGAAGAGATTAAGAAGCAAGTAAAACCTTGGATCGCAACACAGCAATGGAGAGATCGAGAGATTTGCAGTTGCAGAAAAACTCTACGCGAGAAAGTTAAAGGAAGAAGAAAGAGAAAATGAGGAAAGAGAAGGGTTTTAAACTTTCTCAATAATAGGGCGCGATTTCTAATGCCCTAGGGAACTCAAAAGGTGTCGCCAAAACTGTCATATCTTGGGGAAAATGCAAGTCACTTCAGTGAATGACATGTTTCCAAGGAACCACTCCAAAACCCAAGACATCAAAATATCCCTTCATTAGCCTGACTCTCATACCCCTCAGTCACCTAATCTCATAGAAGACTAAGGGCTAGGGGGTGATTGATATGCCCAAAGTGTACGTTCATACTCAGAGTCACTAACCCCAACCTGTCTCATATCCGAGTTGACAGGAAGCTTACAATAACCATCAGAAAGGTCATCCTATACAACATTATCACCCTACTGGCCAACCTTGGCAGGTCAGCAGTCAAGGTCAGTAACATCTCGTGGGCTCGAACTACTACGTATCTCGTCCCCTGCTTGAGCCGAGACTGCATCCGTCCCTCTACCTAACCTCATCCAGTCTCCTAGGCTGAGATCATGTTAATTACTGATAGGACAATGCAACACTGTCGAACTTCCCCAACCTCGTACTTGGCCAGTTCGAGGGAACAATTGGTAATATCACAGGTCCGAGCATACACAAACACATGAAAGACTTGGAATACGTGGGCTAGGAAGTTATAAATAAATCATTCCCCTCATGTGAGGGAATATTTAGTCATCATTAACTACATGAGATTGGACAGGTGTAAACATGATACTTTTTTTATTCTCATACATACCTCATTACATGCGTGGGGCGTACACTACATCCCCTAAGCACTGCATATACTTGTCTTCTCCAACATGGTAAGGGATCGATAATTATAACCCCATCTAAAACTCTGCTAGTATACAGAGTATAGATAGAAAGTGAGAAATATAATTACAGGACATTAGTGCCACCATTATAGTGAAATTACTCACACACTCACAGTGGATGTAGGCCGGATTGGCTGAACCACTTATATACTAGTATTTCTCGTCTTCTCCTCACCTCCCTCTACTCGATATTTACTCTTATGCTGCCATTGTTATTGCCAAAATGAGCTCATCAACACCTTATCTGGTGGTGCTATTTACAACATCATCATTTACACTACACCCCAAGCACTACATATACTTGTCTTCTCCTATATGGTAAGATATCGATAATTATAACCCTATCTAAAACTCTACTAGTATACACAGTAGAGAGAGAAAGTGAGAAATTGTATCACAGGCCATTAGTGCCACCATTATAGTGAAATTACTCACACACTCACAATGGATGTAGGACAGATTAGCTGAACCACTTATATACTAGTCTTTCTCCTCTTCTCCTAACCTCCCTCTACTAGATATTTACTCTTGTGCTTCCATTATTATTGCCAGAATGAGATCATCAACACCTTATCTAGTGGTATTGTTTACATCATCATCATTTAGGCACCGTCTGTGGGAACACAAAGCTATATCTCTTCCTTCTTGAAGCTTGAACTTATCGGAGACTCTGGTGGTGCACCAGTCCTCCCCCATTGCGTGGAGCTATGACACCATTGAAGTAGATCCTCAAAGGTATCAAGATCTCTAGTGTTTTTATTTACAAGCTGTTTAGTCTTTTTCCATCTCACCAGAGTTACCACCTACACCATCTACTATTGGGGGCCTTTATTCCAGCCAAGCACTACCCCAGTCCGAAATGGCTGAGGTGGCAGCAGCCTTGAAGTCCTTAGATGCAACTCAATAAGCGATGAAGGAAAAATTTGTCTAGATAAGAGAGAACATAATAATGAGACCACATGGGGTCTCATCGGAGATGATAACTCTGGAAGCTGCTCATCCATATCATGAGGCCAGGGAACCACCCCAGGCACCACGAAAGGACCTACATACTCCTCAACGGAGGAGGGATGTTGATGACCCTAGGCATTTATGCCTGGGGAGGTAAGAAAACCCTTGACCTGAGGATATGCATGATGACATTGAGGTAGAGGATGGTCTGGCAGATTGTTGGCAGTGGTATGAGGTCTCAAGTAACACTGTACGTTCTATCTAACATAGCTGAGGTCAGTGTGAGAGACGAGACTGTGATGCATGCCAAATTGGATCAATTTTTGATCGCTTGAGTAGAGGGTCGGCCTTCAAAACGCTCAACCCAGTTAATGATCTGAGGGAAAGGCTTTCCGGATCAAGAAGTCTCACTGGCTCTAGAAAGGAAGGAGGTGACCATCGTCCCCATAATGGCCGACCCCTACACAGTTAAGACTGTGGTCAGGGGGAGATCAACAGCCAATGTTGTGCAGTAACCGGGGAACCCTCTGTCCACCCTTTGAAGGTGGTGGGGGATAACCTCGGCCAAGCTGACGTTGCTAAACCATGGAACGATTCTATTCAGAGGCTTGAAAATAAAATTGGAGATCTCTTGAAAAGCCGAGACCCGTTGCGAAGGGGATACACTAAGGGTTCTCCATTTGTGGAAAGGATTTTCAACTTCCTAACCCCTACCAAATTTAAACCTCCAATGGTGTCTTCGAAGTACGATGGAAGTACCAACCTAGTCCAACATATTGAGATGTATAAGTCTATAGTTGACATCTATTCCATCCCTGATGAGATGAGGTGTCGAGCTTTCTCAAGCGCTTTTACCGAGGCTGCACATATCTGGTTCACTTATCTTCTTAAAAATTCAATTGAGAGTTTCAAAGGCCTGGCCAAAAGGTTCATTCGCAACTTATGTTTTGGGGTGAGACCTTAGAAGAAGACAACCCATTTGTTGTATGTTAAGCAGGGGAAGAATGAAATCCTCAGAGATTATATCGCGAGGATTAACAAGGAAAAGTTGGAGGTAGAAGATTACGAAGAGAACATAACCATGGCAGCTCTCTTTAGGGGTCTGCATAAGGTAAAACTCTTACGAAAACTAGCCAAGAATCCCCCTAAGTCAATGGAATAGTTATTAGCTACAGCTGGAAAGGTCATGAACGCAGAATAAGTAATGGCTATGAAGTATGAAGATGAGAATGGAAGTAGAAGTGAAAAATTTCGGAAGAAAAATGATGGAAAGAAGAGGTATGCAGATGACAAGTTTGCAAATTTTACTCCTTTAACTGTGAGCTGCGAACACATCCTCAATAAGATAAAGAATGATAGGTCCCTGAGATGGACAGAGAGGCTAAAAGCTCATTCACATAAGAGAAATAAGTTTTTATGGTGCGAGTTCCATCACGATCATGGCCACTTGACTGAGAAGTGCTTTGCTCTGAAGGATGAGATTGAAAAAATGTTAAAGTCTGGAAAGCTCAAAAAGTATGTGGATGGTAGAGCTTCAAAGGGAGGAAGAGATAATTCTAAGAAGAAAATAAATGATAAAAGTCGGGAGATACCCCTGCTAGAAGAGCTGATGCCTCAAATGATGATGATGATGACCCTGATCTCCCATTAAAAGACGATAATATCCCAGTTAAGAGTGTCAGTTTGATCTCATTTGGTGTGAATACTATCTGCGGAGGACTAGGAGGGGGTGGCTCAGATGTTGCTGATCGCAAGGCTCATGTGGCAGAGGCCAAAGTAGTGAGTAAGGTCGAGTTTGTGAATTTTTCTTTTGCATAGGTTAAACATGAGGAGAGAAATAAGGTAGATATGGACACCCTCGTAGTCGGCCACTCACAATTTGATTTCCAGGGTATCTTAGCTCCCCCACGATGACCCGTTAGTCATCACCACAAGGGTGCATGGATGAGAAGTTCAGAGGATCCTTGTAGATGGGGGCAGTTCTGCAGACATTATATTTTGGCCCGGTTTCAAGAGTTTGGGTCTCAGCTGAGCAAGGCTTGTCCCTTACCATCACCTTTTGATTGGCTTCAGCGGGGAGAAGGTCCATCCATTGGGAAAGTATGAAATGGATGTGAGAATAGGAGATGAATGGACTAAGAGGTTCACTAGAAAAATTAATTTCTTCATAATGGATGAAAATATCTTCTCAACCTACAACCTCATCATGGGACGAGTGCCCCTTAAGGAATTTGAGGCCGTGCCTTCAATGGTCCACCAAATGATAAAATTCTTGACTCCCTATGGAGTAGGGGAGGCTCAAGGTGACCAAACATCGGCACGAGAATGCTACTTCAACTCTGTAGAAGAGAGAGAGGCTCATAAGAGGGAAATAACCATTTACAGCATTGACACCCTTGACCCCAAAGATGAAACAAAACTCAAAAGGGAGAGTCCTCGGAGGAGGTAGAATCTATCATCCTCAATGAGGATGAGCCAAAAAAAGTCATCCAACTTGGCAAGGAAAGTTTTTGGGCTTCACTATCAATAAAATAGGAATAGAGGTGAACCCTGAGAAGATAAAGGCTTTGCTAGAAATGAAGACACCCAGAACCATCAAAGACATTTAGAGGCTGACCGGATGAGTGGATGCACTTAATAGGTTCATATCTAGAGCTAGAAATAAATGTCTTCCTTTTGTTGAAGGTTCTTAGAAAGGCCTTAGAATGGAATGAGTAATGTGACATAGCTTTTAAAGAGCTTAAGTCCTACCTCGATTCCCCCTACTACTATCTCGTCCAATTCAGGGTAAGAAGCTATATGTATGCTTAGCTGTCTCAGAGTGAGCCATCAGTGCTGCAATAGTAAGAGAAGAGGATGAAGTGTAGAGACCAATGTATTTCAACATCAAAGAACTTCAAGGGGTGAGGATAACTACCCCCAGATTGAAAATTTAGCCTATGCTTTGATACATGCTTCTAGGAAGATGAAGCCATACTTCCAGTCTCACTTCATGGTAGTCTTCACTGATTCCCTGCTAATATAAGTCCTTCATAAGCCTGAGAAGTCTGGAAGGCTAATGACCTGGGCAATCAATTTGGGGGAGTTCGATGTTGTTTATCAACCCAGGTTTACCATCAAAGGATAGGCACTCGAAGATTTTATGGTCGAGCTTACCTAGGCTGAGGCTGAGGTTGAGAAGAATTAAGAGGCTGGAGATGTGCCAATAGAGAGTAATGTCGACCGAACTTTGGATGAGGCCGAGACAAGTGCCATCAGACAAAGAACAGTTGAGAGTAAAGAAGAGAGATACCTCTTCAGGCAGGGGACTTTAGCTGAGGATAACTTATCTTCGCATGAAACCATATGGAACTTCTTCGTTGATGGGTCGTCCTGTGAAAGCAGAAGTAGAGCAGGGCTGATAGTATCGGCAGCAGATGGTACAAATATTGAATATGCGCTGAGGTACAACTTTAAAGATTCAAACAATGAGTTAGAGTATGAGGCATTAATTGCAAATATCTCATTGGATAAAGCCCTCAATATTGGCCAACTCCTAGTCCACAGTGATTCAAGATTAGTCATGAACCAAATCCTGGGGGTGTATGAGGCCAAAGATAAAAGGATGGCCAGATACCTGAAGAGAGTGAGAATGATGTTAGAAAGCTTCAAGGAAGTAAATATGTAGAGCATACCTAGGCTAGAAAACAGCCGAGCTGATGCACTCACGAGGTTGGCCTTAGAAATAAAAACAGACATAAGGAGAACGATGTTAATCGAGATTTTGCTCAAGCCGACAATCAAAGAGGAAGATGTTACTAAACCTTACTTAAATGTAAGTTTAGGGGCCTCATGGATGGACCCTCTTATCAAATACATCACAAAAGGACTACTACTAGAGTCAGAGCCAGTTAAGAGGAAGCTAAGGTTCAGAGCTGCAAAATTTTCTATTGTAGATGATGTCTTGTATAAAAAGGGATTCATGCTCCCTCTTCTCAGTTGTGTCCCCTACATAGGTTCCACATATTTTGTACAATGTTCATGAGGGACATCGACTCACGAACCTCAGGGACTTCAGCAGGTTCAGTAGGTTCAGGGTATACGACATTCAAGGGTGGTGGAAAACTTGGTTTGAGAGAAAAAAGCCTAAG